>VZSZ01004270.1:44948-55246 GCA_013398815.1 Ibidorhyncha struthersii
CCTTTTGCTTCAAGCTTTCCAGAAATATTCTGTCCTGGCATAACTTCATCTTGAGATTTCAGAGGGGCTCATAATACAGGCTAGCTACAACCTTAGCAGTGGAGCACAGTAGGCTTTTCAGTAGCAGAAGAATGAGTGCCTTTTAAACCTAATTTGCCATTCACAACTATCCTTCCCTTTTCTGTGAGTGTTCTTTTGGGTTTCCTTACTCTCACTTCCATATCTCATTTTCTGCCTCCCTTTTCTTCACCTCCTCTGCTGCTTTGGCCTGTTTTCTCTCTCCTGTTTTACAGAGATGTTAACAAAAGTTAAAACTAAACTCTAGTCCTGCAAAGCTAACTGTATGTTTTCAGTTTCTATGCTAATGTATAATCAAGTTGATGTTGGTTAGATTTTTCTTGCTTTAGATTTCAGCCCTGAGCCTGCGATTGAGCCTCTCTGCTTTCAGTCCGGCTTCAAGCACTGCCCACCTGAGAGTTGCGCATACAGAATGTGTAGTGGGGTGTTTTGCTTTTCCACTCACCTGCCCTAGTGTCACACTGAAATCAAAGGGACGTTTAACTTAAGTGGAGTTAAGGTGTCATCTTGAGGTTCAAAATTCTCATTGCACACAACTGTATGCAGGAGTGTTCCCACATTTCCCCATCGACTGCCACTGAAAGTCACTGTGGTTTTACCGATGCAGTGTGTTATTTGTCTGTGTTCTGTGCAGCACTGAAGTGTATGTGTACACTAAGAAAAGTACCTCAAAAGTAGTTTTTAAAAATGATCCTAATTATTGTTTATTTTCTGAATGTGCTTTCATTCCTTTCCTTTTTAAGAAAATGGTCTCACATTTTATGAAAAATTCAAGTATGGAAATAGTAATTATCTGGAGATCATATGAAGGACCTGATTTAAGAAAACAAGATTCTTTAACGACTAGCTTGCTAGCTTTTTTTTTTTTTTCATTCAGCCCTGTTTGCTTTATTCAGTGTTGCATAGCTGCTTATTCAGTATGGCATTTATGGCTGTAAATGGGCACTGAGAGCTTTCTAAGAATCCTAAGAAACAAGATTTCTAAGACTTATACTTCTTACCTTAATTAGCCTGTGTTTAAACACGTAAAACAGTACTTGGGCTGTAGCTTAGATAGTAGAAAGTATGTAATTTCTTGTGGGAGGTTTAATGAGAAGAAGAAGCTTTCAAGAGAAATTTGGTTCAGGAGGAGAGAGAAGACACGTTGCTGTCAAGGTGTAGTAGACCTCAGAAGGTAGCAGTGGAAGTGATGTCAAGCGTAAGTGGAGAGGAAAGAGACAAAAGGAAGAGTAAAGCAAAGATTGAACAGAATATAGAAGGGAATAAAAAGTTCAAGGGGAGCAGAGACAGACCATAGAAATCAGTCATGAAGTGGAAGAGAGGCATGAGCAAGTGGTATATATAGGTATATATAGGTAGAGAAAAAAACATTTGTGTAGAGAGGAAAAAGTGTTTAAAAAAAGGCAGAAGCTGAAAGTGACAGGACAGAAAAATGGTTGAGTGCAGTGTTTGTAACAGGACTTTTAGAACTTTGACTCCACTGCCACTGACAGTTACAGTTGGTTCTGTAGGTGTTTTGTGTCTGTTTGAATAAGATGCTAGAGTAAGCCTTTGATGAATTGTGGACTGATACAGCTAAGAGGAGGGGAAGATGAAAAATGCTGTTCAGCTGTGGCCAGTGATTCCCTGCCTCTCCCTTGTTCTTTATGCTGTGGTTGACACATACATGTTTTTCTGATCACCTGTAGAGTGACACAAGTAAGAACCCTGCCTCGCTAACCATAAAGAATGTTTCATCCATGGACAGTGGACTGTGGATTTCCTGCGTAGCAGAGAACATTGTGGGAGAGGACCAAGCCTCTGCCGAGCTCACGGTATTCTGTACGTACACAGGCCTCCATACAGCTCCTGAGGCCAAACTGTATTGTCAGCAACTGTTTTGGGTATAAATATTTTCTGGGCACGCAGGTTAACAAAAACCCTTAAGGCATATGGACCATCTACAGTGGTTAATGCTGGGAGTAGCGCAACCAGCAGCTGTTGCATTTATCTTTTTTCAGCCCCACATTCTGCAAAAAGTGTATTTCTAAATGCTTTATCTTCCAGTTAGAACGATCTGTAAGTAAAGGTCTGAAATCCAAAATAGTCGATGTCACTGTCAGTGTGGGAAGGTTTCTAACGGTGTGGATGGATATACAAACTGTCTTAGGAATTAAGAAGTGTGAACGCATCAAAAGGCTTGTAGAATTAATTAGATGAGCCTACAAATATTAAAGTTCTTATTATCTAAAGCAACAACTGTTTTGTTCAAAAAATCACACGCTTGCGACATTCGTACTGCCAGATGTAAATTTATTTGTCATTGCTTTGGATAATATGCCTATTTGTCAGGGCCAAGGAAGGGGGAAGGGACATTTAGTGTAGACGCACTGGCTTCTTAGATCTAAGGTTCCAGCCTGAATTCATTTTATGTGAACTAGACAGCATGTTTTCACAAGTTGCAACTCTCTGTTTAATTGAAGATGGGAATGGAACGCTTTGTAGATGGCAAACTTTGTTCAGCATGTACTCACGACAGAGTAAACTAGAGAAAACACTGTAGATGTAGGTTTATAGGTTGAAATTGGATATGTAATAGCTATGGGAAGGCACATAAACTAGAAATGTTTGAACAGTGTAACTGAGATTCTGAGCTTGGCACTGTTATGAGTGATAAAAGGGAGTATAACTAGATGAAATTAGATGCAGTTAAGAATAAATATCAAGGAAAATTTCCCAGTAGTGAAATAATGGGCAAGGTGTTGGAATAATCTCTTGAGGGAAACAGAACAAGTCTGTAAACTTGAGGCATTTGTCAAGTTTGAACAAAGAATGAGAAAATATGTAGTAGAAAGTCGTCTTTCCCTGACAGAAGAATCCAGGGAATTAAGTCATCTGTTCTGGCTTTGATTCTGTGAAGAAAATAGTCTGAAAGTTTGGATTCCTGGCTGAATATATTTCCAGTACTGCTTGCTTTTGGCCAACTTTTAAATATTTTCAATACTGTTGTGTTCCTTTAGCACTCCTCTGCACCATTTTTTCAGCAGAGTATGGCTAAAATGTCTCGCTCCTCCTCAGTGATCCAGTAACTGAACTCCTCACACCTTACAGGGTTGAAGTGATTTAACAGGTGTTCCAGTCTTTGTCTGAAAATAGTTTATTTTGTTTTTTTCTAAAGAATGGCTTCATTTCAGTTGTGAGCATAGTACCCTAGGCAGAGCAGTTGGGTTCTTCTGTGAGTATCCTCCAAATAGGTGTCATTCCTACCAATAACGTACTTTTGTACTGATGACTGAAAAATACTTCCCTGATAACTTTGAGGGGAGGGAGGCAAGGGAGGAAAGACATGTTCAGAATATTCTGATGTTCTTCACTCTTTTTTCCAATATAGTTGCACCAAATATCACGTTTATTGAATCTCCAACCCCGGACCACCACTGGTGTATTCCATTCACTGTGAAAGGGAACCCTAAGCCCACATTGCAGTGGTTCTATGAAGGGGCTATATTGAATGAGTCTGAATATATCTGTACTAAAATACATGTGATCAATCAAAGTGAATACCATGGCTGCCTTCAGCTGGACAATCCTACCCACCTGAATAATGGTGCTTATACCTTACTGGCAAAGAATGAGTATGGAGAGGATGAAAAACGGGTTGATGCTCATTTCATGTCAGTGCCTGGAGATGGTGAGTATATATTTTTTTTTTATGTTAGCAATTGCAAATTCATGAAACTGTGGAGGCAGTGCTACTAGTCACTTTAACTGTTTGGGGGGAAGTTTTTGATATGCTTCCTCCTCTCCCTGTCCCCCAGTGAGTGTCTTCAAGATAGCTGCAAAATAATGTTTTTCTTGAGCATTTTCTTTATTGCTTCTTAAGGGAGGCCGTGCTAGTGCTCTATAAGTCTTCCCTTTGAGTAACCATCCTCAGTGCCAGCTAAGGTTAGTAAAAGCTTGCTGTTTCTGAAGTGTTTTCTCAAGCCTCAGTTCTGATCCTGGAAAGCACTTAGTGTCAATTCAGCCTCTCTGTAAGTTTTCTGTGCTGCGTGTGAATGCAACTAGACAGTGTATCCAAGGACATGGGGGGATGCCTATGTAGCACCTGGTGCCTTGTTGCAAAATCAATAGTGCAGTCCAGGGAGTTGATGATAATATGTTGTTTAGGACGCCAGAGGGAGCTGGAGAGAAAAGAAGTAACCCAGAGGCAGGATGGGCAAGGTCTCAGGTCTTCACAGGCATTTCGATGTCCAATTCCCTTTTGTTTTGGTGGAGGTTGGGCACCTACATGCCTAGCAATATCCGTGCTCAAGATGGTTGCTGTTAAATATATGCATCTTCAGTTGCTCTAAGAGCTCTGCCACAGCCCTCCTAAATGCTGTGTGAGCAGGCTCAAAGTGGACTAACTCACTGAACTGCAGGGGCTACTGTAAGTGAATGATGTTCACTGTGGTTTGATCTTTTCCCACATCTTCAAAACCGTATGTGAAGTGACTGTAAGACTAAGAAGGCATACATGTAAGCCTATTGCTGTATGTGGAAAAAACTGTGAGTAGGTCTTGCACAGCTGGAGTGGAAGTAAAGGCATGTTTTTGCGCAAATAATTACACAGTCATATCTGAAAATATGAGCAAGTGTGTACCTTTCGCTTTTTAGCCATGGGATATAAATAGCCACCTTCTTTTTTGAAACAGCAGTGTGCAGTACTAATGTTATCTGGCAGAAAAAAATGTGAATATTTAAATTCTCTCTCCTACATTGCAGGCTACAGACAGTAAGAATATGGTCTGTATTTAACATTATTCCCTATTGTCTCAGTCTCCTGTAGGGAGAAAGATTGCAGGTCTTTTGCTTTCACCCTCATAGAAGGAGAAGGTGAAGAGCTGACACAATCAGGCTGTATTTACCCCTGCTGTCCTTAGTGCTTCTCTCTTCTTTTTTCTCTGGAGTTCTTCCTTAAATAGATTCATCACAGAAACATACCATGGTTTCAGCTACTGGCATCCTCTAATACTGTATTATAATGGTTCAGTAAAACAGTTCCCCTCGTAGATGTTCTGTGTACAATGGAAGTTCTGTTATGGCCTGATTATTTAATATGAACCTGGCTTCATTTTCTTAACAGAATAACAGTTCCTCTAATGCATTTAGGTGAATTTATAATTTTCGTCTTTGATCCAAATCCCTTTACTGTCCTGTTTTTCTTTTATGCTTCTCCCCTGCACACTGAAAATTTCCCAGTTGTGGCCTTTTAAATCAGTAAATAGAACTGTAGGTTCCCTGTAAATTAGAAAGACAGCCTTATTTATTTGTTCCATCCTCTTTATACTCATAAGGAATATAATCTCTCCAGGTAATCTCTGCTGTGTTCTTTAAGCATTTCCCAAGCTTTGTGGTGGATTAAGCTTCGCAAAAAAGAGCATGGAGGAAACTGGACTATGTATAGAGAGGCTGTAACTGCATTAGAAATTAGTTCATGCATAGTGGATGGCACCAAACTAGTCTTAAAAACAAACAACAGGGGAATTGCTTATTTGCTTAGCCTCTTCAAGGTTGTTTTTATCAGTGGTGCCTTTTCCTATAAGAATTATGGCATTGAGCTTTAGAAAACTTCACAACATTGTTTTCTCCTCCACTGAAGCTGGCATAAAAGCAAACGTTAAAAAACTAGAATCCTCTGTGCATTGTATTACAATTTTTGTTTTAAACTATTACTATTTAAAGTACTGTCAGGCTTTTTCAAACCCTTAAAAGGCTTTTTCAGTGCTGTCGTTACTGTGTAGTTTCTTCTTTTGGCCCACATGTTGTACAATGAAGCATAAAGATTAAGGCCCACGCCCTGGTATTATGTTCATTTGCATGCCTTCATGCCTGAATTAAATACCAACCCTGATGTTTCATGGGGTGGGGTATACTCACTGAGCTTTAAATT
This sequence comes from Ibidorhyncha struthersii, assembly GCA_013398815.1. NCBI lineage: Eukaryota > Metazoa > Chordata > Aves > Charadriiformes > Charadriidae > Ibidorhyncha > Ibidorhyncha struthersii. Next base: position 50,938 of record VZSZ01004270.1, read on the forward strand.
GATCCTCCGGTTATTGCATCACATACGGGCAAATGCTCTGAAGGTAAAAACAAAAGAAAATTTAAAAAAGCCCCTCACCTATAATCCATATGTCTATCTAAAATAAATACAACTACATCTGAAGTATGTTCTGTCATCGACTCCACTTTCAAAGTTGCATGAAACATGATGAAGACATGATTTGTGCTAAGATGCTTTCAGCTTCCAGCATGCTAGTTGCAGAACGTTTTTTGCTGGTCTGATGATGCAGGCACAAAGGAGGGAAAAGCAAAGCATGTACAACAGTGGGATTTGGATTGAGTTAGTAATAACGCAGTTAATGATGTAAATTAAGACTTTGTTTTAAATACAAAGGCCTGAAAGAATAAATTTCATAGTCTATTAGCTAGATTTTTAACTAGCTTTAATCTGCCAAAGTTTTTGGACCTTGCTGAGGATAACTTGTTTATCTGAGACTATACTGCAGCAAACAGTAAGCAAGAAATGTTCATGTTTTATTCTGGAGGCTGTTCTCATAGTTGGTCCAAAACAGCTAATGAACACGGGAGAGATTTTTACCAATAATAAGTATTTTTAATTAAGCTTATTCATCTACCAGCTCTCTACTCTAAAATTCAACTGAAGAAATCCAAGTCACATAGTACCTTGTCAAAGTAAAAGAATATGTTAAATATGCCTTAGAAGTAGAGTCTTGCTTGTGCACCATAAGAACATGGGGCTGTTTTGCAGAAGTATGTTTTTGGATTGAGTCTTTTGCTGCTGCTTTATTTTGAAAATGTTAACTTTATAACGATAGAAGCAAGCAAACCAAATATAGTTGATATAGTTTATAAAAATGAGTGAATAGGATAAGTCTGTTAATAGTTTATTTACACAACAACCTGTTCTAACAGGGACCAAAACAACAATGCTTTTCTGTGTTTGTCTTAAAAATAATTGCATGTAAACATGCAAAATTACTGTGGGGAAGTTTAATGTTAAAGTAACTTCAGCTGATGTTTTGATGATTGAGTAGGTATGTTTTATGTAGGGAATACTAAAGAAAAATTTGGGTTTCCTCCAGCATCTTGATTTTTACAACTTTATTTGAAGTAAAGTATTTACTTGTAGAAAAGGTATTTGAATGGTGTTAGGGGTTAAACTAGTCTGATTACTTTATCCCAATACCAGTGAACAGTAACAGAAATGTTGCCATTTCACTCCAGAATAAAATCCTGGGAGTTTTTTTGGTGGGTTTTTTGCCTTCAGATTGCAGAAGATAAATTAGAAATACTTTCTTTCACCAGATGGGTGTTTTATACTGGAAAAAATGAATCCATCAACTTTTATGGACAAAAAGCCCTGGTCAGAAGATGTTTGAGGACAGACAGTACAAGCTTCCTTCACTTATTTATTTCTGCAGATTGACATGACAGTTCTGATGGGGTCTATTAACCTATATGTCTGGATACTAGAATATCTTCAAATGCATTAAAAAATAAACCTAGTTATCTGCTGCCATTCTGCAAATAGGTTGCAACTCTGTTTAGTATTTTTAGCACAAATTCTGATGCTGTTGACATAAGAAGAAACAATGGTGTTCTGGTCATACTTTGCAGTGGCTTTATGCCAGTGTAGTGCCACTGCTATGGTTTTACCGTATAATATTATAAACACAGTTATGCTTTTTGAAGTTTGTCTCATCTTTAGAGATTTTAACTATCTGTTAATTATATTTCCAAACCAACAAAAAGAAAGAGTAAAAATATGGAAGAGATACTACATAAGCTATGCTATAAATACATTGCAGACCAGAATGAATGGGTATGTTGAAATACAACACAAGTATCTTTCAAAGCATGAATAGTCTAATAGTATGCTAATTTTAGTGGGTGTTCTGTGCATTATACTCACATATGTGCTCAGCCTTACATATGTGCAGTAATTAGAAAAAGCTGCAAACTGGAACCAGTAAAATTTAGAAAAGTGTAGACTAGACGGGTATCCATTTGCTTGTGTAAAGGCTGGCTTTTTGAGACATCTGACTCTTTTGGTAAGAGTTCTGTCTGTGTATCAGCTGTGCAGCTGGCTTCTTGGAACCATCCTTTTCAGAGCAAATGAAATGGTGCTGCTTAGGTCATTGCTACCTCTAGCCCTTAACTTGCCAGCTCACAGCTAAACCAGTTTGCTCTCATGGTGATTTAATAGCAATTTTTTTTGACCAGGTAAAAGTCAGTGATTGTTAATGCTCACTGAAGTCTGCTTATACTTAAAGTCAGGGAGATTTTTACCATTGATTTTTCAACAGGAACAGTTATTGTTGCACTTATTCCAGATATACATTAACAGCGGAAAGCAGAATTTTGCACAGCTGGGAAATACAACCGCCTTTGCCAGAGCTAGTGCCCTGTGAAATTAGCTGTTTCACATGAAACAAAATACTAATGTTTGGGATAGCTCTAAAATGGTTGTAAATGTAATCTGATAAACAGGTACTGCAATATATTGATCTTGCTTTGCATCTGTGTAGGTACTGATCATTGCTATTGCAAATAACATGTCAACTCTTAAAAAAAATCCTACAGAAACTGTTATTCTTCCAGCATTTGCAATCTATTTACAAAGGCTTTTTCTTTTCTTTTTTCTCTTCTCCATGTACAGGTAGTGGCCCAATTGTGGATCCAGACGTTTATGGTATATATTTGATTTCCTTTTTCTTTTCTTTTAATGGTAGAAATGAAGGAACTGAAACCATTAAAAGATTGAATGTCAGGCTCAGTTAAATTGAAATGGCACTTATTATAACACAATTCTAAAAGGTACTTTGTACTTTTGGTTCTTCTCCTGCCTTATATTATTTAAGATAAATGAGGGCAATATGACGTTTTACTTACTCTGCTGCTTTTGATTCACATTAGGAGAAGCATAAATCCACTGCTACGAATGGTTGCAGTTGATCCTGTAGGATGACAGCTGTCTGATGCAGCTCACAGGCATGAGATTTTTGTGAACCTTTTGGAGGCATTTGTTGGAGGAAAAAGAGTTCGTGATTTCTTCTTATATAACTTAATTTATTTTTTCAGCCATGATTCTGTACTTGTTTTGCCTCCAAAAATGTACCCCTAAATCCCACTTAAAGTTGAGGTTGGCACAAGTAAGTTTTCCTGTAGGCAATTTATTTCACTCTGTCCGCTCATTTGTACCTTCCCTTAATCTCTCTTGCATAAGCAGACCATCAACTTGGTGGTATCTGAGTGTGTGCCAGAGGATTTGATGACGCAGTGTTCACATTACTTTTTTAGTTAAGCATAATGTTTTGGTCTGTACCTAGTGAAAGCCAGTATGCACTAGAATAGAAGTTGCAGAATGAAAGCAACTGGCTAGTTTTACGTAATACTTCTAGTATACTTCTGGTGAGCAGGAAAGTCCATCCTAACCAACATAACCAAACACCCTTTAGCTTCCAGCAGGAGTTGGATCCTGTTTGGAGTACTTTTTATTTGGATGAAATGGCCCATGACTCAAGTTTCCTTAAGCTGATTTAAATATTATTGCTTTGATTCCATTCTATGTCATTAAACTTTAGCAAATGTGCAGTTGAAGCATCAGTTTGGCTTTAAGTGCTTAGAAATACTAAAGGATAGCTTCCCCTCCCTCTCTTTCCAAATTCTTTTTTCTGGGGGGGGGCCTCGGGGTGATGGTGATGGTTTGCACAGTTTCTTACATGTGTTGTATTATATAAGCTGTATGCATGAAGATTTTAATTCTGAGCTGTGTTATCAGGGTCCTGATGCCTGTATATGGCTTTAGCCGTGCTGTGCTTTGGTTGACTTGGGTAGGTTTCTGCTGAGATGGGTGCTTCAAGTTGCTCTACCAGATCACAGCCTGCAAGACTTAGTCCTGATGAAAGCAGCCTTCATTTTGGTTCCTGGCTTTTCTTTCAGCTGTTTGAAAATGCTGTCTTTGATCTTTGTTTCAGTGACTCAGTGCTTGCTTTGAGAAACACTTTGTAGTCCAGAGTGTTTCCCTAATTATTCCAAATTCACAAGTCCCGTTATCGAGGTGAATAAATGAGGCCGGCTGGAAAGTCTCAGAACTGCTACGTTTCTTTGGTGAACTGCTGCCTGCATGGCTGACAGTAGGACCACTGGGATGAGCTGCCCCCGGACACTGAGCGGTTTTCATGACTTTTTTTCAGACCTCTCTATCTCTGTGCTCACTTGTTTACCCACAACTTAGATTATGTTGGAAGGGAGATTTAAAAGACCACCCCCCTTGCGCCCCCGCCATCTTCCCTTTAAGATGCATCTTGCTGAGCCCTGTGCTAATC
>VZSZ01004270.1:56293-68795 GCA_013398815.1 Ibidorhyncha struthersii
TGTTTAACTCAGAATCGCCCGGTTTTGGCTGGATAGCTGTTGTGCGTGTTTTCCTTGCCGGGCTCACCCATTTCAAGAGGCTTTGAAGATCTGTCTCTGGTTCAAACAGCGGGGTATGGCAGTGCAACACCAGCGTACCGACGTGGCCTACTTTAGCTCTTGCCCATTTTAATGTAGAAGTGCATTCAGAGGATTCACAGACCAGACCTGAAACACTCGGCATAGTTCTCGTTATTCCTTCAGGGTGTGATTTCCAGTAGCTTAGTACAGATGTGAGCATAAACAGAACTGCAAGTAGCATCGGCTTTTGCCCACTCCTATTTGCAGATAAAATTAAGAGCAAAAAATTTCCCTCTTGAAAGTTTGTATTACAGAGCCAGTGCAGTGAAGGCTCTAACTAGTTGCTTTATATATTGGTCTTACAAAGCTACCATAAATGCGGGTTTGGTCAAAGCTATCTTAGTGAAGATTTTCCCAGCCAATTGTAGAGGAAGCCCAGTCTTCTTGGCTGAGATACTTGTTATAAAGCAGGCTCTGCCTGCAAGTGAATGAAGCAGAAGTCTCCCCCTTTGCTGTGGCAAATCATGTAGCCATGGTGGCGGATGGTCTGCACAGCACCGAGTCTGAGCGTGCAGGCTGCTTGTGCAGGTGAGCCATGCAGGCAGGGTTTGCGCTGCCTGCGGTGAGGAGCAATGCCTGTTCGTCTCCTGCTGCTGTTCCAGCCGTGCTGCACAGGAGGCTGGAGGCACAGAGATGCAGTGCCGAGTCGAAGAGTTCAAACGGTAAAAGACCAGGAAATTAAATTTCGTTTCTCATGAAAGCTCTGTATACTTAATATGTATTTTGGCATGAAAGAGTCCTGTCCTTCGGCATGCATGGTGTAGAGCCAAAACAGGCAATGTGAGCTGATTAGACAGCCTGACTGTACTGAGTGTAGCGCTGGAGCCAGAAGTAGCTGCATAGCTTCATGTACCAAAAAATCTGCAGCCTGCCGAGTGCTTTGCAGAAAGCAAATGTGTTCGTGCATGTGTGAAGATCAAAAAGCCCAGTGCAGCTTGTTGCTGGCATTGCCAACTGAGCTCTCCAAAATGGCCTTGGGAGCTAAAGTTCAACTCTACCGAGGCGCAGGTGCTCCCCTGCCCTCGCTTAGCAGCCGCTCTGCGGTCGGAAGAGTTCCTGCCTCTGCAGTCAGCAAGAGCCATGCCTCTGTGCTCTGCTTTTTCAGATTCACACTTAAAATTTCATCTCTAGGCTTGCAGCACTGATTTTAATCAAATCGTGTAAAGAAATATGCAGTTAATTGCAAATCTAAATTACAATGCTGGAGGTGCATTTGGTAATAGGTGCGGTTATTGCCCTTGTTTGTTTCTTTCATCTCTACACATTACAGTCATTTAATTGAAATGTTATGTATATTTTAAGAAGTAATCATAAAATATATGTGTTTTAAAATTTTATTTTAATGCCCATTTCTCTAAGTTCATGTGTATACTATTTAATTCTTCTTATCTTATTTGAATAATTTTGACAGGAAATCATGGACTGTAAATATCTGTATATCATTTTTAAATAATCATAAATACTTAAGTGATGTTCACTCATTTAACGGAATAGTTCTGGATTTACCCCTGCAGATCTGTCAGTAGGATTATTTTGATAAATCAAATTTCTTCTTACCATCTCAGGCACTTAATTTTTTACAGGTTTACCTGAATGACAGTTTATGATGCTAGACTGTAACCTCTGTGCACACAACAGTATTTTTTAATTGTTTTTTAAATGAAGAAAACCAGCTATTTCACATTTGGTAGTAATAAACTAGGTAAAAACCTATCTGCCATGTTCTTCTCGGCGAAACAGAAGTCCCCAGGCTAATTTCTAAGACTGTCCTATATTTGGCTGAAAACAAGGCTGTAGAAGTTCAGTGTAGAGGGCAGTCTTTCATATTTAATGGGGAGTCAGAAGCACCTAAAAATAGCTTTATGGATGGAGTTCTTATTTAACTCTGTTTTTTTCCAGTAAAGATACACATTGTGGTGTAGATCGGTTCTTTTGTCAAATTTGTTAGTCACAACACATTTGTTCGATCATCTGCCACAGGGATCCCAAAATGTTCCGGCTACATTAGCAATTATGTATTGTTTCCAAAGAGCTCAGAGTTCTGAGAGTTGTTAGTGGCCTTACCGTCTTACAGAGCAGGAATAATAAAGACAACCCTTTCCCCTCTAAGGTTACGAAATTATAAAAGCAACCTTTTTTCCTTTCCTAAGAGTATGAAACCACGCCTAATGATCTTGGAGACACCACAAATAACAGTAATCAAATCACTTCTACGGATGTTTCCAACAAAGAGAATGAAGATAGCATCACTGTAAGTATATACATTGTTTCCTGATCTGTAATCTTGGTGGACTTTCTGGCTATACAACTCACAAAACTGCAGAGGTTGTAATAGGACCCTGAGCTGCCAGAACACCGGAGCTATTACTGTGTTGTGATCAAAACTCAGAAAAAAAAGGAAAAAAAGAAAATCAGTGCTCCCCAGTCTGGCCCTCCCTCATTTTTTGAAAGAGTGAATCACTTTTCAGTAAAATTGCAAGTTACTTTGTTTCGTACTTTTCCAAACAACTAACTGTAATATTTTTAGCCTAAGACTTTGCTTCTAATTTTACTCAAGGAGAGCAACTCTTTATTTACAAAACAAAGACTTCCAAGGTAATTTGAAGATTGTTGTTTGAATTCCAGTCCCGGAGTCAGCAGCTCCTTACAGAGAGGATGTGCTGTAATGAACTTTCAAATTCTGATTGTATGTTTTTAAAACATGATTTCACGTAGGTTTTTGATCAAATAATTTGCAGTAGATTTTAGTATAAGTAGCTGAATTGGTGGGCCTCCTCCTTGCTGCCTTGCCTCTCGTGGTCTCCTGAACTGAATTGTTGGAAAAGCAGGTAGCCGGCCTGGTTGATATAGCAGCCTCCCTGCATCAGTGACTCTGTAAAGCAGCAGGCAGTGGAGAGCATGTGTGTTCATAAACCAGAGAGCAGACTGTGAGTTCAGACACTGTGTTAAAAACTGGGAGGATCCCAGCCAGTCATATCTCATCTGATAATAGAACCATTGAATAGCTGAGGTTGGAAGGGACCTCTGGAAATCCTCTGGTCCAATCCCCCCCCCTTAAAACAGGGCCAGCATCATTGGTCAGAATTGTGCCCACTCTGGGTTTGGTATCTCCAGGGATGGAGACTTCACAGCCACTCTGGGCAATCTGTACCAGTGTTCAACCACCCTCACAACAAAAAAAGTTTTCCTGTGTGCTTTTCTTACGTGTTTTCTTATAACATGCCACTCTTCTGGAAGGGAAAGGGGTGATGTGTGTGCCCTCTGACCTGCCTTGTGTGTGTAGGGTGTTGAAGAAGTTGTTCTCAGAGGTGTCTGAATCTCTGCTCACTGCAGGATAGAAGAAATCTCAACTAGTGGCTGTTTTCTGTACTCTGATCTGAGTACAAATGTTTCCCAGTTGAAACGAATCTCTTTGCCTAACTGGGTTAATCTGAATGTATGCTGAATGTCTTTGAAGGTCATGAGAACAAAACAAGCAGATCTGTTTGTGTCCTCTTTTTTTTAGGTGTATGTGGTGGTGGGAATTGCAGCACTGGTGTGCACTGGCTTGGTAATAATGCTTATTATTCTGAAGTTTGGAAGGCACTCAAAGTTTGGGATGAAAGGTAAGCTGGGGTTTTTTTTATACTGTGCATAATTGTTCTGTATGAGCTGATACTATAGGCTTCTGCACTGAGAGCAGTCAAAATAACTAGATAAAGTGGCCTCCTATTTAGTGATTTGTTTATTCATCAGGTAAGTGAGAGCAGAGGCAGATGTAGACAGAGCGCTGAATTTTGGATCAAACTCTTCTACTTTTTTTTTCTTATGACAAATCCTATTTCTCTCCCTCCTGCTGCAAAGCCCCCTGGGACACTTCCTGCAGTAAAATATTACGTGAGTCAGTGTAGGTAGGGAGAAGATAAGAAATGAAATTTATTCTGATATGAGTTTGATTACAACAATTTGATGAGAATCTATGCTGTATGTAAGAGGTACTTCAGATAATACTACAAATGTCAATTAGGGTGATAGATTCAAGGGGAAACAATTGCAAGAGTAGAAGGTGCATTTGCAATTCCCAGTCCTTTCATACTGGTGCTTTCTGACATGCATTTTCTTGAGCTTCTGTTTGTATCTTGGGAAGTAGAAGCTGTGGAGAGAGTGGCAAGTGCTCATGTCCCTGTGGAAGGGGGAAATCTCAGCCCTCCCTTTTATTTATTTATTTATTTAACAGCCAGATGGAGGTATGTGTAACATGGAGGTACCTGCAACAATTCCATTACTGTATTATTTTACTGATATCATCAGTCTGTGTCTGGTGATGTGGGTGAAATTGTATTAATAAAAAAAGAAAAAAACATTCACTACTGTCTTGTTGGGAGGACTAGAAGGTGCTTTGCTGTGTGCTAAAGGAGATATAAGCTTTTGTTCTTTGTAGTTGAGGGTCTGTGGAGACAGTGGTAACTAATCTTTTGGTAGGCTCCTGTTAACTGCATGTCCTTCCTATCAGGTGTGCTTATGACATAGTACCACATGGATGTATATTTTGGTAACCCTTACTTGCTCTTCACAGTGCTCTTTTCAGAGATATCTACTGTATATTTTGTGTCTCTATATTCTGTTTAGAGGAGAGTTCCTGGAACAAATGAGATTTAAGCACAGCAGAAATGTAGTTGGTGCAGATTATCTTGCTGGGATGGTAACCTTTTCTCCCACCTCCATGTGATATGTCATAGTCTCTGCTCTTTGGGGTAGCATTAAAAGGGGACAGTCATTGTGAAATATCCTGAATAGCAACATGGAGCCAGCAAGACAAAGCTGCAGAGTTTTGGCTGAAGACTAGAAAAAAATTTCTGCAACTGAACAAGAGTTCAGCATAAATTTTATTTGTGTCTGAAGCTTTCTGAATTGCATTTAGAGAGCTGAAGCAGGTGCCAGCTAAATGAGAGCAACGATGAGAAATGTCTGATGTTAGCTCTTTAAAGCTGAATGCTTGTTAGATTTTTCAAAAATTGCATTAAATATTTCAATGTGACATTATTGGAGGAATGAAGAAGTAAACTCTACCCTGAGGGAGAATGTGCAAAGTTGTATTTTGTGTGGTAACATGTTAAGTTACCTTCCAGGAAGCTCCTTACATAGTGGGTTTTTTTTAAGTATCTTCAGGTACAACTTTTCTCACAAAAACAATGCTCTTATGTGGTTGATTAAGTTTGACCTGAGTAGTTTTTTGTTGCAGAATTGTCAATGTAGATCATATTCTAGTAAGGATAGACTTTTGGGGAAAAGACTTTATGAAGTTATGAAAAGACAGCAATCTCATATATAGTGTTTATTTTATTCTTTAAATTTGACCAGTAATGGTCAGGAAAACCAGTAAAATGAGTTCACGGTTCAGATATGCTCCTTCAAAAACTAATCACAGGCATGGTATTTGTGGTAATGGTGAAATGTCACTGTGAGCTACAAATAACTTTTGAATGTTCCATTAGAAGGGAGTGACCTGCGCTTGTCCCTGAAGTGAACCTCAAACTTCACCAAAGTTTGCATTCACACCTGCGCTGCACAGTCTGGATCCAAAGTCCCAGAAACACTCTTTCCATTTATCATCATCACTACTATTGAATTTATATTAAGGCAATATTTAAAGACCTGAGATTAGAACACCATATTGATATGTAATACCCAGACTAATAATAAAATATTACCTTCTCAGAAAAGCCTGCAGCATAAGTATGCATTGAGAATTCATAAATGAAGATAAACAACCTGGGGTATTTGAACATGAGGAAAGTACGGCAAAGGTGAAGAGAATTTTTTTTCAGTCAGTATTGATCAGCACAATACATTTAAAATGTGTATCTTGGAAATTCTGAGTAAAAGGATCAAGCCAGCTACCTGTGAACTCCTTGAGTCATTTGCCATTGAATTCAGTGACAGCAAAATTAGTCTCAATTTGGCATACAGACATCGTGTTATAATTGGTGGTTTAATAAACAATCTTATTAGGGAAGTGGGAAGGAATAAAATATCCAAATTACCACTGAAAACATTTATAAAACAAGATATAAAAAATCTTCTTTTCAAATCTTCCCCAAAATATTAATGAATTTGAATCTATAAGAAGGAACTTCCTGAGTTACATCAGGCAGAAATGCACAAAAGGCTGTGCTTCATTTTTGAGTTGTCCTGTGATAACACGACACGGTCACCTCAGACACCCTGTCATTAAACGTCTCCCCACCCTTCTTCAGCAAGCAGTTTAGAGAAAAACAAAATAGTCACTCAGTAACTGGAGCAGTCAAACTGACACCCAATGGTATTTTTCTTGTAACTGTGTGCTAAGAGAGAAAAAATGATCCACTGAAAATCAGACAAAGAAATATGTCTAAATAGGCAATCAGCACTGTGTGTCCCGTAGGAAATGTCTTTATGTAAAGGATGAAATTTGCACCCCATTTGGGTTCACAGCAGGCATCTGCAGCTTCCTTAAGACATTGTTTTATGCCTCATATTTTTAAATGCCAGTTTATCTCATCTTTCACATGGACATCATCTGTGCACTTCTTAGAATGTGTCCTTGCTGAGTCCTTCAGCACTTGAAAAGGTTGAACGTGGCTGGAGTGTGGGACTGACAGTGATAGCATCCCCAGAAAGAGATGTGGAGCGGTAGGTTGTTTCTGAGCTATGCTGCATCAGAGCTGCCCATACCTGGAAGCACTGCACATGCTGAAGAGCCACCGAGATTGCCACAGACCTCACATGCCCCCATTGTCTTCTTTCCATTACTGTATTGAGCAGAAAAGAGTCCATTTGATGTGACAGGGAGCACCAGGTCCTCTGGTAGCTTCCAGTACTTCGGCAGTACTGGTCAGTCTAATATCAAAATGTGTTGAAGAGGAGTATAAAAATAACTTACCCTGTCTTTTGGCTTCTGTCTTCATTTTGTGCATCTAAGGTGAGGGGACAACTGGGGATATGTCCATTTCACTCAGTTGCCTTTCCAAATTGTAGCAATAGAGTGTTTTTGCAGGAAAGGAAGACAAGCAAATCACTCATTCATGGTCAGTAACAAAATGAAAACATTTTGTTTGTGGTGGTCTGGATTCTGGTTGAGGTTGGGTTGCACCATATGAAGCAACTGTTTTAGTTCTTGCCTTGCTTCTTTTCACTCTGTCTTTTAGAGCTGGGGGAAATAGCAGGTTCTGATGATTAATTTCGGGAATGGTATTAGTACAGAACTGGTCTGTGATCTGTGCTAGAAGAGACTTAAAATAGGGTTAGTACAAAAAAGCAATACTGTTCTTTCTACTATGTGGATAAACTCTCATGTTGTGCTAGACTTCCAGACTTACATTGCAAAATTCATCAGAGTAACTGGTGAAACATAATTCTCTATTTGTCCGCTTGTGTACATTTTAAGCACCTTCTTATACAGGGTCTGTTGATAAGACCTTCGTGTGGAAAGCTGCTTTTGGTTGCTTGAATCTGGAGGTGAGGTTTTTAGACCCTTACAAGATGCTGCAGCATAAATGGTGAAAGCTTCAGTTAATTTCTTAAATGTATTCATTAAGGTTTGTGGGTTGTTCTTACAAAACACCTTGGCTGGCTTGCTTGCTGGAGGATGTGAAAGTGCTTATGGTGGGAATTCACTGAAGGCTGCCAAGACAGCTCTTATCATTTTGTGGGTATTTCTGACTCCGTCTAACCAGCTTATGAAATAGAAAAATAACAAGGGAACTGGAGTAGAGAAGGCGGGGGGAGGTTAGTGAACTCCCTGAGTGGATTTGTCAAAGAATAATTCTAGTCGTGTTTTATTCTACTTCCCGTGTTGAAAAATAAATGTAAATAAACAACTAGTTGCAACATAAGCAACCTGATACACAGTTTGCAAATGTTAATATTGCAGCATGCCACTAAGCATGAATGGAAGTATGGAGGAAACTGATGAAAGATAAATCAGTGAATAAAGTTTGAAATGGTATAGTTCAGTTAAAAGGATGAACACATTTTTGCAGATTTGAACTGTAGTAAATTTTAGCACAGGGTATCCCTATTCCAGCAACAAGGTAATATCCTTAGTGCTCCTTGCTTGCTAGGAAAGCTGGAAGTGAATGGTTACGGACAAGACTATTATCGCAGCTGCTTTACTATAGAGATAAACAGAGTTTCTGTAGGTTTTACCAAAACCAGAAAGGGGAGAGAACCCATTCCTCCCTAAAGCAGCCCCTTATGTCTTTTAAGAAGCTAACAAATAGAATCTGACAGAAGTAGAGGGAAACATATGTGTAATTAATCCCTCTGGGGTGGGAGGTTTGTTTTTTTTTTAATGTTGGTATGAAGTTTTTGTCAGTGCTTTGAGCTGTGTGCGGTAGCACAAAAGGTAAGGGAACAAACTGAGTCTGAAATTCTTATCGCGCTTAGACAGTGCCAGCTATCTTCTTGTGTCTGTGGGCTTGGGTGTCACGCTTTAAAAGGTTCTTCTCCTTTCTTGAGTGCTGACTTACCTACCATGTCTAAACATAAGTCTTGACTTCGCCCCTTTCATGGACTTTCAAGTCTTTGCAATTCAGGGTACAGAAGTTTGTCTTTCTGTGATCAGGTAGTGAGATCCTGTGGGTTGATTTAAGAAAGAAAAACAGCGTCTCTTTTAGGACAAGCACCCTGAAGTAGTACCTTTTCTTCAGGCCCTTGCTAGCTGCTTGTCATCATTTTTTACTCTTAAGTTTAAAATTCGGACTGTCAGTCAGGACACTGTGCTCTTTCACCAAGCTGACTAAAAGTTATGAACATATCCGTAGATTTTGCCTGCCAAGTCAAAACAAGGCGTTTTCTACTGCTTCTTGGTAGCTTTTTCTCTCAAGTGATTTGTGTAACTTTTGTGCTGGGCCATGAACTTCCTTGAAAACTTTTTAATTAAAAGCATTGGTTATTCCAACAGGAGCACATTCATAGTAATGGAATATTTTTTTCTTCTCTGTGTGCCATTCACTATGTTGGTTTTGGTTGTAGACTCTTGTTATTGAGCTTTGGTCCAAAAGACAGTAGAGGAGAGGGCAACTAGGAACTCATCTTCAGTTGCAGCATATTTCTCAGTTGTCATACAGTATTTTAGTTAGGGTAAGAAGCACTGTCCAACTGCATGATAAAAGCCTCCTTACAAAGCAATATTGGCATTCTAACACAATACATCCATGATGATTTAAGGTCTTTAATGCTCATTTACCGAAGTAATCATATTTACATGACTTTAAATACAGTGCTCTCCAGGTAAGAGTGGGGTGCTTTACCGTCTGTCTGAACGTGACCATTTATTGAGGCCTGCGTATTCTTTTGGATGTAACTTTAGGGCCAGCAGGAGAAATCTTTTCTCTCTTACTTGTCTGTAAGCATATAGCAAATGGTCATTGTCTTCTCCGTGTTAATATGTGTTACCTGACTCTGCGTTGTGGGGGAGAGGGTGATTGCAAGGGACTTCAAAACAAACCCTGTTTCATTCACATTGGTGACTGAAGAGTTCAAGTTTTGGAGAGTTTAGATGGTTTGGAGTACTGATACGGGAAAAGGGAGAGCTGTTCTGTTTATTAGTAACTTGTGTTATCACATGTCTTCCTGAAGCAATTGGGTTGCTTATAGACTAGAAGAATGAACTGCGGTTAGAACAGAAGAGCTTTTACTCCTTTTGATTTTAAACCAAGTACAGAATAAAAACTTTGCATCCTCGGCAAAGACCTGCAGTTTGACAAATATGATCTAATGTTCAAATCTGTCTGCAATAAGCTCGAAGTGAGGACTTCCTGGACATTTTTTTCTTGTTTGCCAGCTAATTAAGAAGATCAGTTTGAAGCTTGGGAACACGCTTACTACTTGACCTTCATCAAGTCACTGAAATCCTGAACTTTTTGATTTTCCATTTGTACCTATAGAAGTCATTTTGTGCCGTGTTGTACCTACTTAAATGCCAGTTCTGTGGGTGTCGATCTTTAATGTCTTGAGAATGTTTCATTATTTAGTCAATGAGCAGAATATAAAAGAGGGATTAATTCATGTGAGTCAGTGTTGTAAGATAAGAGGTAGGAAAAAATGAATGTGCCCAAATCCACAGTATTTTTAGTGAGTAGACATGTAAAGGCAATGATGATATTGCTCATCTGAACCACACACAAGAAGCTATTTTTATTGTTTGACATTGGCACTCCAGTCACTGCAGTCACGGGCAGATCCCAAAAATTGTTTTTCTCAGATGCATCACTTGTATAATGGGGACAGTAATACTTATAATCACGTGAACATTTGGAAGATATAGTTGTTAATGCTTCTAAGTACCTTACTCTGAAGAAGAAAATTGCTATAAGTACTTCAAAGAGTGAGAGTTCTTATGAACTGATCCATGAAAGTCATTTTGTGTGAAGGATTTTACAAAGATCTTAAAATATTTAAGTCACCGTTCTCTTGTGTTCCAATAAAGAAAAGAGGTGTGTCTTAAAGCATTGTTTTGGGGCAACGTCATCCTATCAGAACATACTTATAGGCATTTGTAGATTCCATTGTTATTATTTATATAAAATTTGATCTCTAGGTCTCAGCTTTCTGTTCCTGTCTGCTACTAGCTTCCTGAATTTGATCCTAAAGCACAAGATGTAAGAGAGGAACATATCTCTGATTCTTTAGTAGGAACAAACCAGTGGACAACGTGCCCCATATATGACGAAGGATTTAGGGAGACATCTGAAATCTGAAGCTGGGGATTTTTTAGTGATAAGATGGTGCATTTGACTATGATCTCCTTTGGTTGCAAAATTGAAACTCGGTTGTAATGACTGAGGCAGAAAATGAATTATTAACTTGTTGAGAGCTTTCCATGGTTCGAACTACTATACTGATGGATGCTATTAGCACAGGAAACTTATCCGAGGCCTCGTGTCTGTTACTAGTGAAAATATATGGAAAATAAGTGTAAACAAGTACCTGGTGTATTGCACTCCCCCTCCTCTGAAAAGAAGTATACAAGCAGCTAATGGGGTGAAGGAGTGCACATGTATGTGGTGCGCGTGAAGTGAGACGAACTGGACAACTAGGGAGGTGCTGAGTAGAGAACAGCCTAGAGACAAACCGGGAAGAGACTGAAGGAAAATGAGATTAATAATGGATGCAATGGAAATGAGGAGAGCTGAAAATCATAGTTGCCAGGGCTTCACCTTGATATGGGCCAAGGCTCACTGCAATAGCACAGCTCCTAGATCAAGGTAGGGGAAGAAGAGTCAGTCTTAAAGGCATAAACTGCAGAGATCCAACCCTGTGGTCAGTCTACATCCACACTGCTTAACAAATCTATTTTACAGAGCCCAGAGTTTCTCTTTTATTTTCTTATATGCAAAGGGTGAACACTTATCTGCTTTTATATGAACTTTTGCCCATATGCAGGTCATGCTGTTCTGGGAATGCATTAGTTTGTGAGGGCAAATTGTGGTTTAGCCCATGGAGAATTTTAGAGAGAAATGAGATTGGATGTAGGAGGAAATATGAGGTTGAAAGGAATGGGAGGTGGGAGAGAAGATGGTTCATAATAATTAAATGTTTACGTGTAATCAGAGTGAGATCAGGCACAAAGATAGGTTGGAAGAAGTATTTAGATGTGGGGAGTGAACGGGAAGAATGAAAAAAAGCAAAGAATAGCAAAGCCAGCCTGTGTTATTTATTTATTTATTTCTGAGCAGTCCCTGTTCTCCAATGCTTTAAGCACCATTTACTACAAAGTACACGTGTGCTTGGTTGTGATCACCATTTGAGAAAATGTTGAGGTGAGATGATGGTAGAAACCTAGATGCTAAAAACCAAGCAGTTCTTAAACAACATAAGTTGCACAAGGTGTGCACAACATAGGTGCGTAAAGTCCATGGGACCTGATGAGATACATCTGCAGGTCCTGAGGGAACTGGCAGATGAAGTTACTAAGCCACTGTCCATCATATTTAAGAAGTCATGGCAGTCTGGTGAGGTTCCTGCTGACTGGAAAAGGGGAAACATAACCCCTGTTTTCAAAAAGGGAAAAAAAGAAGACGAAGCGAACTACAGGTCAGTCAGTGTCACCTCTGTGCCTGGCAAGATCATCAAGCAGATCGTCCTGCAGATCCTGGAAACTCTGCTGAAGAACATGGAAGGTAAGGAAGTGATTGGTAGCAGCCAACATGGCCTCACTGAGGGCAAGTCATGCCCAGCAAATTCAGTGGCTTTCTACGACAGTGTTACAGCAGTAGTGGACAAGGGAAAAGCAACTGATGTCATCTACCCGGACTTGTGCAAAGCATTTGAGACTGTCCAGCATGATATCCTGGTCTCTAAACTGGAGAAGCCTGGATTCGACAGGTGGACCACTCAGTGGATAAAGAACTGGCTGGAC
>VZSZ01004270.1:68959-91361 GCA_013398815.1 Ibidorhyncha struthersii
AAATGCAAGGTCCTGCATGTGGGTCGGGGCAATCCCAAGCACAAATGCAGGCTGGGTGGAGAATGGATGGAGAGCAGCCCTGAGGAGAGGGACTTGGGAGTGCTGATTAACAAGAAGGTCAACATGAGCCGGCAATGCGTGCTCGCAGCCCAGAAGGCCAACCGTATCCTGGACTGCATCAAAAGAAGCGTGGCCAGCAGGTCGAGAGAAGGGATTCTACACCTCTACTCCACTCTTGTGAGACCCCAACTAGAGTACTGCATCCAGCTCCAGAGCCCCCAACATAGGAAAGACATGGACCTGTTGGAGATCGTCCAGAGGAGTGCCACGAAGATGATTAGAGCACCTCAGATGTTGGACTGCCTCTCCTGTGAGGACATGCTGAGAGAGTTGGGGTTGTTCAGCCTGGAGAAGAGAAGACTCCAGCAAGGCCTTATAGCAGCCTTCCAGTACCTAAAGGGCACCTACAAGAGAGCCGGGAAAGAACTTTTTATTAGGGCATGTAATGATAGGATGAGGAGTAATGGCTTTAAACTGTAAGAGGGTAGATTTAGATTAGATATTAGGAAGAAATTTTTCACTTTGAGTGTGGTAGGGTACTGGCACAGGTTGCCCAGAGAAGCTGTGGAACCTCCATCCCTGGAGGTGTTGAAGGCCAGACTGGATGGAGCTTTGAGCACCCTGGTCTAGTGGTAGGTGTCCCTGCCCATGGCAGTGGGGTTGGAACTAGATGATCTTCAATGTCCCTTCCAACCTAAACCATTCCATGACTCTATGATTCTATGATTCTAAATGGGAACATGAATAGTAGATAAATAGAAGGTACTCCTGGTAGAGATGAAGTCCATTGTTTGATCTCCATCTATGAAAAAGGCTAATATGGAAGGGGCTGCCAGCAGAAGTGCTGTTAGAGGTTTTTCCTGGAGGCTGGTCCAGCTTGTACTGACTTGCAACAGAACAACTGAGGCTGGCAGGCACTCTTGAGATTGTGTAGTCCAACTCGCTGCTGAAAGCAGGGCGAGCTACTGCAGGTTGCTCAGGGCTGTGGCCAGCTAGGACTGAATATCTTCAAGGATGGAGACTCCGCAGCCTCTCTGGGCAATGTGTAACAGTGTTCAGTCACAATTTCTTTTTTTCCTTATGTTTAAATTAAATTTCCTCTATTTCAGTTTGTGCCCATTGCTGCTTGTCCTGTCACTTGACACGTTGACTCACACTGCAGAGGAACAAAAAAGGAGTAAATAGAGGTGGCATGTGGACAAAGACACTTTCTGAGCTGTTCTGTGTTGCCTTTGAATACTGGCTTAATTGTGAAGGCAGGGAAATGCTGAAAGGTTACAGTAAACCGCATGTTATTTACAGTACAACATCTTTTTCAGGGAAATTGTTTGGCTCAGGTATGTGAGTCTCAGTTAAATAACACCACTGGGGATTACAAGTATATGTTGCTTAGGACTTTGCTCTGCTCCTTTTACAATACCTGTCGGATTTTATGTGAGTTTCCTTTCATTTGCGTTCCTCAGCTTTCAAAGGCTGTTGTAGGTAGGATTCTTCCTCTGATTGAGTTGCATTGATTTATGTTAACAGTTCTGAAGTTTGATTTTTTTTTTTTTTCTGAGTTCAGAACAAGTCCTGTGCTTGTCCTAAATAGTAGATAATACAATTACACTGCTTCATAAATTTCTGTTTTTAAATGCCTGGTCATGTTAGCTGCTTGTCAATTCTATTAGCAGATGCCGTGATCTTAATACAGTTGGAGTGCCTTTGTTAATTTTGTTCCTGTAAAAGCATTCAGTATTGCATTTTGGATAACAGGGGAAGATTCACCATGAGCTCAGAGCTTGGCTGGCACAGAACACTGTGCTGTATCTCTCCTCACAGCTGTTGTCCTCCTGCTTCCTGCGGTGGAGCCATGTCTTTTAAAGTAGCATGGACGGAATCACAAAAAATAAAGACTCATTTGAGTATATTCCAGGCAAATGTGTGTGTCTGAAAAAGCCACACAAACAAAAACTGCTCAGAGATTGAATGATTTTTAAAGTTTTCTGAAGCTTATTTTCACTTTCCCCAAATCAGGCAAACTGCTTGTTCTTTCTTGTCTGATTTTGCAAAAACACACAGGAGTAGCCTTTTATCAACAGCTTCCTTTAATGCATCTGAAGATGCCTTTGTTTTGTTTGTACGGTGTCATGGCATTACACTCTGTGGATCTGCATATTTGGAAAAAGCATCAAGAACAGATTTTCTTGCAAGGTTCATGGTGTTTCTTTTTTCAGGCTGAACAAGAAGTGCTGTAAAGCTGTTGTAGGAATGCTGTTGCTGCTTAGGAAGAAATCAGGAAATAGAAAAGCTCACAGGAATTAAGAAAAAATAAGACAAAAGGTAGCCAGGCTGCTTGAGTATCTAGTGAAAGGAACACTTTAAGTTTTGTTTCAATTCTGGGGAAACGTTCACATAAGATTGTTTTATTTGAATGAATAGGTCCTTTTTGTATCTCTTCTTCACACACAGTGATGCATGTTTATTGTCTCCCAAGATATCTACAAGCTGGGAGCAGCTTTGTATGTTAGCTGTTGACACAGCCCCACCACTGCAGCCTGCGAATTCCGCAAGGTGTTTTCTTTATTGGTAGCTGAACACACCTATTCCGAGTGACTCATAGCTGTTCTCAGTTGTTCTCTTCCCAAAGATACTGTACCTTCTCAGTGCTTCCTCCTCACTGGTGTGCTGTAAGTGTGCCTCTCTGCTTCACAGTGGCCACTGTTTTAGCCTTTCACATTTATTTACTTAAAACATTAGGGCTATATTCCCTCCTCAGCTTGGGTGATAATCAGTGTCAAGGATCAGAATAATGTATTATAAATAATGCCTTTTTTCCCCATAAATGAGTGATGAGGTGAAATGGGAATGGTCTTCCCTGTTTCCAAGCAGCTTTTTGTGATGCCCTCAAAGGCCATTTTCTTCAAACATCAGTTCTTCATCCTACATGAAAATCAGAATTGCCTTTATAAACAAGAGTCTCTCATTCTCTCTTTTAGTCCTCTGCCCTGTTTTGTCCCATTTCATGCTGTTGGCTTTGCCAGTACCATAAACCAGGAAGAATTGCTGGCACTTCCACTATGAAAATGAGAAACCAGCTCCTGCAAAATGAAATCAGTGTTACTTCTTTGAGATTTTTTTTGAAAAAATAAGGTGAGGTTGGGAATCTTTCTGTTTTTTTTTCTGTTTGATTTTTTTTGGGGCTTCCTAAAAAAGGCAGCAGGGTGGGACCAATGTAATAGGGTCCTTTATAATGAAGTAAAATGGACAAACTATTTAGTAACTACCGTTTGTTCTACGTCAGTTTTATTCTTAGTGTTAAAGGTTAATGCCACTGTTTCTTCAACTGCCAGGTGTAGCTGAATGCTCTGGAGCACAAAGTGAAGTAATGCAAACATGCAAGAAGTACTTCTAAAAAGCCCTTCATGTGTCCCTGGTAGTATGACAAACTAAAATGAAGCTTCACTTCTTCCTGGCAGTTTGGCGAGCCAGTGTGACTATGGTCCTTCTATCTCTACCAGCTTTTTTCCTTCTTGGCCACTCTGATCATTGATGGTATGATAATACAGAGTTGGTATGTCTGAGAACTTAGACCTTTTCCCTTGGATCTGATTTGGAACTTAAATGCATCGTCCTCGTGGAGTAACAGGAGAGAAGAATGTAGCCTATGGTTATGGCACTTTAGCATAGCAGACCACAATCTCTGCACTGCTGCAGCTTCCCCACAGAGAGTACACAGAAGCTGGATGAATTCATTCATAGCCCTTGTGAGGAGTGTCTGTGTTCATGGATTTGCCTCCATATTTGACAGCTCCCAGCCCAAACAAGGAGACATGCCCCGTATGACCTTGTAAAGTAGGAGAAATTATAACTTTGGTCCCTGTCGGAAGACTTTGTGAGTAATTCAAACTTGGAGAGAAACACTCCTTCAAAATCAGTGAATTGAGTTACAATAACCCTTTGTTTCATCTGGGAGCACTCACACAGAGGAGCTGTTAGCCATGGCTGAAATGTGTGTTACCCAAGGGCTTCCAAGTAACGTTTGTGGCCTAATCTCTCTGTGTTTGTGCCCTTTCAAAAAGTTGCATTTCTGTGATTTGTAGGAATAGGCAGCAGCAGAAATGTACCTCACAGAAATATTAATTTTTCCACATTATTTTCTGAATTAGAATTGACATCCCTTAATTTTGTTGGAGAAGGCCATTATAGTGTTCCCTCCCATGACCTCTAGGAGCTGCACTGTTACCTGTCCTTTTCCTATGGCATGTGGGGATATGTGCTAAGAGCAGCCCATGTTTTGGGTCTTCACCTTGCTTTGATGCAGTTGCTCATTTGCGGGATGTCTCTCACACTCTAGCTGCTTGAGGGTCGAATTAAAACCAGCAGTAAAATTCTGTGTTTGTGGCTACCACCAACTAAATATTTCTGCCCATTGCCGTCCTCTTGGAGGTTTCCTGTGGGATCTCACAACCAAACCAGTTTGAACAGCCTCTCCTGCTAAATTTCTCTTTTCCTCTGTGCATGCTGCAGGCAAACGTAATGCAGGCTATTCTGCTGCCATCAGAAGAAGCCATGTAACTTGCCAGTGGCGCAGTAAACCCTGTGTGCCCTGTGAGTGCAGGTTGTGAGCCAGGTGAACAGCACAGGACCTGTTCCCTGCCCAGAGGCTGTGCATTTGAGCGATACAGCTGTTAAGCACAAATTCATCACCTCTGGCACATGAAATCTTTGGGCTGAAAAGTGTATTCTGGGTAAGTGTGACTATGCTCTTGCTCCGTGCATACATGATCTCTCAGGCAGATACTTTTGGCCCCTTTCAGAGGCAGGGCAATAGATAGTCATTTGGTTGGACCGATGTGGCTGTTCTTGCATTCTACACCTGCTGCACACAGGAAGGCTGGCAAGGGAGCAAAAGTCTCCTTCTTTCTGTCTTTTAAGCTTTAATAAAGAAGAGTATAAAATAAGTACACATGACTTTATTTTAGCAAAGTAACAGTTAGGAATTTCTTATAGTTGATTTAGGATGCAATTCACCAGATGATCGATAGCGTGAGTGCAGAGGAACCAGAGGAAACATTCTTCCTTTGTCTCCTTGACAAAGGAGCCTATACCTGGGTCTTGCACCATATGCTACAGGCCATGCGGCCTGCACAAGAGGAGCATAGTAGCAAACCAACAGAGAAACCAAGAAGCGTTTATGCTTTCAGGCTGTTGGACCGTACTGTCCTGGGGCCATGGAGAGATTTTGATAGTGTGAACTCCTGCTTTTCCCTTTGGTGCATTTGGACAGTTTCTGAACTCAGATCAGAGTCTGTGTGTTCCTGCAGGGACTGGAAGTGTCTGTCCAGTTGCATGGTTCAGGCCCAAATGTGCCAAATTTGAATTGTGAGAAGTTGATATTCCTGAGAGAAGGATGAGACTGTCTTATTTTGTCTTCCTGTATCTTCCTTCTGTGGCAGCAGTCCAGCGCAGTGTCATGTTTTCTGTGGCAGCTTTGGGCTGACAGTCATATCTTTGTGGTGCCAAAGGGGGAGGAATTCCTATCATGTGTTTGCAGTCTTTATGTGATTTTCTGTGACCTATCTGTGTACTTTGAAAAATGTTCATGCCACGATAGACGTTCACTGTTAATCACAATGACATTGCCTGGCATTTTAGTGCCTAGGTGCTGCAGTGATGGTAACTTTTGCATACTTGACTTGCTCCCAGCAGCCAGGACAATGTTTTTGCTAAGTACAAGCTGTGCTTCTTCAAACAGGTGCTTTGATTGCATGCAGTGTAGAACTGAGCACCGTTCTCACTGACCACTACTTGTAGAAAAAGGTTGTTCATGTGCACTGTCGTATACACAAGCTGGCCTTGGAACAGTGATCTCTTTGCCACTGAGCTCCAATACTTTGTGCACACCAAATTAATTCCTGTCATTTATTACTTGTCTTTTAAGTATAAGGCATAGAGCTTCTGAGTGTTTTCCAGTGCCTTTTCCAGCTGTCCTAACTCCCAAGTTTGCTTAAATTTTAATTAGATACCTCAGACTTTGCTAGTTAGATACCCTGTCTTTTTCCAGCTCATTCCATTGCTGCTGATGACTTATAACCTTTCTCTTCTGTTACAATCCTGAAAATGCATTCAGAACAGTGAGCAGGGTTATGGAAATGCTTTAATTGAAATGTTTTCTTTCAGTTCAACAACTTGGTCACCAGTTTGTTTTGCTTCAGTGTAGGGTGAAAAAAAGAAGAACCTCATCTACAGTGGAGACTTCAGAATTCAGCATTTATTACTGTTACTTAGTCAAGGAGCTGTCTTGCTATGTTTAAAACTGAAGTAGTATCTTTGCTAAGTGGGGGTATTTTGGAAAGGGGAGGAGGAAGTGGGCTGCATAGAATGGATGATTGGTATCTAAAGATGTTGGTATGCCGATGGCATCCTTCATGAAAAAAAAACCAAACAAAAACAACAGTCAGTGAGCCTGACTCCTTTTTACACAAATGCCCCTTTATAGTACCCTGCCAGTAAATGAGTGTGGATGAGAATTAGACTCATTTAGATTGATGTGAGTTAGCATTTCTATGGAGAGAGAAGTGCAGCAGGCAGAGGTCCTGCGGTTGGCTGTGTCAGCTTCCCTGTGCATCTAGGAAAGTATCTTTGTAGTAACATGGGAAACTAAATCCTCCCAGAGAACAGGTGGAACTTAATCTTGGCCTTTAGCTCCTCAATTAACCTTGGCACTGTAACACACTGGGCTCTGGGTGAGGGAGGCATCTTAGAGTGCTTCTTAAATAGCTTCTTAAATAGGGGATGAAATATCAGTGTTTTGCTGGAGTACTGCTTCCAGCTAACATGGCTAGAAAAAGGTAACAGAAAAGGTAACAGAAAAGAGCCTCAGCTGATAAGGTCTCTCCTGAACCTCCTGTGGACAAGATATGGACCAGAACCAATTCTCCTAGGTGAGTCAGCCATAAAAAGGTTAGGGAAGAGGGAGTTTAAGGAACTGAAATTTCAGGGGGTGCCCTTAGCTGCACTTCAGATGTATCTGACTGCATTGGCTGGTGTGTGTAGAAAGCACAGAAGGTACAGCAAAAAATATTTCGCTGATGCCAGTCAGAAAACTGCACATGTCTAGTGGTCAGTAGGAACACAGGTGGTAGCCTGAACTGATAAATCACTTTTACACAGTCTGAGGGGTTCGTGTACATTCATGGTCATGTTAATGTATGCTTACATGTTCCTGGTTTGGCGTATAGCCTGTGAGTTGTAGGCATCTTGCTAAACGTGACTCAAAATAGGTTTCTACTTTGTTTAGCAGAACTTTATGGTGTTTGAATATTTTTATATGTCCAGTATAGTCGTAGTTTAGTCACTTAAAAACCAAATATGTCAAATTTTTAAATACTTTATTGCTTCACTGCTTATGATTCAGCTTTTGAAATGTGACTGTAGCTCTAACACATTTCCGTTGCTTAATTTTACCAAAAGGGGATACTCATCATGCAAAATAGGTCTACGATTTTAAAGATGGAAAAATAAGAAATGTGAACTTTGCATGATTTTGCATGATTCCTGCAGCCAGACTGAACAGATTCTGTTTTCCTTTTCTGCAAAATAATATTTTGTAGTTCTTTGTGTAGATTTTCGTCTGTCTTCAGCAGTAGTACAGGTGGTTGGAGATTCCTTGTACTAGCATCACCTTTGCCGCTACTTTGTGAAGAAAATTGTATTTTCTCTTCTTCTTTCTAAGACTGACTGTAAGGAATTCAAAGATCGTTTTGTAAAGAAGTGTAGTGTGTGGCAGTTTGGGTTGAACACATAGCTCTAAACCATGAGTCATCCAAAACTCTTAGCACAGAAGATGAATGATATGTTATGTAAGGGTAGTAGGAAATACAGTCATGGGTCAGGACTAGATTGAGTAAGGTCTTGGATGGAGACCAGGGAGATCATAGCCAGAGGGCTTGATAGTCCCAAAATAAGACCACGTGAATGTCTTGCAATTCATTCAGTAAGCTCAATGAAAAATACAGGTAATAGTTTGAGAGACAGATGGGATTACATTTTTTTGAAAAAAGGCAAGATCAAAACCTTCATTCATTGCGGGAGACAGTTGGGCTAAGTGACAAGTAATAGAGGGGTGAGGGAGGGGTGTAAAAAGAGGTAAGGGAACCTGAGAGGGGATATCTTTGGGTCCAAGTGAGAAGGCTGGAAGACGTGAGCAGGTAGGGAATTTCTTAAACTGTGATGGGAAAAAAGGAAAAGATTGTAAGATAGTTAAAGAAAACATTGTCATATAACTAGGGGAAAGTAAGTCGAAGATGGCAAAAATTACACCATTTCCAGTTTTGTACTGGAAGGATTGATTATATTCTGAGTAGAAAGAGAAGAGCAGGAGGGGATTCAGATAGGAGCCCAAAGTTGTGGAGAAGTTGCTAGGACTGAAGATGCAATATTGAATTATGATGAGGAAGGTGGGACTAACTTCTGTGAGTTGAAAGGATGACAGGAGCAGGGGTAGTGTGATTTCATGTCCATTGGGGAGGGCGGGGGATGTCCCAACCTGGCTTTGAAAGGATGGTCCCTGTTGTCATGGAAAGGAGCACAAAAATAAGTGGGAAAGTGAATGAAGAAAGGAATTAATTGGTCACCCTGTCCAATGAAAGCAAGAGAAAAGACAGTGAGGGAGGAGGACTGAGAGCTGTGGAGAGTATCAGCTCTGACAAACTCATGAAGTGAGAGAAAGGCTAGATGATGTGTCCCCGAACAACAGTGTAAGAGTTTGTTCTAGGTCAGGTTGTTACTGGGAATGCATCTTTACAGGTATCTTGCAAAGATTGCCAGACCTAGTCCAGTCGCCGTAACTGGGGCCAGGAGCTGCTCTGAGCTTTCTAACAGAAAAATAAAAGCTTGGGAAGCTGGCTTTTCTCTCCTCTCTAACAGCTGCCAACCTGAAATCAAGCTCTTCCAGTCAGTGGAACTGTATGGTTGTGGGGCTGGTTTGTTACTGTGGAATTTGATACCAGAAGGTATGTATGTTTCATAATAATGTAATGGGAATGGAGGACAAAGTCTGTGCTTCTGTTGTGAGAGATGTCCAGCTCCTTAGTTAATAACAGTGTCCTGCAGTCACCTGTCTTTTGCGGTGTCCCCCACTGTGTCCACATAGTCATGAATTCCTGTGCAACTTTTTAAGAAAATGAAACGGAAAAAAAAATCTGAAATATTTAAACTCCAATTTGGGATGAAGCAAGGCCAGACCAGTGACACTGCAAATCGGACAGCCAGGTCTGAGAAATGTGCTTCCTATGCTGCAGCCACTACAGGATCAAAAAGGTAGGAAGATGAGAAAGCTAATTTTTCAAAGATCTGTATAGTGGCACTCAGCCTGGCCCCTAGCCAGGACACCTCTGTTAGCAAAGATTTACTTAATCTGACCTGTGCTATTCACATGTGGTCACAACATTAGATGTGAACACATCAAAGAATACAGTAACAAATGCAAGCAGCAGCCAGACTTTCTCTGGATATTTCATGGAATACAGTGAATTTCAATGTGTACAATGTGTACAATATGTATAATTAAAATCATGAATGCAAAATCAATGAGGCCTCTCCCACCCACCACATGCAAATAATTGTGTACACGGAAGCAGCTGATTAGAACTGTGGATCAGGTCTGTTAAATCAGAAGGATGACTAGTTATGTCGTGGTGGTGGTTGCTTCAGGGTTCAGCCAGCAGTGAGAGCAAATGTCTTTGCCCTAGCCTAGCTGCTGCATCCTATTGCTTTTTCAGCACCAGAAATGCCACTGCACCAGACAACACTGTGATAGACTCGGTAGATACTACATTTATAGTGTGCATGGAAGAGGAGAATTTTGCCCTCGGCCAATAAATTACAGACTTATGTGTAGGATTGTATGCATCTACTTTTTAAAAGATCATTACAGGTCCCCTCTAATGTTAGGTGGCTCTAGCAGTTATAGCCAAGATTGTAAACTTTTTTTTACAGAGGAATGTTCCACTGCATTTTGTAACAGAAGGACCACTTGGTGAACAAGGAATTGTCTGGATGGTCTCACTCAAAGAGTTGCAGTCAGTGGCTCGATGTCCAAGTGGCGACCAATGATGAGTCACGTTCCTCAGGGGTCGGTACTCGGCTGGTACTATTTAACATCTTTGTTGGTGATATGAATGTTGGGATTGAGTGCACTGTCAGCAGTTTGCTGGTGACACCAAGCTGTGTGGAGCAGTTGACATGCTGGAGGGAAGGGAAGCCATCCAGAGGGACCTGGACAGGCTTGAGAGGTAGACCTGTGCAAACGTTGTGAAGTTCAACAAGGCCAAGTGCAAGGTCCTGCATGTGGGTTGGGACAATTCCAAGCAGAGAATGGATTGAGACCAGCCCTGAGGAAAGGGACTTGGAGGTGCTGATTGATGAGAAGCTCAACATGAGCTGGCAATGCGTGCTTGCAACCAACTGTATCCTGGGCTGCATCAGAAGAAGCATGGCCAGCAGGTTGAGGGAGGTGATTCTGCCCCTCTACTCCACTCTTGTGAGACCCCACCTGGAGTACTGTGTCCAGCTCCAGAGCCCCCAACATAAGAAGGACATGGACCTGTTGGAGCAGGACCAGAGGAGGGCCATGAGGATGATCAGAGGGCTGGACCACCTCTCCTGTGAAGACAGGCTGCGAGAGTTGGGATTGTGCAGCCTGGAGAAGAGAAGGCTCTGGGGAAACCTTATAGCAGCCTTCCAGTACCTAAAAGGGGCCTACAGAAAAGGTAAGAGAGGGACTCTTTATCAAGGAGTGTAGTGATAGGACAAGGGGTAATAGCTTTAGACTGTAAGAGCGTAGATTTATATTAGATATTAGGAAGAATTTTTTCACTTTGGGGGTGGTAAGGCACTGGCACAGGTTGCCCAGAGAAGTTGTGGAACCTCCGTCCCTGGAGGTGTTTAAGTCCAGGTTGGATGGGGCTCTGAGCAAACTGGTCTGGTGGTAGGTGTCCCTGCCCATGGCAGGGGGCTTGGAACAAGATGGTCTTTAAGGTACCTTCCAACCCTAACCATTCTATGATTCTATTATTTTATTCCTCCTTGATTTTCTATAAAGTCTATGGAAGAGCCATGGGACTGAACAGAACTATGTAACCAAAAGTGGGAAGGTTTATAACTCTTTGAAATGTAAAGGGAACAAGATATTTAATAATGGTCTTTTGATTTGGAATATTCTTTTTCTGTTCTTATCAGAAGGAATTAATTCATAGGTCTTACAGACCCTTGGATATGCCATTTAGATATTGTCCAATCCATGGCACTGAAACACTGCATTGTTCATTACCTGTATTTTATGGAACAAGCAATGGTAGACTGAAAATGTAAACTGAACAACAACATTATGAAGGATTCTTCTCTGCCTGTGTAGCACCATGTAATTCCTGATATAAAGCTATCCTTCACCAGATTCTTGCTAAACTTGCTGTGCAGTCATACTGCAGTTTTGGACTAACATTGAAGACGCATTAGTTCCTGGCTTTGTTGTAGAGTAAGTTTGCACATTGTCTTTCATGTGTAGCCTGCCACTGTAATCCACAGCCCATTTCTTTCTCTCTTACTTAAATGAGTGTCCTCATCGTTGCCTAGCTTGCTTGTTGCTTACCTATGAGCTTTTAATCTTTTTTGGATGTTTTTTCACTAGTGTACAAAAATATAGATTCCCATCGTGATCAGAACTGTTATATTTCAGAGTTTAGGGCAAAAAGGGTAATCTCCTTTAGAGTTTGATTTTATGGTACAGAATTTTTAATCACCTATGCATTGTGTATAAGATAATGGTTAGCATTTTATTTTATGACATTAATTCAGTAATCATTAAGAAGCAGCACTGTTACTCTAATGGTTTTTTTATATCCTATTACTATAGAAGGTACCTGAATTTAATTCCAGTAGTTGCCATATTGTCCTTGAAATAGGAAGTTTTTCTAAGGAAGATTTCTAATCCCTAGACAGTTGAAATATTGGTGATTAAATACACGAACAAAGGGAAACTAATCACATGGATGTTTTGAAAATAGCCAACTTCCTATGGATGTGAACTCACTGTCTTTGACAGCACTGAGCACTCCTTTGCGCAGATACAGCTTATGGACTTCTACCACTGCACTGCTGTATGGCAGTGGGGACAGAAGTTGTTGAATTTAATCCTCCTGTAGTGGATGGTAAACAGGAAAATCTTTTCATATTTGGACCTTGTTGGTATATCTTTCTTTGTCGAGCAGCACTTCTCTGAGTGGAAATGTCTACAGTCAGTGATCATTTGGCTGTTTGATGGTTTTCTTCAGGTTTTCTTGGTTTGATCACATTTAAAAAAGAGTCTCAGCTTCATATTTTTCCAATCTTTTAACATGGTTTACTTGTTTAATAACAGCATTTCTAAATCAGAAAAGCAGTTCTGTAACCTAAATTACGACTCCTCCGTAGAAATACATTAATAGAGAATAATTTGCAGGACTGCTAGATGAGCCAAGACCAAAGGAGGAGGCTTTCTTTGTGTTGCACTAAGTAGCACCTGGACCTACCCAAAGAAAAGCTACTGGAGACAATTAGTAGAAAAGGAGACTTTAGAAGAAAAACTGAAGAATGTATCGAGGAGGGAAAACTCACTAAGAAGGAAGATGTAGTGAATTCTAAGATAAATAAGGAGAAAATTGTCATACGTCTTCCTACGTCTCATCTAATGGTTGGCTTTCTGCTCCCCATTTACCCTTCTATATTGCTGTAGTGGTAATCAATACAAGACAGCAGTTATTTGGATTTTTCCTGCCACACAAATTATAACTTTTCACAGAATTTTATTTAATTCCATTCTATGAAGAGCTTTGTTTTTTTTTAAAAAAAAACAACCAAACAAACAAAGAAACCCTCAGAAACAAACTTGTTTTTTAGTGTTGAACAGATATTCCTGATAGAAAGTATGCTCAAAGGTCTTTCAGTCCTGGGAAAGATCCAGACTAGAAAATCATATTCCGCATCAGTGGGTAGTAATGAAAGCCTAGGTAGTTGCACAGGCAATCAATAGCATCTTTTAATTGCTCACAGTAATGAACATAATATGTATGAACACACACATTTACATGTATATTTAAAAATATATATAACATATACTGTTATATATTACGTAAAGTACACAAAAAGCGACACCTTTGAGTTATGGCCTAGAGGTACTTCATGTTGTCTTTCATGAATTTGCAATTTCTTTTCATGAATAGTTTGAAATGTGAAAGAAAAAATATCTACTTGGACATGTAGTAAACAGAGTTAGGAGCATGCTGTGGGAGCTCATTAATGATTCAGGATGGTTGGTTTCAGTTTCCCCTCCTTCCTTTCACAAGGCAAGATCAAATCAATATTTTTCTTTCAAGGTCACAACTGCTGTTTGGTCTCTGTCCTTCTCACAACCCCTGCCCAACCATAAGAGTGTTTTGGAGGATTTAATTACTGGTTTAATCGAGGTTGTCATCAATAACTCTTAGCATAGTCAGGCTTGGACAGAAAGCCATATTACTACAGGAGAGGGCTCTGCCCTGATCCAAGTACAGGGGCGCCTGTGCTCATGACTGGACAAGGAAGCTGTGAAACAGTGGTACAGCGTATGTCAGATGTTTGATTTTGCAAGATCTGTAAAAGAGAGTTGAGTTTGAGAAAATTCAGTTTCTGACTTTGCAAGGGGAAAGGTGTTTCCAGTGCATGGGAAATGATACTTCTTAATGTCTTTTGGCAATTTGTCTTCCAGAACTGCAACTGAAAGGTATATTTAAAAAAAAAAAAAAATAGTTTTATTGTGTACATTTTTGGTACATTTTTTGATGCATTTTTTACCTTCATTTAGGAATCGGTTCAGTGTCGACTAAGTAAACTTGTTACATAGTAAGTAACTAACCTCACTTCCTGAAGTTATATTGTAAATCCTAAAGGGAGTACCATATTCAGTATTTTAATTGCAGGAAAGGAAACAATGTTTCTTTAATGGGGGGGGAACCTTTGTCCCTGTAAAATAGCTTTCCTGTTTTGAGAAATATCATAAGCAGTCACTTGCAAATGCAGAACAACTTACTATCTTAATATCTTTTGTTTGGAAACCTGTTAGAGTATTCTCTCAGCCAAGCATTTTATTTCTGAATAGGCTGCTAAAATACAGGTTTGATGCTTTGTCAAGAGGCAAGCAAGGCTGCCTATCCTGACTTAAATGCTTCAGTTTTCACATGGACATATTGCTGAACAGGGTCTGCTTTTTGAAATATAAATTCTATAGTTTAAAAGTGGTATTTAAGAGTAAAATCAGCTGGATGTATTTGTAGGAGCTTAAAAAGTTGGTCCAGTATAATTTTTATGTTGGCTGAAAAATAATAAAATTTAGGGCATCATCTCTTCCTTCCCCTGCTTTTTGGGAAAATCTGGACAGGGTAAAGGTCTGAAGTCATGATTGAATTCAGAGTTATCGTCATAATTTCAGGATTGAGCTTCTGGAGGTCAGTTTTATTGTAGAATATTATGAACACAGTTAATCATGCTTGTTGAACAGGATGGATCCAAATTTGCTGTGGGTCGTAATCCCTAATCAGTCAAAGAATGTCCATGGTTCACTTTGCTCATTCTACTGACATCATATTTAATATGCCTCAAATCAGTTTTACAGGTATTCTGTTGATTTTACGCTGTTCATAAAATGCTAGCAATAGAAAATCTATTTCTATTGCTTTTTTGTGGGGGACGAGTACCTTAATGTTAATACAATTTCCAAAAAAAAATCTGTTCAGTGACTCATATGAAATACGTTGGAGGGAATTTATATATACATACATATAAATGTGCAACTACACAAATTTTCAGGAGGTGTGATGTAAGTAGATGATGTAAGTTGAGCCATGCCATTTGCCTGGGGTTTGGTTTTATATGGTTTTTATTTTCAGACGTTTGTCGCTACCTTGAATTCATAATGTACGTCCAGGTCTGCTGGCCACAGGTCCATTGCCTTTGCATGTGAAGTTCATTTTTTCATGTTGTCAAGAATACTTACACTGATATCTGAAAACTCAGGACAGAGAGGCTCGAATTTGCAAATCTTTTGTTTATGTTCATTGTGAGGCCTCATGCTGAACTACCTTGGGCTAAAACAGGAGGAGATGTGGAAACCTGTTGTTTTGCTACGTTGGTACCTCCTGCCTTACAGGAAGCAGCAGAGGAACACTGGGGTCTCTGGCACAACAGACGGCAACTTGCAGAAGCTTTAGGCAATGCAAGTTGATTAGAGGTTAATTGCAGTACTGGGAGTAAGGAGTACGCCAGGTGCTGAACAAGCTATTTTGATGTTAAGTCTTCTGATGATTCTTTAATGCAGTGAATTACTGACTTGGCTGTTAATGAATCGTGGGTTTGTCTGTATATGATCCCCAACAAAAGCAAAAGCCCCAGAAAAAAACACATAAACCCCAAGCAAAAAAGTGGTTCATGCAGTATGACCAAGTATTGACCCTTGACTTGAGCAGGGGCTATCTGAACATTACGTTAGTCTTTTGAGGCCAAGGATATACAAGAAGAAGAATTTGGCCAGTGACTGAAGAATATCTCCTCACTGCTTATCATAAAGCATGATATTACAACTTTTTCATAAATATTTTTAAGCCAAGCATATTTGTATGGCTCTAAGACACATATACAATATGTTTCTGGTAGAGTCCAGTCCAAAAAATATCGGTTAATAGTGACAGCTTTCCTCATGGTATAAATTGTTAACTATGAAATATGTGAACTGGGAGCAATCAAGAAGTATCACAACGGATGTTTTCTGTCCAGCAGTGTAGGATGGAAAATAAAGCAATTGGTGAAGAAATATAAATATAAAAAAAAAAGAATAGAATTGGCAATTGCAAACCAAACCCTTGACAATTGCATTAATGGTAATGCATTCCATTCCAGTTCATGGTGAAGTAAAAGGAGTTGGTCTGGTAGATCAAATATGGCTTTCATTGCAAGACTGCGACAATGAAGGTGAGATGATAAAGCTATTCAGACTCCTAACCTATAAAGAGCAAAGACTGTATTGTTTTTAAATATACCTGGTGAATTTAGAGAATTATTTACTCTTAGAACAGATGTCATTATAAAATACTACATTTGTTTTCAGTTATATTTCTGGGATGTATCTATCCTATTATGTATATGGATATGTACATGTATACATAAATTTTTGGTCTCAAAAATATATATTCAGTCAAAATTGTGAATAATTAATGATGCATGTTAGGTTCCCTTTTGAGTCTGGGAAATTCTTTTTGTGTAAATGTCAGGGCTTTGAACAGGGCTTGAAAGGGTTTTTATTCTATTGAAATATTTGATAAATTGGAATGGACTGAATAACACTGTGAGAATATAACAATGTCTTTTTTTGCTCATTACAAATACTATGTGAAGCAAATGGTACGAATCCATTTGGAGTAAGCAAACCCAGCTGTATATCGAGGGTGAAGTCCCAAATATCGTGTTTAGACTAGTGTCTTTAGATGAGTGGGTTTTGTTTTTTTGTTTTTTTTTTTTAAGTTTGCTAACATGTTTTCAGTCATCATCTTATTTTCCTGTCGAGACGAGTAAAATCACAATAGCTCTCAAATACCTGTTAATGCATTTTTCAGATAGAATATCAAAAATTGCTTTCTGTCCACCAACATTGATTCATGGCACCAAGCCTAAATAATTAGAACTGGCCAAATACCAGGCTTTTGTGTCCTACATTAAAAAAATTGGTACAATTATTTTGAAAATTATTTAACCAGTTACAATACTAGCATGCATTTCACATAATTGACTCACCTCTTCCATTGTACTACAGGTAATCAGAAATAACTCAGTTCTGTATTATGTGTTAAGTGGTCTCCCTGGAGAGCAGGCACAATGCGTGGCCTGCATGTACTATATAATTTCACTCAATTCTGGGGCAAAGCCCAGCAGTGGTTGAGGGTACCAGTATGCCATGAAAGCAAATGGGGCTAGGGTACATTCTCTGGCCCTTAGGGAAAGGCATAGATCATGTCTGTATGTTTAAATCTCTTCTCCCTCATCCCTCAAATAAGGTGGCCTCATACATACTGTGTATTGTGAATAATTCCTGACTCATACTTTGCTTTGAACCATGCTAGCTCATTGTCTGGGTGAGTGCTATTTATCTTAGGTCAAAATAGTACCTTAATATAATAGAGATTAAATAATTGTGGGTAAAAAGAAGGTACACCCTTGCTCAAGCCTACACTCTGGGCTTTTTTTATTTACTGACACAACTGTGCCCTGAGCCTCTTTGTCTTTGAAGTCGTTACCTTATAGTAGATGGGCCTGGAAGCAACTAGTCTTGTATATCCCATTTACACTAAAGATTTTTTGGCTTATTAACTACTGTTTGGATCTTGTTGTGTGTCTATTCCACATCTGAATTCACGTGATTACTCTGGTAGGGTGCATCCATTCAAGCTCTAGTTTGCAGCAGCCATGCTCCAAGTAAGTCTGAGTTTATTTTCTGGGAAGAAGTTGGGGAGATGGGGATGCGATGGCAACCCCATCTTATGAAAAGAAGGCAGATGTAAGCCCTATTGCTGCTTCTTTCTGCAGTGGCAGCAGCACAGGTGCAGAGCACCACCTTAGCCAATACTGGCAGCATCGTGGCTGAAGGATTGCTGGGTTCCAGGGGCTCCTAACCTATGATTGCAGGCTGGGACCTGTTTGGTTTCTGGAACCCAAAGGTAGGTGGTCATTCTGTTTGCCAGACCAAAGAAAATCCAGGTGTATTGGTTTGGCTATTTATTGATTGACTGTGATTCATTGACGGTGCACAGATCAGTTTTTTTAAGGAAGATCATTAATTGCCACATGGACATGCTTGAATAGTAGTGACTATAAAGGAAGGCAGTTGAGATTAATGAAGTAAATAAAAGAATTGTTTTGCCAGAGGCCCCCAGTGATTAGGATACGCATCCTGTAAGAAGTATTCAGACTTCACAGACTCAAGGTAAAATGTCATAGGAAGGAATCTGGAGAATTCCTCAGTAACAACTATGAGGCCTGTAATGATGAAAGGAGTTAATATTGTTGTAAGGCAACAGTAAGCAAAATAATCCCATTATAAATGAATATATAGGGTACAATTCCGTAACCCTTATTGTACTGGAATGAACAACATTATTTCCTAATTTGTATATAAAAACTGGCTTGCCAGTTCTTGTCAAAAGGCAATGTACTGAAAATATGGAGTATCTATTGATCTTTGGAATTATGCAAGCTAACATGATGGTAGAGTTGGCTTCAGTATGCAGGTAGAGACAGAATAGTTTCGAAGTTGACAGTGATTCTCTTTTTCAAAGGGGTAAGACATAATTATGCTGTGTCCTTCAGGTGCTCTGATCTTCTTTCTTGTGACTGTAAACTGACACTTGTCAAAAGTGTATCTGTGTACAGCATTTCTGTATTTTGCATGCATAGCAATGGGCGTATTAAACACAAATGCTAGGGATGTCATAAGGTAAACAGCTTTTTTTCCTAACAGCTTTGACTTTTCAAGTACTTGCAGAAAGCTTTGAGAAAGTGTTCCTTGATATATTGATTGATCTCTCAGGCATACAGTGTTTCATGCAAATGAAGTGTAAAATAACCTGCAGACGTCCATGTTTTAAAATGTGTATGCAGATAGTAACTGCTACGCCCTTTCCTATGAACTGGGTTTCTATTAATGTGTGTTTTCTGTTGTTCTGTGGGGAGCAGCTGTTATTGTAGAGTTCTGTTTCAGAGTCTGAACAGCTGCTTATTCACTCTCTTTTTCACTTTAACCTGTCCCTGAATTAGAAGCTGTGCAAAATGTATGTACTGACTAGCTCTGAGCACTGGTGGTTTGAGCTTTTAATGTCCTTGAATCTCACTAATCAATAGGAAGCAAAACAATTACAGCATCAGCAGCAGTACTGTAAAAGGGTAGTCTGTTGGATATTGTGCTGGAAGACATGATGGCAATGACTCTCCTTGAGAAAGATGCAATATTTTCTCTTTAAGAGTGCAGAGCAAAAATGTTTCATTTTCTGCTGCCTGCTTGAAAATGAGCACATCTTCCAATGTATCATACCGAGAAATAAAATAAAATCTCCAAATCAGACTAAGAAAAACAGATTAAGATATTACATGATTCTTGTTAGCAATGCAGGGGACTGTTAGCCCAAATTTTTTTTGGGCCTCTAAAATGCTGAGTAGACAGGTCAAGTTTTACTATCTCTTGGTTCTAACTTATTTCACACTGAGAACAGCATTATAGGGTTCTGTACTAAAGTACATATAATTCTGTTTGACCCGCTTTCTCATTTTATGAACTTGTAGATCAATGAAACAAACCATTAAATAGATTGAATGCTGCCTGCAACACTAATGTTAATGGCTCCAATTTTATTAAGCCCATTTGGAAATCTTGTACAGGTGACAGCATCCATAAAATGACAAACTATATATCTTTATCTGTGGAGCATAAATTTAAAAATTAGAGGAAAAGCTAGTGATAGTGGAAAATAAATCTTTCTAAGATATTGCATTATTTTGAAGAACTGTAAAGGAGAGCAAAATTCTAAGTTTTGGGTTACTAGAAATAGTCCTGAGGTTAATACGATATTGTGTTGTGTACTGCCTGTTGTTGTTGAAAGCGACTGGAGCACGCAAGTGGGTCAGAACTCTTATCTTGATGTACAGCTTCATGGGATAGACTGTTTAATCTCTTCTGGTCCTATTTTTTCCAATTACTAAGTACATTCAGTTATTGGACAATCTGATCTGGAAAGAGACTAATGTCAAATTCAGATCCAGAATTTTCTGGGAATCCCTGGCCTGTAATAAGTTAAGAGTGTGTCCAAGTCTATGTGGTTTTAGGTCTTTGGTGTTCATTTCTTTGTCTTCTATCCATGCTTTTATCTTTAGGTAAAAAAGTAGTATTTATATCTGTCATTAGATCTCCTAATGACACAAATAAAAAATACTGTCTTAGGGCCTCCTGGAGTAAAAGCGATGTTTAGAAATAAAGAAAAAGTTGTATTAAAAGTTTGTGTTACAGTGCTCTGAAACAGAAGGCAGTATTGAGCCTGGTGCATGCAAAATCTGCAAAATCCTAAGAAACAGCATGGACTTCTTCAGACAACTTATCTTCTGCTGCTGTGTAGGCATTGCTGCAGTGAGGCAAGACATTATTCTTTGTGCAACAAACGTTCTCCAGAAACCTATCTGGGAGCCTCTCCTCACTTTCCAATTCAAATGAGGTGACATTTTGTCCTCATTTTGCCACAGCATTAGCCAGCACTGCTCTTTGAAGCACTGGCTCAGATCCAAGCAGCAAATAAGACTAGGAATGAATTGGTTCATTTAATTTTCTACTTGAAACCAGAAACTGACAAATTTGATAAGAATACCTTTTTAGGTAATGCAACTACATCTTCTCTTTGCTTTCTTCCCTTCCACTTAGCAGTTTGGTCTTTCTCCATATAAATCACTGTTCATTTAAAAAGACCGGAGATACATGTTGTGTTATGCTCGATTTATGCTCAATTTCCTCCAAGCTGGAAAAAGTAAAAGTGTAAATTGACTTTTCTTTCAAAATACCCTGTTTGGATCAAGGACCCAGGTAACATTCTGCTTAGGATAAACCATATGTACTTGGTGAAGAGAGAAAGTGTAACAAGACATATCATAAAAACTTTCAATTGCTCAGCACTTCCTTTACTTGGACTTTCCCTTGAATGCTTGGATTTACATGTATGATCTCCAAATTTATGTGACTCATATGTAGAGACATACTTGGAGAGTTGGATGTGAATATATGAAACCTAGTTTTGAATTCAGTTAAGTCATCATTACAGGAAACTTATTTACTCTGGCAAGGTTTAGGTCAGGTTTGTGAAGCCCAAGGAAGTTTGACTGCAGACCTCCAATTTATGTATACCTCATCAGAATATATTATGGCAAATCCTATTGGAGTAGAAGGGATTTCAGACAACTAAAATTTACTATCTCACTTTGTGAAAAAGTTCAGAAGATGACCATGTTATAACGTTTTCCTTCCTGAATGGCTTATGTGAAGGCTTGTAGGGAACATAGCCAGTGAGAAGGGGCATGATTGAGATTGTTTGGGACAGGTACAAAGAAACTGAGCCCGTGGATGTGTAACTATCCCTGTAACAGCGATGTTCCCATATATGGCAATGCACTAGGTGTTATGATGCATTAGATGTTATGATGTCACTAACTGGTCAGTTCTGTGTTGCATGCTGGTTAAAGGAGGAAAAAAATTGGCTTCTTTACATGTAAAAAGGATTGCATCTATGAAAGGCCCTTTCAGAATGAATTCTATGTGTATAAACATATGTCTTTTTTGCTATTATACTTTCTTTTTATGCTTTCTTCTTTAACAAATAGAAAAGCTAAAACCAATTGGTCTTAAAGGCATTTTATCCAACTCCCAGTGAGAGTAAACTCTTAGGAAGTTACGGATCATCCAGTATCTGAGATACAGATCTGGAAAGCTAATGAGATAGTCATCTGTGGTACTGCCAGAAAGCCAATTGCAGGGTTAAAAAAAATCCTCACTGTTGGTTCAACTGGATCCATATATTAACAACATAATTCAAACTACACTTTAAGCAGCACCTTCGTTTTGGGGGAGAGCAGTTTGACTTAAATTTCATGTCCCACAAATTGTGTACTGTAAAATCAGTATAGTGTTTGTTTGAAGACTAATAATGAATACAGTGCTCACTTCAAAACCTGCTGAATGAAGAGATGATATTGGAAATAAAATATCAGCAGGTTACATGTTAATCTATTATTTTCTTTGTTGTCTTGGACACATTTGCATCTGAGAGAGACAGGTACATAATGTTCACTTAAAGAATGACTGAAGCTCTGTCATTCCTTGTACAGGAAAGATGGATAGCTTTTTCTCTCTCTTCCACTTTTATTTTGAGTTTTTTTATTTTTATTCTTCAGTGTACTTTCCTCTGCAAGTCTGACTGGCAGCTTACATAACAGCAGTGTTTTTTTTTTAAACTAATATTAAACTCAGAATCCAGTGCCCCAGCAGCAACTCAAGCCAAAATCAGGCTTTGCCTCAACCTGCCTAACTGACTCCTTTTCAAACTCTGAGAAGCCAGATGCGAGTTTGGCAGTTAGGACATGAGAAATTATCTTCTAAATACCCACTGCCCATAATATTTTTCCTTTATTAGCTCAACAACTCTAAATAGTCAGAGAGCTAGTGTACAAATTAAGTTCAGATTGCCTACTGCTTAATGGGCTTATAGCTTTT
>VZSZ01004270.1:91387-196529 GCA_013398815.1 Ibidorhyncha struthersii
AATTCGGCTGTATTTTTGTGGGGTTTTGTGTCCTTTTCTATATACATTACTTGGTTACTTTCATTTTTTCAGTGAATAAAGTGAATAGACTCCTTTTATTATTTTTTTGGACTCCTTTCTATTAACCATTTTTTCCTTTAAAAGATGTATTGATTGTTATTAATTCTTATGCCTTCAATAGGACTTGAAGGACTCCCTTGTGTACTTCTTGACTCCTGTAGACTGCTCAGGTTCTAGGTCTGAGTCTTCTTCCATACTGGTTGTTTTAGACATCACTGTTGACTACTAGAGTTACTAATATACATGCGCATGCAACTAAGAATATAAGCAGATCTATTGTCTACCTGTGTTTTGAATAGTACTGTACACTTAATAGTATTTCATCAGTTAACAACTTCTCAGATGAAAATTCAGAGGTGACTTTAAACTCAGCAATGTGATTCACTATGGTTGCAGCAGACCAGGTAAGGAACAAACTGAAAGGCCAGAAAGCTTTCGCTTGCAATGGTTTTCTTTAGTGTTAAAAGTGTGGTGTACATGTGTGTTTTCATGTAAATACATCTATCTGTCCTTTGACTTAGTCTCCAAGAACATATGCAATCTCACAGATTAAAGAAAAAGTTCCACAGAGGAGGTCTGAATGACCTAGGAAATTTGAAGGGAAGGTAGCAACCATGCAGTAGCTATCAATTCTAGACTACCAAAACCCCGATGATACTTCTCTTTTTCTGTCTGACCTGTAACTTCCAAACATCCTTTGGAAAATTATTTAGGAGATAATGATTAACTACAGAGACTTGGTAAAAATACTACAGAAAGGCCTGGAAAAGCCTGCCACCTTTGTACCATGTGAAGAAACTGATCCTAAGTCTTGTTCAAACACTGTTAGATGGAGTTTGCAACATGCATATACAGTCATGAAGGTCACATATTTTACAGCTGTGCATTTTTCTTGACATTACAGTAGGCTTTTACGGCTGTGATGATCATACACTGCATGATGAACTGAATTATCAATGATACATTTTGGTTTTGAATTCTCTTACTGAGAATTTCATGGTATGGCAAAACTATATTAATTCACTTTAAGATATTTTATGTATGTGAGAGGAGGCAGTAGAAGTAGCAAGAACTCAAATGATGTAAGCTTCAGTAAGAGCACACATTCCAACAATAATGTAGTGTTCCGTACAAGTTCTTGAGATACTCATCACTACGTGTGGATATGACCATAAGAAACTCATCTTCTCGATGTCAGTCTAGCCTAGAGCCAGGTAAAACAGTACCTGTGCAGAAGCCTAGCTGTTCTGAAGTGATGCTTACTTCAACTGGTAATATATTTTTGTCTGTGAATTAGCCAGGTCCCTTTGTTTTTTTCTTGATGCCTTACAGTAAACCTTAGCAATTGTTTCAGAGAAAAGGAATTTTTGCCACACCCTTTTGGAAATGTGAAGTGGCTCAAAGCTAGCATGTTCAGCTTCTGAATGTGCCATTACTGACTTTCAGGGTAGAAGTATTAAGAGCGCCTCAAGGTTAGGACAAGCAAGAAAATGCAAAGTAAAGGCATTAGTCATTGTTACTTAATTACTAACAGTCAAATTCAACTTCTTTTGAAACTGATAGGATAACTACCATTCATTTAAGGCAAATCAAGATTTGGCTCTGAATTGTTATTTAAAGTGCTGTGAAATATAGATAAGTTTTCACTCTTTATAAACACTGAGAACTTACTAAAGCAAGGTAAAAAAACACCAAAAACAAACAAACAAAAACTACTGATGAAGTTTACATTTGCAGGATAATAGTACAACTCATGGTTTTTTTTTTTCAAATGTCATTAGAACAAGTAATGGTGACTGTCAACAGTGATGTACATAATAACTCAACTGCATCAGATAACAACAGACTGGGTAAGACAATGCTGTTCTAGGAAGTATTTATGCTATAGAGTCAGATAGTTGGATTTCACACAAGGCCAAACATAGTCTTTGAAGTTCTTAGCCTTAGAGGGCCAGGTAACGTTTTGGGGACAGGTACACAGGCTTTCTCCTTCATCCCAGAACAGAATATGACCCAGGGGTTTTTACTTGTGTTTCAATGTGCCATCATATTTAGTTGTTGATTTTTAGGTTCCTGTTGATATTTAGAAACAATGAATTTTAAGATAATTAACTAATATTTCCTCCAGCTCCACTTTTTTCTGCCATTACAAAGTCATTTAATGACATTAAGGGCAGGAACCTGTTTGGATCAGGCAGAAAGGATGGTGTGCACAGAGCTAAGATGCAAAACAAAGGTTACAGAGAAACCTGGAGTTGTACTTACAGTAACTCTGTGGTATAGCAGGGTTCCCGTCGCTTAGTTGATGGACCAGCCTAAAGACAGAGAACTTGATTGTGCATTCAGGCTTGTTCACCGTAGGCCTTTGCACAATGCACAACACCTGACGTCAGGTTTTGCAGACCCATGCATTGATAGTACAGTCCTTAGTTGGAGAATTCTAGATTTATTGCGTTACAGCTCAATATGAATATTTCAATATGTTAAAGACAAATGAGTAACATGCCTTACACATTTTTAATTAAAGAATAAAATTGTTGGCCACAAGATAGAGCTATTGTTGTCATTTTCATAAATTCATGTACAGTTTTTATTTAACATTTTATGTATGCTTTAAATGCATTTTATGTTTATGTGTTTGATTTTCAAGTATTCATTTGTGTTTGGACTTCTGTATTAATTTTTCTTTGACTTTTTTTAAAAGCATGATTTCTCATATTTTATTTTGTTTCTTTTAGGTTTTGTTTTATTTCATAAGGTCCCACTGGATGGGTAAATGAAATAAGGAAAAGATGAGAGAGGGGCTGTTGAGCTTGTGGAAGCTGTATGCTGCACACTAGGGAGTGGACAGTGTTCTTGCCCAGTGAAATGCCAGCTCCCTTGGACTTCTCTTTTAGACATTGGTTGTGTTTGGAGAACTATAGAAGTACATTCAAATCAGTAGCTGTTTTTGCAAGAGCAGGGCAAAGCCAAGCCCTGAGGCAGCTATAAAACTCAAGAAATTCCAGAAATAAGCTATCACACTCTTTCCTATTGCCTTGTCCTCACTGCGTCTTCCAAAATGACATTGAGATGAAATTACATTATTTTGTTTCCTCTGTCAATTTTTTTCTGTTTGAACTTAACTGGAAAGATGTTGTTTTTATAAATAATATTTATCAAAGGTGAACTGCAAAGTTGCTTTTATTTTATTGCATTAGTGGCTCTGCAAAACTTCCATAAATGCTTAATTTGAGTGTGTCTGTCAACTCATTGATTTCAACGGGAATGCTCACATCCTTAAAGTTTTCTTGTATATTTTCAGGTTATGGCCTTAAATCCTAAAGCAGTAAATTGCAGAGCTGGCCCTGCAAATCTTATTTATGTATGTGGTTCCACTGACTTTACCAGGAAGATGTGGGGTATGAACTGTATACAGAAAGGTAGCAGTACTGTTCATTAGTGCATCTGGGTATTGAACCACTGCCATCACTTACACAGTCAGTTACATTGTGCTTATTCAATATAGTCCATAAGTTAGGGTAAGTGTACAAAATTTTAGTAGGCTGGAATGCTGATTCTGAGCCAAGAGCAAGAATAACAGCACTATACCGTTGGTCCTTCAGACTGTATACTTACAGGCCTATTTAACTGTTCATATTTAACTGTGGAATATACTTCAGAGTATGCTTCAGTATATGTCAGAGGAGAGCCTACTCTCTTCTAAGAAGAGTTTACTATAACAAGTAAAGCTAAGCGAAGGCACAAGCATTTTGCAAGAGCTGGGACTGCATTTAGATATAGTGCTAGGCATTCATTTTCATGCTATTTATCTGTCAAATCCTGAGTTTATAATTTGATCTTTTCAGTTTAGGGAATCTTCCTAAGAAAGATGAAGGTTGTTTTTTTAACCAAGAGTTCGCTACAAAGACTAGCAGCAAAAGTCTGAGATAGATGTGTACATGTCTACGCATTTCGATTACGTTTCTAAGCTATAGTTTGATTTTAATTCCTCACAATTACATTTAGTAAAAAAGATGAGCTGGTATCGTTTTGTCTCCTCTGTATTTGTTTTTTCATTGTGTTTGCTTTTTAATTTCAGACATTTTTACTCTTCCATTGAAACACTGTTGTTTTTTCTTTTGCTGCGGTCTTTTAC
Source organism: Ibidorhyncha struthersii (assembly GCA_013398815.1). Taxonomy (NCBI): domain Eukaryota; kingdom Metazoa; phylum Chordata; class Aves; order Charadriiformes; family Charadriidae; genus Ibidorhyncha; species Ibidorhyncha struthersii. Next base: position 95,586 of record VZSZ01004270.1, read on the forward strand.
AGCATACACCATCCCTGTTTTTCCACAATACCATCTTGATTCTTTTGTCCAATGTCCATATACTTGCTTTTTGCCTTTTAAGACCCTCAGTCCTTTGACGTTTTTCTTGTGTTCTCTTCAACCTCCCGCATCCAAGTTTTTTATTCCTGCTGTGCTCAAGTTTTGGAAGTGTCCTCACTAGTCAAGAAATATGTCCACATTTGCATTCTTTTAGGCCTATGTAGTGAGATATTTCCTTTCTCTTGTCACTGGCTAGGGAAAGGGAGTTACAGTTGGTGAAGTCCTTTCTTCCCTTGTCCAAAATCTGTCCCAAAGATGTGTTCTTTCCACATTAAAGAAGAGGGCAGAGCTGAAAGTCTACTGATGACCTAGGAATCGTGGTGTCTTTGTCTCCCTGCACATACTGTGGTGATCTGGGGAAGGGTAGCAGCAATTAAGGATATCCATCATAGTTCCTTTTGAAGTTAGATGTCAACAAGTATTCCGCTGTTCCTCAGAAACAATATTAGGAATGTCTGCCTTTTTTCCTCCCCAAGTCTATGTGGACATGGTCTTATTTTAGAGCGATACTAACTTTCTCTTCTGCTTACTGATTCTCTTTTAGCTTCCTTTTAATTATTTTCTTCTCAAGACTTCTTGCTTACCCATGAATCTGTCCTTCTGTTGAAATAATATCTGATGCCATTGAGCTGATTGTAGATCAACAGAGAATCGTTTAGGTTTGCAATATTTGAACTAAAGTCAGTGGAGTTACGTCAAGTGTAAGTTGGATCATGAGCAGAGCTTGACCCAGTAGCCCAGATTCCAGTCTCAAGTTTTTCTGGGACAAAATCAACATATTTCAGTTACGTATTCACAATTTATTGCCAAATAAATGAGGTGAGAATCTGAATTGTCTTCTTCTAGCAGCAAAAAGGCAAACTTGCAGAGCTGGAATGTGGCAGTTGATTTTTGAAATATTTAATTTTAAAAGGTAGTTCTTTCTGATTCATAGTATTTATATGCATAAATGTGCACAGTTATTGATTGGGGATTTTTCACAATTTTTTTTGTAATTTATTTTGTAGCACTTTGCAGTTCATCTTTATGGTATAGGAGTAGGTTTGACCTTCGAATATTTCAGCATGTACTGACACAGTATTTTGGATGTTATGTAATCATGGAGGTAACTTTAATAAACCACAACTGATTTATGCACCAGTGAAATATATATATTTTTATATATATATAGTAGAATATCCTTCTTACATATTTTGTACTATATCTTTTATATTAGCCACTCAGTGCACTATTACTTTATGCAGATAATCACAGAACCTTATGGATTACAGCACACGATTTGTTACTAATAATGTCTTAACGCAGATGTTCAGAGGTTGATGGAAAAAGACTACGTGTTCCTAAAATGGTTTCCTTTCAGTATGTGGACAGAGCCTCTTAAAGCTAAGAGAGCTAAACTTTAACATGGAAATTATAGTACCCGCTAGCTCCTGTCTTTCAGCTTGATTGTAAGTGACATTGCTTGTAACTGTAGAGATTCTGATCTGCCCAAATGGTGTTGGTTTACAAAGGGCTCGGTTAATTACAAATTCTTGACCTCCGTAAAATAAAGTGAAACTCAAACTAGGAATCATACAGGAACCATTAACATGGTAAAAGTTGCTGAATATCCAGGATTTGACATTAAAAAGCTTTTATATTGTTTCACTGAGCAATAAAAAAGGCTATGAAATGTCTAAAGGCAGAGTTGCTATTTTTTTTCACTGTGCCAGACATGAAGCAAAATTAAAGCGTATTATGTTCTGCTAGAAGGGGTTTATTTATACTAGAATATACTTTAAATTGACATTTAATATGCTCAGAGAAGTACTGAGATAAGCTGTTGAGCAGTTTGATGGGCAGATTAGTTGGGGGACTGGACAGAAAGCACTGCTGGGAGTGTTTTGGTGTGAGGCAAGGCGTGTCGTCAGGTCTGTTAAATAAACCTGTTGAAGTTGAATCAGTGGCCAGGTCTATGTTGCAAATGAGTGCATTATTCCCAGGCAGAGCTGGGGGTCTATGTTGTGCATGCTGCAGCTGCCTGCCATGCCAGACGAGGAGGGAGCCCTCACAAAGACTGTTCCTGCAGAAAGGTGTTTGTAGACTGTTTTTGAGTGCAGTTGTGGGAGCTCACTGCCAGGACAGACGGAGGCTGCTGTGACACGTTTGCATGACAATATATGTGTGTCTGAGTACTCTCACCTCTTCGAGGCAGTCCCCAACCTTTCCACTGCCTTTGACCACCAGCTGGATCTCTCCCATGCTACAGTGAAGAAAACCATTTATTTCAGTGGGAGCAAGATCCTTGCGGGCAGCAGGCAGTGCCAAGAAAACTTGTGGACAGCTATTTGGAAACCATTCTACTCCAAACAGTTCTTTCAGGAATTAATCTTCTTTTTTTGACATCAGGCAGAGGCACTAGAAATCCGTTTCTTTCCTAGAGTGCAGTCAATCCCTAAGCACAGTTTATCAAAGGTGAAAAAACTTACAGAAGTTTGACAAGTAGGAATGACCAATACACTTCCTACTGGCTCTTTATGCAACAGCATTCATAGAAAGGTCCAGTTTCTCAGTCCCTTCATCCAGCCATCCATGATATGTTGACAATTAATCATCAGCGTGAAGACCAGCACTTTGTGTGCTGCTGTTTGAAAACTTAAAAAACTTGCAAATGGTTTGTAAAGTTGGAAGCCATGATCAGACGGATAAAAAAATGCATCCTTTCTGACATCTTTTACTTCAGCCCTCCTTTTCCACTTGCATGTGTAAAATTTGAAATAATTTGGAAGTTATTAATGGATTGAGCAGTGAAGTATTTTATTCATGTTAATTTCAAAAGAAAACCCCAGAACTTTACCTGAAGGTTTTTAGTACTTCTTCTTCATCATCATTCTTTCCGGCTTCTTCTCTTCCTTCCAGTTTTCAGTGGTTCCGTCTTTGTCTTTCCTTCTCTTCTGTTTTTCAGAGAGCTCAACATCCTACTTTGTGAGCTGTGGTAAGCTCTCTTCTCCATAGGGTACAAATATGCAGGGTCTTTGGATATCCTTTTGAAGGGCTTTGCCATCATTATGTGGTGTTATAAGGTATTCCAGATTATAACATAGGCCCACGTTGTGCCAGATTTTGTAATCTGATCTTCACAGCAGGAGTTCATGGATGGTTGGAGGTACTGAGAACTATAAATACAGCATTATAGGGAGCCCAGAGAACATTGGTACTGTGTATTTCACATGTTTCACAGCCCACTTCAGTGTCCGACTTCCATGGGAATGTGTATCCCCAAACTTCTGAGTCTGGCTTCCATTTGTTCTGTTTATCTTTTGTACATACAAAATAAGTCTTCTGTGAAAATAGAAAAGGATGCATTTATTGGAAATAAATATAGCTGTTTAGTTCCACAAGCCTGTAGACTGTATGATCAAATTGTAGAAGACGTTACTATCTTTTAATCAGGCCTCAGGGTTAACTGGTTAACTTATTTTCATCAAAAAAGATAGATTTAAAGAGCCCACATTAAAGTGTGTATTGTTTCGATATAGACATACCATATCTTTCTAATTTTAATAACATCCTTCCATGATTAGCTATATTTTTGCAGCTGCAAGGACTGTAGTGGATAAGCACGTGTCCTGGCCTGGAGCAGAGTTGCAGGCAGTGTAGAGCCAAACTGCTTTCATTTTGAACAGGCAATTCCCTCGTAGTCCCTAGAGGCGGCAACTCACAGCCGTGTTACTAAGCAGATTATCTGTTGATATAGGAGGAAACTGTCCTCATTGCATACATATTTTCACTGTAACTTCGTTCCTTGGCTGGAACGACAAGAACAACCATATAGGATTTCAGGGAACTATCTGATAGTCAACCAAGTAGAGGGTGAAGTCATGGCCTTCTTGTAATGACTTTGATTTTTCCTTGATGAAAGCAGTGTAGAGCTCACTTCTCAGGCATGTCCACAAAACAGGAAAGGAAATCCTGATTTTGTCTTGAGATATTTTTTTTTAACCCAGCTATTTCATTGATATTAGTGGTGTTACTGGCATGAGAGTGGAATTGGGATGCCATGCCACTGCACAGTCCTGAGACCAGAGTCCGTGGCAAGTACATTTGAAGTATCTTCTACTGTCATTTGGAGCCCTGTGTTCCTCAGTCTTTCTTAGATTTCAGGTTCGACTTAAAAATAGGAAGAGAGTCATTCTGTTGTAAGTATAGAACTTAAGCATTCTTTACTAAAATCTGTTCTTCACATATTGACAAAAGTAATATTCTAAATGATAGCACAAAAATACCTTCTACCATAACATAACATCACAGCATAAAAAAATAGTTTGCTGTAATCCATCAGCAAGCTTGTGAGTATTTTTTCTCTTTCTCCCCTCTAATTCTTCATGTTAAAATGGTTTTATATTTCTTGTAAATAATAAGACAATCATTGTTTTTATTCCCAAGTAATACCATAACAGTTTGGACAGTCTATACTTACAAAAAATGTACTTGATGAACTTACTTTTAACAAGCCAATAAAGTTTTATAATTCATTTTCATTGTGTCTTTCACTCTGTAATTTGATCACATCTAGTTTTTCATTAGTAGATGTGCAGTATATTGGAAAATTGTGAATCTTGGAGTTCCTCACCTGTTATCTGTTGTTATAAATGTGCTTATTGTTGCTTTTGTTTCCTGATAAACAAATTCAACTCCTTAATGCTATTTTTATAGCATCTTGAATGGTTAACCTATTTAAAAAACACCCTCTGCCCCCCGCCCCCCCCAACTGTTTGCAGTGGTTTTATTTCTATTTAATTTAATTTAAATGTATGTGTGTTTAGCATACGTTCAATCAGGTGTGTGTGTATTCAGATCAAATGACTACAGAGTCGGCTGTTGGCCATAAAACAGCAAGTATTACACGTCAGGCCATGCTTCATCTACTCAGAACTTAAAGTAGAAGAAGTTGGTTGGTTGAATCCTCAAGTAAGCTGTGCTGGTTTTCCAAACTATTTCAAGGAAATGTCAGTGCTATGATTTGAAGAGTGTGTTTTGCTTTGGGACTTCTGTTTGTTGGCCTGGACCATCTGGATTTCTTGACAGACCTAATGAAACAGAGTACACAAGAATGTTGAAATGGTTATGTCACAATTTAAGCCTAAGTTTTTCCCTTTCTTGCTTTTTACTAGGGCATGTCGTATTTTCCCATGAATTTGATTGCTGTAGTTGGACTACAACAGATGTGGATATTGCATTACATGTTCATTTTCTTGCTTCTGAAATGATTGGTCACATTATTCTCCTTTGGGAGCTCAGCACGACTCTGAGCATTGTACCAAATCTGCTTTGTATGCCCGTAGGGAATTTCAAATTTTTCACCTATTGGCACAATTGTGATGCCATTTAGTGTTTTTTACACATATGCTTTTTTATCATCATCCATGTAAAATATGCTTTTGAAACTAATTTGATGTATCTTCACTATCTAGAAGAAACAGGCTTGTTGTAAAGGTCCATTCTAGGAGAAGCTTTCAGTAAGACTTGCTGCAACAGGTAAATTGTGGTATCAATTAAGCTGGTAGATACAAATATTTTAAAGAAAGTATGCAAGCAATATAAAATATTAGATTAATGAAAATGCTTTACCAAGTAAAAGAACATACTGAAATTGTGATGTATTGGATATTTTTTTGAGTGGTAGAAAGCTTGCCACTGAAATACTCTAATATACGCTTTGCAGCCTCAGCAGAGAAATAAGTTATTATACAGGGAGAAGAATCAAAAAATGGAGGTGAATAAAGGTAAGAGTGAAAATAGCCATTTACACTGCTCAGGAAATTAGGAAGACAGCAGGATAAGAAGTAACATCAAGTCTTAATGTTCTTGATAATCCAAATTAGTGAAAAAATGCAAACAAGGATTCATTTTTTAATGAACATGAGTTATAACTTAACAGTATTCTTGTAGAAGTAAAGCCTTTCTTTTCTTTTAAATGAGAAAAAAAATACAAACAGCATGTATTGAATATTTGTCTTGAGAAGTTGTTATTTCCATCTAATTTCTCCACTTACATACTGCCAAGAATAAAAAGTTAATTTCATAGGTTACTTTATAATTCTGTTGCTGTTTTAAATGTAAAATGAATTTAAAGACTACCTTTCAGGTTGAGTAATTGGTATTTCTTCCTATTTTATGTTAGTAATCAGGCTCTAAAGCAAAAATACGGAGCACATAATAAGCAGTTCTTTGTATATCGCAGTTTCATGAGGATGGTTGCAAAGAGTCACAAAATTCTCGTTTCTGATATTCAGATAATTGTATTGAAAGACCTTCTTGGCAATGTGTTTTACCTATGAAAAGCAAATCTAGTGTGCAGGTTTCTAAACTGATTATTCTCTAGCTGATTTGTTGAAGCTGACAGATACTTTAGATTTAAATGATAATGTTTTGTTTGGCTTCCGAGTTTCTATCCAGAACCCTAGGAGTTTCATCATCAGAGCAGTGTTAATAATAAAGAAGCCAGATGTCATTACAGTCCATAAACAGAGAATGGAGTTGCAACTAAAACAATCCCCTCACAAACGCAAAACTGCAGTTCATAGTGTGTAATAACACGCAAAAGCGGGTAGAGACAATAGAAAGCTGCGTTTGAAAGAGAGCTGAAAATTAATTTGGATTAGAGTTCATGTTTGGTGCACAAGTTGATACTGCATTTAACATGAGCAGCTTGCTCTGGTAGTTGAGAAACAGTAATTTAGAAACCACTCGTTTGTTTTATTTATGCAATTTGCTTTTCTGCTGTAGCTTCCAAATTCACAGTTTATTCCCATTATACTATTCTTATGATGCCATTATCGTGTCTTCATTTTAATCATAGCAAACTTCAGATATAGTTCCCTAATACATTGCAACTGTAATAAGTAAAATCCAAAATAGTGTCTCGGAGTAAGTTAGAATATGAACGTGGCCGTGTCTTTCATACCTGCATTTACTGTTGCCACATAGGACTGCTGTGCTATTTACACACCCAGAAGAAGCAGAGTATCCAACTGGCTGTTCTAGGCATGACACCTTCCCAAGACAGCGGATATGCAAAAGGAAAATACACAAGTATGTGTTGAGAACTACATACCGGTGACACCACAGATCATATTTCCTCAATAACTCTTAATAGCTAATACTAGGTTTGATAAGTTAGAGAACAGAAAGTGGTGAAACACTTTGCAGTCAGATAGGCAATTGGTTGTGCAGTTTCTTGACAACACAATTAGTGTGATCCCACTGAAGAGTCACCACATTTTGCCAAGGAAGGGTTTTAGGACAATTTCTGTGTCTACAGCATTGATGTCGATGATGCCTTAGGAATGTATGCTTCATCCCTGCCTCAGGGAGCATGATCCAAGAAAACACCGTGTTCTATATAAACCTTTGTCTGAGGGCTGGGTAACATTTCCTTCAGTTTGTTGTCAGCCCTTGCTGAGTTTTTCTAATGTCTGTACACCAGCAGACATCCCAGCATAGACCTTGTTGTCTAAAACAGGATTCCCCTTTCTTTTTCTAAAGACGCATGCCATGTAATCAATTTTAATGCTTCCTTGTGAGACCTAGCATGATGCTGAGGTCAGAGCTTGTAAGTTATCTCACGCTTTTCTGCCCCAGATGGTCCCAGAGTAAAAGGCAATGGAGCTAGCCATGTCAGAGATTCGTGATGTGCCTGTACCTAGTAACGCATAGTCCTAAGTTGGTTCACTTCTCTTAAATGTCTTAAAACTCCTAGGAAAAATCCAAGGGCTGTATGAACCTGTACAGATTAACTATTACAACTAGAACAAAATGTGAAGTCTTGGTAAGTCTGTGCTTTGTAGAAGAAAACAGTTACATAAGACTCCCATTTTCATTCAGATTCAAAATAGTGTACGTTGCCTTAAATACAAGACACAAAAGTTAAAGTATGAAGGATTATCAGTGTTGGCTTCGTCATGGTAAGCCCTGCTCATTGATTTTTCTATTGATGTCAGGTAATTAGATGAAAGACCTACAAAGTTCGTTTCTCTCTTAGTTTTACCTTTTATAAGCCAAAAGTAATTTTTTGGCAGTCTGAGGTACTACTTCTCTGTTGTCTGCCTGTCTTGGTGAAGTCTGTCCTCTGGGTACCAAGTAGCCCAGTGATGTCTCAGTCCCTGATGGGTATTGTGAAGGCTTCTGCCACACAAGCATTAACTCTATTATTACTAATTGCTCAACTGTCTCATTTTTCAATACATGTCATGTTTTTTAAATACAGCCCAAATCATCACCTCTGTATTTGTTTGCTTTTGAGAATATGAATCAAAATTGGGTAAGTTGACTGTGAATTGCCTGTTTTCTTTCTCCAGTAGCCATCAGGCATTTGAAGTATGTTTTTTGAAGCAGAACATGCAGAGACCAGCTTTCTACTTGCTGTGTGGTATAACTGGTTACCTTTTCCTGTATGTCAGCATTGGTTTTCCCTTGGGAGTTGGCATAATCTCTTTCCAGTCACACTTTATCACTGTCTCAAAAAAAGCATGAAGGGCCACGTGCCTCTTCAATAGGAAAGGAAAGACTTATCATAACTGCTTTTCCTTTCTAAAGAGGACGCCAAGTTTCCATTCCCTGCTGCTACTTCACACTTTTTTGGAATCCAAATGTGTATATAACACTGTTGCTGTTGAACTTGACTACCTTGGGACCCAGGTGAAGTTGTTAACTGTCATGAGGAGGTGACAGCGTTGCCTCTCTGGGCAGTTGTTCCTAACTGTGGGGCTCTAACATTTTTTGCTCCTGGGTTCTGGTCTGAACTTTGCCCATGGTGAGGGTGGCTGTAACCACTAATGATTTGTAGATGGCCCACATGATAGCAGTTTGCCAGGGGACAGATACTCCTGCCAGGAAAGGGCAACCTTTGGCAGATGAAGCAGAGAGGCTGAGGATTGATGGCAGAGAGACCAAGTTATCCTGTCATCAATCTAATTACAAAGGGTTTGATCATCTGTAGGAAGGGAGTGGAAATTAAAAAAAAAATGATGTTTTTCCCCATTTGGAGACATGCACATCTTGCTTTGGGTGCCATAAATCAGGCTACTGTGAGATTTATTTTTTTAATACAGAATATAAATGCAGTTTTAACTCACTGTGCTTCTAAGGAATTCCATCTGCATGTTGCAGGATGCAGAGAGTCTGTGCAGATGCTTGCCTGGTTACACCAGAGCCCTGGCTCTGACCCCAGGTAGAGCACAGCACTGTATTCCCCTATAAAATAAATCAGGGGCGTTTATTCATCTGAGATTTTTGTCATCACTGCAGTTATGGGCAGGAGAAGTCGTACATGCGTGTGTGGTCCTGCCTAGAGTCACATCCTTCTCTTACTCAAGTAATTTTATCTGCTTCAGGATTCTAGGGAGGGCTGTTAGAGTACCCCGTTAAATTGTGCTTGAGTAATGTATGACTGCTCTCTTTAGCATTGTGTAACTTTTTGTCATTGCTACCTACACATCACAATTGCAAGTGCACAGCTTGTGCAGCCTGATTCTCCCATGTCTTTCCTTGCATTGTGTTTATGTTTATGCCATGTGACTGTAAAATGCTAACAGATAAATCTGTCCAGCAGTGAATATATGTGCATGGGATGCAAATCCATGAGGAACTCAAAATCAGTAGAGACTGAGAAAGGTGTGAGTTAGATCCTTTAACCAATTCACATCAGCTAAGAGACTGACTTAAATATTTGCCATTCGTAAGTACTACTACTCCCTAGTATTTGGGAATGGTAAATTTTAAAGCTTGAAATTCATTGTCTGTGAACATTTGTAGGAGTAAACATCTTAGGTCTTGCCAGACATTTAGCATAAAAAGGAAATGCCAACAAAGTGAAGCAATGCAATTTTAATTCCAAAACATCAAGGGTTTTGTGGTGTTTAATCCATAATAGCCAGATTCCATGTAAGATCTGCATTTATCTGTAGTTTAATTTTTTCTACAAAATGATCTTTTAGGAGATTATGTAGGTGTAAAATAGTGCTATATATTACAGTTTTAGTCATGTGTTACTAACAGAGTGAAAAAAGTAATCTCGTTTTTTACTACTGGTATTGAATGAGTTTATGTATGATATATGCTTTGAAATTTGCTTTAGAACCCAGATCAGAGAGTTTCATTCAGCAGGGCTAACTTATTTTGAATTCAGGATCCCCATGTCTTTATGCTGATGTTTGAATGATTAATACTATATTGATCTTCATTTTGCAAGTGATGGTGGTACCTAAACATATATTTTTTCATTAAGCATTATAAGAAATATTCCTCGGTGTGAATATTAGTTAATTTTTTAGCAGTAATTGCTTGGCAATTTAAATGAAATTGGTGCCAGGTGTCATTGCTAGTCATACAAAATGTTAGAAACCTGTTGTAATCATACCCTTGAAAATGAAGTTTCATTTTAAAAATGACACCTGTAGTGAGATCCTACATTATTCTTGCTTTCTCATAAAAATTAAAATAAGTGAATAGCTCAGGACTTAATTTTTGCTTCATTTTGCAGGCTGGTTAGATAGCTTAGCTGTTTCAAGTTGTCCTATCTTCGTTCCTTGGGTTTTGCTACCACATCATGAAAACATGGAGAGATTGGCTGGTAAAATAAGAAAAGTTGGTACTGTCTAAACAAACCAAATTCTAATGTCTCTGGAAATTGCATTGGAGAACAAAACCATTCCAACCACTCAGTCGATGAACTCTGTACTTTATTTAAATGAGTTTCTGTGTCCATCTAAGGTAACATGACCAAGTGGAGGGAGCAGCCAGCGACACCCGAGGACCCTGAGGCAGTGCGGCATCCCATCCTGGCAGAGCCAGGTACCCTGCTAGGGATAATGGGCTCCTCTGGTTACTGGTGAGGTCCAGCCGCCGTGGTGGAAGCCCAATGAAGCTGTTATGCGTTGGCCGCTTCCTGCCATCTCTCTTCAGAGGTGTCTTACCTCTGTGGCACAGAGCCCAGCTTAAAGGCTCCCAAAGGCGTGTGTGCCCAGGCGTGCTCCCAGTGCTGGAATGGCACACATACTGTTGGTGGCTTCACTAGGTTTTTGTGATGAGCGTGCTGCACTGTGTCCAACTAGTGCTGTTTGCTAAGGATCCCAGCTTTCTTCTTTGCCCCTTTCCTGCTTCTGGTTGGGCCTTAAAGAGGAGAAGGGAAGGGAGATACTGCAGGAGGGATTCACTTCTGCTGGATCCCAGCCCAGTGTTAAGTGCTTTCCAGCAAGCTGGCTTGTCCGCCTTGCATCCATCCCTCCTCTGCAAGTCCACGTGACTGCATGACTGAAAGGTGAAAGACCAAAATCTTGCTCATTTTAGTAAACCCAGCAGCACCGTAATGAAAACCTAGCTCCATAGCTATTACATTTCTGGAAGCATGCAGCAAATCGTACTGTTTTTAATCCTCTCCCTGGCAAAACTCCCACTGACTTCAGTGGGAGTTTTGTCTGAGCATGACCAGAGTTGGAATTTCAGGTTTTGTTCCTATATTAATTTCTCAGCAAGAAAGATAAATGGATTTTATAGGTTTTCAGTTAAACGTTCGGAAGACATGAAACTGTCATTCTCTATAATGTAGTTGTACAAATATGGGCAATTACCTTTTTGGCATTGCCTCTTGGGAATAATGCAGATCTATTATTTTAACTGATTCCAAACATAAGTCATGTGCAGCTGTATATTATAGATGCTGTCTTTCGGTGACACAACCAAGTGCCACAGCAGCACAGGACTTCAGTTGCCAAAAAGGTTGTCATCATTCTTAATACAAAGACAGCAGTCCTGATTCTACTGTCATGCACAGGGATCTTGCAGTATTGTCAATTTAATAAATTACTCTCAGTTGATACTAAAATGAAGGGAATTAGACTCTCAGTATCGTTATTTCATTTTTTCTGTTCATAGGATTTCATGCTTCATGTTTGGTTTCACTCTTTCACCCTATCCCCAAATTTGTTTTTCTGTACATTTTTTATGAACTGGCTAGTTTGAGCTTAGCACATTATTTTGGGTAAAAAAAAAAAAAAAACAGAACAAGAAAAACCTCATTTGGCAAAGTCAGGTAAAGTGTAGAACAATCTCCAGGGGAAATGGATTCTGTCTAAAGACTGTGAAAATGACAAACTTTCTGTTTACTGAAATGATGGTATAAATGCAGGATGCCAGAAAATGAAATGCTAAGAGATTATGTTCCAGCACTGAAGTACAGTTCTTGGCTATTTAGTATTGGTGTGCATTTTTCATGCACATGGGAAGTGCACGTGTCTGCCTTTGGCAGTCTGGTCCTTTGAGACCTGTTCGTATGTCACCGTTGTAGACTCCAATTTTGAATCTAGTCCAGTGTGAGAGAGGATTGTGGCTGTGCATGATTTTGTTTGTTTTGCAGTTTCTGAAGGCAAGAAGATTATTTTTGCAGATTAACTCAGAGATACACTAATTAGGAAAGTTTATATAGTCTTCTACTTCGGTTGGTGCTAATGTTCTACACGTGTTCATTAGATTCATACGGAATTACAAAACCATTTTATTTTGTTTGTAGTCTTTACTTCTAATGGTCGTCAGGAATAAGGCTATGTTACCAGCTTCCTTTAGCAGTTACTTTTTGAGAGTATTTAATTTCCATGCAAATCTGTTCTGATATATCTGTTGCTAAGAAACAGCCATAACTGAATTTTTGGTAAAAGAGGAAGTTACACTCTGAGAATAAATGAGTGTCACCCTAAAATACTTGAGTTTAACAAGTACTAATGCTATTTAATGTTAACATATAAATCACAGCGTCACAGGAGGCCATGTGGACAATTGGGAACTGAATATTACAAGCTGATAGGAAGCTGCAGAGTTAAGAAACCCAGGGAGATGTTAGAAAAAGGGAAGGTAGATGTGCCAGGTGGTCAAGAGAGAATCAGTTAAGAAGAGAGAGACAAAACTCTTCATAAAGGAAGAATTGAGTAAATAAGCAGAAGAGGCACATCAGAAAAAAGCTGGGGGGGAACACTTGATAAAGTATTCTCAGAAGTAGTAGAAGTAGTAGAGGAAGTAGTAGAAGCAGCATCCTGAAAAAAAGAGAAGCGCTGCTTTATTTAGAGCCCTGGAAAACAGAAACAGTGATGCTTCCAATATTTTAGCAAAACCTTGTTGTGGTTTTGTGACTAGTTTTGTGACCAGTTTCACAATTACTGCGTCCATTTTCAAATCTGCTGTAGGTTCAAAGCTGCCAGAGCTTGGTTTTTAGTGTGACTGGTATGGTGCAAACATCTTTGAGTGTGGGGCATTTTCCTGCTTGCCATAAAGGCAATTTCAAGGAAAGCTGGCAGGAGAGAGGTGGCAGGAGTCATCTCCAGCAGATGAGGCATCATATGCAGGGAGGAGTAGGTGTCTGTAAACAGCAGTAGAGGATCAACACATAGAGGCAAGTCACTCAATTTGTGCAGCTAATCTTACAGCTTGTGAGTGATGCTGGTGGGACAGAAATTTGACATTGCCTTTCTATCCATGAGTGTCTTTTGCTCCACTGCAGTAATTTTTAGATCTGCATTTGAAGAGGGTTTTCAGTATGTAAGGCTTCACTGCCTTAGGAATTGTGCCTTGGGAAAGAAGGGTGTTGTTTGGAGGCAATTCTGCATCTTTGATCTGAAGCTGTATTGGCAGGGATATTCCTCCAAACAGTCTGTTCAGCTCCCTCCCATCTCCAAAGGGGAATTGCTTTTTAAACAATTGAGCATAATCCAGAAGTCTATAACCATGGAAATGGAAAGTGATTAATGGAAAGCTATTACTTTTCTTTTCTTTGTGATTTCTTAGAGGTGCACAAAAGCACCAGATGCTAGAGTGAGTCTGTTGCTAAGCCTATTCCATATTGGAGAACATGGCAGATGCTTCACCTGGGTATCACGAGAATTTGTAGTGACACGTGATTGCAAAAATCTTCCCAGAAGAAGGTTGTACCCAGTCTCTTGCTGGCCACCAAGGTTTTCTGAGCAGGGGCTGTGATCTCTGTTTGAAGGCCAGGGAGGTGTATACTTGCTGAGTGACATGGGCCATAGAGAAAGCCAGTGAAATGACTGCTGTGGCAGAGACTCAAAAGGAATCAATTTCACTGTTGCTAAGTAATCTAATATAAATTGGAATAAAATGTCAGGCATTGACGCTCAGGAAGGAAAGTAAGCCATCTCTTGCTTTGTGCCCACTGAGGGACAGTTTTGGACAGCCTGTCTTCTGTGCTGAAGCCTCCTGCCCTTCCAGCAGCCCTGTTCCAAAGGCCAGATACTGCCTCCCGAGCACATGCAAAATTTGGACCATCAGGACCCAAAACCTGGTGACCCAAGGAGAGAGTGAACTAGGTGACAAGGAATAGGAAGTGGAGTGTTAGTTCATCATCTTTCTGTGCCGTTCTCTTCAGGTATAAGTGGGCCTTGGAATTTTTTTTTCAAAACCTGTTTTCAAGGATGGGGAATGTTTGGAGATGAAGAGGAGCCAGTCCAAGTCAGTGCAAGTCCAAGAAAGCTTTAGTTGGGCTGAAAGATCATCTCAGTGAGAGCTGAGTAAACAGCAATACCAGATTTCTGCATATGTTGTTTATAATTTGAGCATGATGTTTGGGTTGATTGTGTGTAATCATTTAGTTTTGCTTCTTTGCAGATTGTCACGTTTAAGGTTAGCTAGTGTGGCTGTAAATAAAAAATGAATTGGAAGCTATTATGCTGGAATGCTTGTTGAGAACAAATTGAGAGGTATATTTCAATGTAGGACAGTGTTTACTTCATAATTCATGCAGTTTTGAGGGCCTGTAAGACTCTTCCACTCACAGAAACTGAGAAATGGTAGAAGACATTGTGTTGTAGTGTCATGTGGTTAACACTTCCATTAATGAAGACTGTTCAGAAATAATTAAGGGGGGAAAACACACTGAAATAAATTGTATATATAGTATGCAATTAAATAATTTGTGTTCTAGTAGAATAACCCACTGTAGACTGGATTTCTATATTGCTGATGTGCTTCTCACCTGACTAAACCTGTCTTGATTCTTCAGCCTGAAAAAGTCACCCGCTAGTGTAGTGAAATGTATGTACTGTATTGATATATGCTGTGTATTTGTTGAGCTACAAGCCTCATTCAGTTTTGAATAGACATAAATCAACATTTGAAAAACCCAAAGTGTTTTCCATAAGACCAGTCAAGGCCTACCTTTTTGACATTATGGAAGATCAAGGCAGAAAGGGGACCTGGGAGATTCTTCCCTGTCCTAAGCCTGTATCAACCATACCTGTATCTTTCCCAACAGATATTTTCCTAATGTGGCCTCAAGATTTCCAGAACTGGAGATTTCTGAGTCTCATATTCCAGTGCCTGAGGACGTTTTCCTAATGTTTTACCTCAGTCTTTCTTGATGCACTTTTGTCATGCAACTTTTCATTCCTGTCCAGCATAGGCATGAAATAAAGATTGTTCCCTTCCATTGGGAGGCTATCCTTGCATACCTCCTCAGACCTCCATTTAGGATAAAAGAAATCCCATTTCCCCAATGTTCTCACTGATTTGCTTGAATGGGAGAGGCCTGCAGAGAGTATCTCTGTACTCCCAAGAAACAATCAGGGAGTGTTTAAAGAGAAGTAGTTTCATTAGTGATGCTTTGTTTTGAAAAAAAAAAAAAAAGCACACAAACAAGTTTGGTATCCGGGAGCATTTCTACACAATCTAGCATATCTGACATTTATCTAACTACGTCTAATTAAACAGAGTCTGGAAAATTATTCAAGTTGACTACTCCTAATACCTTTGCTGTTTTCTCAGATAAAGACTGACTGTCAAAGCAGCATGGGGAAACTTGTGTTGCTTCTGTACACATTGTATTTATCTTCTAGACAACAGAGGACCTTGTTCCCAGGCCTACAAATGGGAATGCTAACACTTTGATTATTTATGCAAAGTGTGGAGGGAAGCAATTGTTAGTTAAATAGTTTTTAAATGAAACGAAATGCAACAAGGGTTTAATTTTGGATGAATTATTTTTTTTTGCTTGATGCCAACAAGCGCATTCCAGCTGATCTTTTTTCTTATTGCGGTGGTTTTTCACTGTAATATTTTTGAAAGATTGTAATTTTACCCACATTTCCGAGATATCCAAACCTACAGGTGGCTATAATGAATGGTCTTGGTGATCTATATTAAAAAAGATAAATCATTTTTTTTTTCATTCTTTCACATTTTCTGCTGCCTTGTATCCTTACTTCTCTGGCTCACATATTCCTATAGATTAATACCCTACATCCCTGCTAGATTTTTGTCTCAGGTCTGTGTTCCATTTGACTACCAATAATGAGAGACCATAAATTCCTCATTCTTTATGATGGGGCACATCATCTGAGCTGCAGATACTGCAAACGTGTCCATGAAGCAGTGGGCAACTGTATAGCCACCATTTATCCTACAGCTGAAGGAGGGCTAAAAGTCCCAAAGGGCTCTGTTGTTTGACAGCCAGGGCTGGCAGTCCCTCCTGGGTCCGGGTCATGACTTTGACAAAGATCACACCTGCAGCGCTGGGCAAATCAGTGAGCTGCGCAGAGCTCCTCCTATTGCCTCCAAATTGGGATAAATAGTAGCGTGTACCTCACCAAGGACGAACTGTGAGGATTTATTGGTTATAGTGCTTAAGAGTTTGAAGATGTGTACCAGATCGCGGCTGTGAGATCTGTTATACAAATGCCTCCCGTTCTGGCTGAAAGGAGAAAGAAATCAGCAACTTTTGTGCCACAGGCTGAGGCTTTGCTGATGGCATCCCTGGGGAGAGCTGGCCCTGCAGTAAGGCCGAGGCAGAGAAGAGTCGCACATCTTTTATTGTGCACAGACAGTACTGTGCAAATCCAGTGTGTTTTAGAGACCTCGTCCTTTTTCCTGCAGGGTTTTGCAGTGCTGCAAAGGAGGTTTCTTGGGTGAACTGCCTTGCCAGTCTGTTCTAGACCCAGACACCTGTGCCTTTGTCCCTGAGTCCAGTAGGCTGCATGGCTTTCAGGGGGTGACTTACATTATGAAGTGGTTCCCTAGGTTATCCTAGGGACTGCTCCCTATTTGGAAACCTCCCTTGCAGAAACTATGACCTCTGGAATGCTGTAGGCTTGTGTGTAAAGGGATGTGTGAATGCATGCATACGGGGGAATATAGACTAAATTATGAGAAGAAAGGCAGCTGAAAGGAGCTAACTGGGATTCTTTCACAATCACGCTCCAGAATAAAACCGAAGCAAGCAAATAACGCAGCTGTGGCTCTTAAATTCAAAGCCACAACAAAAAGGCCTGATGAAATACTTGAGTGGCTAAAATCTGCGCGCAGGCATTTCAGTGGAAATTGCCCAGATTGCATGTTTGTTGCTCTCTAGAGGAGTTGGGCATTTGAAATAAGTTTTCCAGCAAGAGGAACATGAGTTTCAGGGGAAAGGCATTTAAGTCAGTGTGACTGACATTTTGACACCTAGCAACACTGAAAGTTTCGTACTCTAAAGCTGAATAACATGCCTATTATTTCATTAGACTCAAAGGTATGCATTACTTAAGTTGTTTTATGTAGGAAAAAAAATAATCTGGCACTGTAACTTACTTGCTCTGTATGAAAGTGATACAGTGATAACAACACAATTTGGTCTTCTTGTGAAGCTTCAGCAAATGAGGAAAGGCAAAACATTGATTTTTCGCATGAAAAGAAAAGCAATCCACCTTGGATTCTTGATCACCCAAATGAAACTTTATGTCAAAGTGGTGTGTCTTTACCATGATTTTCAGACAAATGTCTCCACTTTGTTTTGCAATGGTTGTAGTTGAATAGACTCCTAAAAGCTGCTTCTTGAGTTTAAACTTTTATTTTCAGCCACTTATTCCTGCAAGAGACATCCAAGGAGCTCCTTTCCTTCCGTTATTCAGAGCTTGTTAGAAGTGCATACTGACAGGGAACAGAGGCATTTGTCTGCTGGGTGTGGGGAAGTTCTCCAGCTCTTCATTCTGGTTCCCCTGGCTTCCTGGGATCATGCTCTTGGATGGGAACTGAACTTCTTGAGCAGTGTCAGAAAGTTTTTCTCATCTCATATATCAAGAAGCAACAGAGTACAAGCTTAAACAAGCACTGGTGGGTGCAAATCAGTTAAACAGATTAATGATACCTGTCAGAAGATGTGAAATTATTTATCCTCTAAACACCCAAACCTGGCAAGTCTCAGTTTTCTGAGTCACAGACTTAATGACTACAATGTGTTTTTTGGCTCAGTGTGCTGCACTGGGACAGAAGGACATGCACTGTTTGAGCTGTGAAGAGCAGTGTGCTTCAGCAGGACGGACTTGACTATATGTTGCTTCGGGTGATCTTACTCTTGTGTTTTCTCCACTGCAAACAAAACCCCGTAATATTTGTTTTGCAACTGAGTGTGACAATGTGACAGTGACTATTGACATGACTTCACTGAGGCTCAGACTAATGGCTGTTTTCTGGGGAGCTGGCAGGGATGGGGATATGAGACAAGAAGGGTTGGCTGGAAGGTGGGGAGAGGCAAGAAATGCTATTACTCTGCACAGCTGAACTGCTGAGAAAGCACAGGAGCACCTTGCCTTGAACTTTCCCTCGTTAAAAGCATCAGCAGCTACAAAGCAAAGACCATCATTTTAATAAGCCCACTCTAGATTTGCAGAAGAATCTGACTTTGAACAGCTTCACCCAGCAAAATGAGACTAAACTGTTTTCTCTTTGGGAAGCTTATTCAGCTGGCTTTGATTTTTTTTTTCCGTGTGTTCTATTTATGCCTTTTGATTCAATTCCCTGTATTCAGCATGCAGCATTTTAAGAGACCAATAATATAAAATAATGTCTCTGTAATTGCATTAGTTGCTATTATGCTGGGATCTCTTATCCAGTCTAATAGAATTGCATAAACATGATTCGGTATCACAGTTGCATACAGTTGGTGAACTTAGGAATGCAAAGGAATATTCAAAGTAAAGCTTACGGCACCTTAGTCAGAAAAAAGTGTGCCAAGCTGTGATTCATGTGTTGTCTTCCAGAGCTAGTGAAAGATAAGATAGTGATTCAAGAGTTAAGCTAAAAAGATGTCTGTTCTGGTAAGAAGATTGTATCCTAGTTTGATAACAGGAAAAAATGAATGTCTGCTCTTGCTGAAGCATAAAACTTATATTTTAATCATGCAGAAAAGAAGAACTTAGAATCTACAGCAAATATGGGAGTCTCATAGGAAAAGAAATCTTGTGTAATTGCTTTTTCAGAACAAGGTGTTTAACTAGTGAAAAAATACAACCCTTCCAAGAGGAAAAAAGAGAAGATTCAGTATGGCCTCAAAATTTAGCAGAGGTGATGCTGACTGATGTGACATGCACTCACTGTCCTGCTTTTGACTTAATGGTGTGCTATTACCATGTCCTGGCACATAAGCAAGAAGAGACAATGCTTGTGCAAGGTCCGTTGAGAAATCTTCCTGGCAGTTGACATCATTTTTCAGGGAAGGAGGCATGGTTATTAAGGCATCACAGCACAAAATCATCTCTATAAACAATCCTCTTTACCTGAGTTGCCTTGTAACACTTGACTAAGCAGCTGCATCCTTGTAACTACACAGCTCTAACCACAAAGCTAAAATCAACTTGATTTTTTTTTTTATATAATTATTACTCCTATTGTTTCCCAGTGTGCCTGAACCATTAGTAGTGACTTCAGGGATGACCGGAGTGATAAACGGCGCACAGAAGTTTGTTGTGAGGAGGATGCAGGATATTGTAGCCTCCAAGAGATCTCGTTAGAGCTTGGAGAGCAAACATGCAGACACAGTGCTCATTTGTGACCACCGGAACTGAAGTCTGAGTATACATGCTTGCAAGGCCATGCCACATGCAAACAAAACCTGTATGTTCTTTCTGATTCTGCATTTGAGAGCCTCTCCTTTTTGGTTGGTTTCCCCCCCGCCCGAGCCTGCTTGGCTGAGTCACGCTGTTATTCGCTTTGGGACTTTTTCTGTACTTTGATACACAGGAAGGTCATGTGGATTATACCAGTGGCAGCCGGTAGTCAGATGTGTTGCCACAGCCAGCTACTTAAAAGTCTGAAATAATGGAAAGCAAAATGCAGACTCAACAAATAGCAGCGTAGATAGGTCTTGGTACCATGCATACTAAAACTGCATTAGCGATAGAAGCAGCAGGAAAGGCTGTATTTTATAATCATGAAACTCCTTCTCCTGGCCAGAAATAGCAGCACACCTTGAAAACAGGTTTTTGTTTTTTTTTTTCCTAAACCTGAGGAAACTCACATTTGTTGGCATCACCGAGGTTGAGGACAGTGCAGAGATGCACTGTTCGAGAGGTAGCACAGAAGCGTAACAAGTATTTCAGAGAGTGGTACTGGCACTAGTGAAGGTACACCATGACACCAATCCAGCAGTGTTTGATTGTCTCCAGTTTTCTGTGGGAAGTGCAGTAAGAGAAGTTTGCTATTTCTTCCTCTCCCCATACCATATGTCAAAGATCATTCACAACCTAGGGATGTAGGAGGTATTTTGACTTTATTATAGCTTGTGAGTTTCAAATATAATTGGTTTTCTTACACATCACCGCTTTTTCAGAGGACTGTACACGTACACAAAAGGGCTTTTTCTTTGGCCTCAGTGATGCAGAATGGACAAGTTTTTAGCTCAGCATCAAAGAGAGGAAAAATTCAGCCCTGTGGTGTATAGCTCTCATGTTTCTCCTCCAAGGCAGGCTACCATTTCACATCTGACTCTTGCTTCTGTCTTCTTAACATAAGAAATATGGTCTAAAAATGAAATCAAGTGAAGATGTTGGGCAGCACATTTGAAAGTGGAGAAGGCCTCTGAAGTTTTCTTAAAAGCTCAACGTGACTGTGAGTCAGCTTTTGGCAATAGCTGATGGCTATTGACAACCCATGATTTTCACTCCCACCAATGATGTTTTGTCTAAAATTTTCAGATTTCAGGTGTGTAACCAGCAACAGATTTTATAAAAAACAGAATCAGTAATGGGTGACTGAAGGTAATTATCACACTCATTCTGCCTTTGACAAGTAATTCAGTGACCCCATTTCGTCTGGATAAAACCACATTTTAAGGCGCTTTAAGAAATTACCCTTCAGTTGGAACTCAGTGCATATTCAGAAAAGGGCAGCTCTAGCTTCTTGTCAGTACAGTTGATGGCCTCATCTTGCATCCTGGAAAATGGTTTTGCATTACTAGAATATCAGTCATAGCCAGCTTCCGTGCTGGCCTGTAATTGTAATGTGGCTTACTGTATTCAAAAAATGAAATGTAACTTTACGGTAAGTGGATAGTCTGGCAAATAAGCAAGTGTGGAAACAGTTTATGTACCAGTTTGCTCATGTTGACGAAAAGGTCCGAGCAAAGGGGAAGTTTGAAATTATGTGAGCTCAGCTGCCTCTGATACAGAAAAATTTCCATCCGTTGAGTTCTCATTGTCTTAATTAGAGAAGAAATATGTAGGAAATAGGATTTTTGAAACCAAACAACCACTTCCAAAGACGATTGCATGAGATGATTACTCACTAATAAGTGAGAGAGATCACTAAGTAACATAGCACAAAGTTCCTGGAGTTGAATTTTTCTTAAACTATTTCATACTGCCAGGAATTGCTTTGGAAATCACCTAATTTTCCAGGCTTTCCTCGCCTACATCAGCGACCTGAATATACTTGGAACCTGCTTCATACTACACTGAAGACTAGTTTTTACCAGTTAGCCTAATGGAGTAAATAGATTTATAGAACAATTGTCTACTTTTCACCTGCAGCACTTTGTGGTTTATTCTGATTGAAAAAATAGTTCATTGTATAAAATTGGGTCTTGGAGTAGTGCAGAAATGATTTGATGAACAGAAAGAGTTTCTATTCATTAGCCCACTTTAACATCTAGAAATGTGTAATGGTCACTTTTCCTTGCCATTACTGCATGTGTGGTCAAAGCAAACAATGACAAAAGAGCTTCCTCCTATGCAGCAGAAAACAGCAGGGCTGAAAACGACTGAGAGACATGCGTCCATTAAATTATAGAGCCAAGAGAATTTGCCCATTTGCTGCAAGAGAAGGGATTTGACCCTCATACAAAAGCTGTATTAGTATAAAGAACTTTATTTTCCCAAGAAAATGTGTATTTGTCAGCCTGCTTTTTGGAGCCATTAGCTTGATATTCAGAAAGTTTAGAGATGTAAGGATGATGTTAAGAAAAAATTGAATGCGGTTTTAAATGAGTTAGCACTCTGATGCCACTGCACACAACTCTCATGCACCTGAAAAATGTGTTGTGACTTCATGTAAGTATCTTGTGTGCTGTCTGAAGGACCCTTTCCCACAGTACGTTAGACTCTGCACTTCATTAGCGAAGTCTTCACCAAAAACTGTTAATCCTGGCAGCTTTCCTAGTAGAATCAATCTTTTGAGGATCTGGTTGATCAGTAATGACAAAGCCAGCCTTAGTATTAGTATTTCACTTGATAAATAGCAGAGATCTAGGCTTCACTTACATTTGTCAACAGTGACTTTTCAGTGAAGTGCAAGGTATTTGAAAAATTACCTCTAATGTTTCAGGCTAGGGGGGAAAGTGCTTTTTCAAACTATGAGAACATTTCCCTCATGCACCATTAAACCAACTGGGGAGAAAGGAAAGCAGGACAGGGGTGGGAGTACACTTGAGTCTCTAAAGTTAGCGTTTAATAGCCACATGCCAAATTATTTAAGTTTTATTCCTGTGAGCCATGCCATGTAATGATAAAGTGTTTGTGTTAATGATACAGTGAGCCATAAAGAGTAAGAGTTTCTTGTCTTTAAAGCTGCTCTTTCTTGGCTACTGTGTTCTAGTTCTCATCTTGTTCCCTAATTATGTGTGTGCCGGGTGGATCCTGCCTATCTTTTCTCACGTCTTCAATGATGTGTCTACGGGACCTGCTGCTGGTCCCCATTCTCTCTTTTTGCGTTGCCTGTCTCTCCTGCAGACACAGATGCCATCTATGTGGTGGGTTACTCAGCTCTGTCTCGCCTCTGCACTGTTCCTTCCATCCAACCTAAAAATATGGGGCTCCAGCATTTTGCAATGGGGTGACTGTCAGCTTGGAGTAAACACAGCTTTTCATTGTCCTCAGGGTCCTCTCTGCAGCCCCCTTGTCTGGGGGGACATCCACCCCACCTGTCACAGCTGCCTATAAGCTAAACACAGGTGTCACCTGAGGATGCCATTCCAGGATAGGCACTTCTAGAGGGCTAATTTTTCCATCTGTTCCCAGCATTGTCTTTTGATTGTTATGATTAGAAGATGTGAATGCTACCCCAAAACACCTGGCTAAAATGGATGGAGAATGAAGTGAAATGTGACAAGTGTGATCTCTGCTGGCTCTTCAGTGGACAGATTAGGCAAAAAGTTGTTGCTGCTAGATGATGACGATGGTTTTCATTGAATACTGGATGTGAACTGGAAGATGTAATGTGGAATTTAAATGGTAGGGTTAGATGGCAAGAGTTCAAGTGTTACCTGTGTTAGTCTCACTGTTAGATTAAAAGCCCCTGCAGCTCACAGAACTGGGATGCTATGCTAAGCAGGATTTTTTTTACCCATTTACAAGCTTTTCTCCCTTAAAAACATAAAGCACAGAATGAAAACAAAACAAAAACTGTCACTGAATTACTGATCGAAACAAACCTCTTTCTGGAAGGTGACTAGACTCAGGTATGGATGGGGGCTCCAGTGAGATGTTCCCCTGGGCTGGATGAGCCCCTCTGCAATGTCCCCACATTTTGCAGTGGGGTGGGAATGTGTTTTACCCACTACTCTTCGCAGCATCTGCTCTGCACCTTCTGTGACTGTTGAAATTGTCCCTTGGATTTTTGGCTCTCAACTGTGTTGTCTTTCAGAAATTACTACCTTCCCACATCAGGATGACCCCATCTCCTCTGTGCCTTTTGTCTTGTTATAATGTCACCTCAAAGGGAGGGCAGGCATTCCCCAGGTTTTTGGCAATTATTGCTATGTGATCCAAGTAGGGCATAAGCCAAAAAAGTTAATGTGTACTTAGTACAAAATGTAGCTTATTTCTGAGAATGACAGGAGTTCAACAAATTTGGAGATCTTTCCCAGTGACAGGTTATGCTGGACCCTGATGTTTTCTAGGTGATCTACCAGTACAAAAATTTGCTTCACATTCCAGCTCCTAATGGAAAAAAAACACTGTTCTGCATCTGAACCCAGACATACAAAATTCCTGAGGCAGGGTCAACAAGGCACACAAAGCAAGCTGTTGACTGTGAAGATGGAGGACAAATTGGTCCAAAAAAAGAAGGAATTTCTGAGGGAAGGGAACCATGTACTGAGTTACAAGAAAATCTTTGTTTCTAACTCTAGGTCCTTCTTCAGTTATCAGCAATGACGACGATTCAGCCAGTCCCCTCCACCACATCTCAAATGGCAGTAACACTCCATCTTCTTCTGAGGGGGGTCCCGACGCAGTCATCATTGGGATGACGAAGATTCCTGTCATCGAAAATCCCCAGTATTTTGGAATTACCAACAGTCAGCTGAAGCCAGACACCTGTAAGTACAAACAACTGTATTTGTTCCAGTCATTCATTTTACCTGTGCAAGTGCTGGGGCTCCCTAACAGAGCTAGCAGAACAAAATGCTCTAAATTCCTGGGAGTGGAATGTTNTACACTCAAAGCCCAATCCACATTCCATCCAAGTCACTGGTAGCTTTTCCATTGATTTCAGTGGTCTTTGGCCGGTCCTGTGCACTGAATGTGTTCTTGCAAGAAGACAAATCCTGGGTCAGAAGCAGAAGTCAGTATTGTTACATACGCACTGCTTTTAAATTGATTGTATTGGCAATGAACATAACCTAACTTTGAAATCTGAGTATTTGTAAAGTTACAAGAATGTTAAGGATTTAGACTTAAGTTCTTTTAATTTCATTGCATAATTCAACCTCTATAGCCAGAAAAGGTGTTGAATATTTAAAAGTAGAGCAGAAGGTTGAACGATGGACAATAAATGTCACATACAAATTCTTTCATGTTCAGTTAGAAGCAGGTGAAATGTGGAAAAATATGAAGAGTTAAACATAGTTAACTATGCATAGTTAAAAAAGAGTATGCCTAACTTCAGCTGCTACTCTTCAAACCTAGTAACAGTTTTAGAATTGGACATCTGAAGTGTTGATTTTTGAAACAGTGATTAGCATTGCAGCAGATAGCTGAAAAAGTACCTGAAGGATATTGTAATTAATAGTAACTGCACTGCTTACTATTTTTCATTAGTTCATTAAGGTCTTAAAGTGTTTCAGAGAAGGTTGTTCCTGCCTCTTTATCGCTCTTTTTTTTGGTGTGTGAATGCACATACATTTCTGAAGTATCACTGGAAGTCTGAACTGTTTCTCTGGGAAGTCATTCCAGAGATTCCCAGTATGGCCAGTGAGCACTGGGCTTGCAATAAAGGGACTTTACATCCTGTCTGTATCCTACCCTGAATGATACCGCTTCATAGCACGAACTGTAGACTATGGGCTTACTGCCAAGGTCAGAAACCTTTGCCTCCAACTTTGCAAAGCTTAAGTGCTGTAATAGGAATCTTGATCCCTGCACGAGGGCATGCATGCATATGCATCTGCATGACTTCTAAGGTTGCAAAGGCTGATGCTGGACTACCTACATATCTTGTGAATATTAATGCTCATCTACATCTAGATTGCTGCACTAAGCACAATCCACAGAACATGTTCCTGCAATGCAATGGAAGGTCTTTTTCTGCCTTTCTATTGTATATCCCTGATGTTCACTCTTACCATAGCTTTTTTGTGTGGCACTATTTTGTGATTAGAAATGCCCCATTGTGTTCTACCAGAGGATATTTGAATAATCTGGCCTCGTATATGCAGTGGATGCATAAGGTAATCACTAAATTGCTGATACTTGATCAGCACAAGGAAGATGTTACACAGATGCATTCTGATTAGAATATTAATTCCTGTGAAGAACAGAAGTCGCGAGAGAACCAGAAATGGGCAACATGCCCACTAGAGCTCTCTAATGTTATATAAAAGGCCATGCTTTTAAATAGGAGGCTGTACCTCCATTCCGAGGTCCCTTAGACAACATTGTAACGGTTTAAATAAACATCAGCGACTACGGAGTATTTAACTTTCAGTGTTAATGTTGAAACAACATACATGCTGTTCTCGGGGAAAACCCAAACTGTACCAAAACACAGAATTCTCTCACATTTAGTAAGCTGCACAGTAAGTACAGACACATTAAATCACCGCTGACTAGTGCTAAGTAGGTCCTGATCCTAAAAATACGTGTCTGTGTTTGGTTTTTATGCTGCAATGAAACCCACATGGTGTCAGGGAAATTAATCACAGTACTTGAAGTTCAGTTGGTGCATAAATGCTTGCAGGATGCTGCTCAAGACTTCGCTAAGATGCTCTGGGGAAGTTTGTGGGGCTGATGCTCTGTATTCTGCCACATTGCCATGGTGGTCCCAGTCTTTGTGTTTTTATTGCTTTAGCAGAGAGAATCAGGTAAACTGTGGCATTGTATAAACCAAGGCAGATTTCTCCTACCACACTGAGCATCTGTCCAATAAAGAGCATAATTAAAATTGTCTCAGACAAAAATGGTCTTCCCATAAATAATTTCACATACGCTCTTGCCATCTCTCTCACTTGCTTATTATTACAGAGCTGCACTTGTCCTTTCTTAACCTGCCAACCTCGTCCTGATGTGTATGTCTGGTATTTATAAACCTCTAAGCTAAGCAGCTCTCATACCTTTTTCCTGTTTACAATAATGCCAGCTCCAGATGTCATCTGGTTTCTCATCTCCAGCAAGATAATTAACATTTGTGTTTATTTCCTATCTGGTCTAAGTTCCATTGTCCGCTAGCATTAAACACAGCAATCACTGACAGTCATGCTGGAAAGGATTCTTACGTATTTAGTATATATTGGTCTGTGGAAGGAGATGAGACTTTGAGCTTGGTGAAACCATATGCAGATCATACTGCAGTTTTCACAGAAGTTAAAGGAGCATGTCTGCTGTGAGTAGCAAGTGGAGTTTCTTTTTTGTTATTTATTTAAGCCATATTTTGACTTGTCTGCAGATAACCATTTCTGAATACAGTATATCAAGCTCCATTGCAAAGTTTTAGAAGTATATGTATTTAAAAGAACATTAAAAAGTTGATTGTGATCAATTTAGTTTGAAATTCCATCACTGTGTCAGTAAATTGGTACTTTTCCTACTGAATTGCTAAATCCCCAAAAAATGATTGCTTCTAAAGAGTCAGTCTCAGGCTAAAGTTATAGCATTTTCCTCCTCTTGAGAGACAGCTTTCAAGGTGGGAAAAGCGAACTGATGAAGACCAAAGACCCATTGACTTGAGGGGTCGGTTTCTAGTCATCACTCAGAATAACTGAATTTCTGTCCCAGATTTCAGCACAAATGCTCATCTGTACCTTTAATTGACATAATGGTAGAATGTTACTTTTCAACTTGTAACTGGGTTTGGCTGATATTTCCCAGTCCAGCTGCTTATCATCTTAGCTACCCATTTTCCTCGCCAGTAAACCCACTGATGCTTCGTCAGCACTTGTCTCTCTGACACCCTGTCCCAGCACTCCTGGCTTTTCCTTTCCCTGCCATGTATGCTTGGGTGCTGCTGGCTGGTGGGCTCATCTGTCACTCCAGTATCTTGAATATTTCCACCTTGAAAGTTTACAGTCTGCGGTGCACAGATGTGTTTCAGACACTTACCAGACTTCTTGGTTCCTTTTTGTGTGAAATCAAAAGGTATTTCCTCTTTGGCAGTACTTGGCTAACAGTGGCAACTCTGATTTCAGAGGTGTGAGAGAGAGTCCTCAGCCTGGACATGGTGAAATGCTCTTTGTGCTTAAGTCATTATAAACCAGGTTGTGCTGTATTAGTGTCATCCTGAAAACTTCTTACCTGGGAATTACCAACAGTATTCAGTTGTTGCTGTTGAAAATTGGGCCATAACTTTGTAGTGAAGCAACATCACGAGGTGCAGAAACCTTGCATGGATGGCAAACCTTGCAGAGATTTTTGTCCCCTGGAATCAACTGGATGATGTAATATCTTGTAGGCATAGATGGTAATTATTGCTAGATGGTTAGCTTCGTTAACCTTATGAGCTCTCACAGCCCCTAAGCTGTTTGGTATTTTCATTAATACCACGGTATTTCAAAAATGACTCTACATCTCTGCACCGAAATTGCTAAAGTTGCCAACTGAGCCTACCAGACCTGTTGAAGCAGAACAGAAGAAACAAAGCCGTTTTCCCCATGAACAGCTATGGACTTTCTTCATTCGTCAAGCCCAAGCTTGCAACCCAGGGCTTGGACGATATCACTTGTCACATTTCCATGATTAATGGTGGAAATGCCATCAGTAACATTGCTGTGCTGTTAGCAATGTGAGAATCAAAACCTGAGGAGAGAACTTGCATAAAATGTCAGTGTAAGTGCCCAAGACGAGACTGTCAGGGCAGAACTTGCATAAGAATCTGCTTGCAGATGGTTTGGGGATTTTGGGAATCAAATTGTTCTCTGAGTATCACCCAAGTAACCCCCACCCCCACCCCATGAAGTCACCGTGGTTGCTTCGGTGCAACCGAAAGGAAGGCTGGAGCTTTGCCCTTTCATGGAGAGCTTTGCAAGCTTCAGGTTTCAGGCCCCCTTGTGTGGATAAGTAGCAGCTGCACTGACATCAGTTTGCACTTTCCATCTAATCCGTACTTGCAAGTCACTAAAGATATTATCAATGATGGAAAATAGTGTACTGGGGAGGCTTGTTGATTAGTTAGTGGATGGTTTAATGCCAGGATGTTTTCAGCGGCTGGCCATAAATATAGCCATTGCGCTTCAGATGATGTGGTGTGGATTGTGGCTTTCATATGGGAAATGTGGGTATGTTCATGAGATAGTCTTACTATTTAGTCTATGTTTCTGCAGTTTGGGATTGTGTTTCTTCAAGTACAGGAGTGTGATGTGTGGTTTAGATATTTATTATTGTACTTCCAGTTGGCCTCTGTTAGAGAAAGTCTGAAACTAATTATAAGTTGGTAGAAATAATTTTTGTGAATTAATTTTGATTTATTTTTCTGATCTGAAAAAATGAATTTACAGTCTATAGCTCCAGTTCCACAGTAAAATTTCTAGATGCATGTGCGATGGTAATTAAAGGCAGAAGTTTTGAAAGCACCCCTCTTCTATCTCATTTTGAACACTGAGCTTTTCAATTTATGTTTACAGATTTACAATTACATTTTACAGATTGTTATACCATTTAGTTAAATGTGATTTCAGTCTTTTTCTGACTTTCCTTGTTCTTTAACTATAGATTTCTTTTTAACGTTTATGTAACCAGATTTTGGTTGTTCCTGTTAGGCAGGAAAGTTGCAGCAATGCTCTGCTTCAGTTCACCACCTTCTTGAATGACTTTTAAGGGAGAAAAGAAGTAAGAGTGGTATTCTTATCATTTTATCATGACTCCCACAGTACTGGACTTTTCTCTTTAAAGCAATAGGTCTTGGGGTCTTATGATGATGTCAGGTTTCATTTTAGAATGAAAAAAATGTGAAGAACAGCTTAAGAACGTAAGCCAAATGCCATGAGGCTGAGGAAGCAGAAAAAAAAAAGCGGTCTGGATTTGTTTTTCTTCTGTTCATTACATTGTGATTATTTTCAAACTCAGTTTCATGATTTGGGAGCATTTGAGCATGGCCGCAGCATGTGAGGGTGCAGAGCTGGCCCCGCTCTGCCAGCCTGGGTATCCGGCCCTGGCATAGCCGCCACAGAGAGCAGAGGGGAGCAGCCAGATACTGGGACCTGCTGAGTTGCATTTTCTCTGCCGGGCTGTTTGTGGAAGGGTGGAGCTACTTGTAGGTCAATACCCAGTTGTTTCCGTGGCTCTGAGCACTCACACCGTACATGGCAGACTGGTTTCTCTATGTTTTGGAGCAGGCTGACAACCTTCTCCCAACCCTTGG
The DNA here is from genome assembly GCA_013398815.1 of Ibidorhyncha struthersii. Lineage (NCBI taxonomy): Eukaryota > Metazoa > Chordata > Aves > Charadriiformes > Charadriidae > Ibidorhyncha > Ibidorhyncha struthersii. Next base: position 125,721 of record VZSZ01004270.1, read on the forward strand.
GTCACTAGCAATGGGCCATCTGATATGAAAAAATAAGTAGTTGCCTGTATTTTCAGGGTAGGTTCAACAGAAGGAGGGGATGTGGTCACCTGGTGTGTGTTTCTCAGTCATCCTTGCCCCAGGAGTCCCATAGCAGAGCCTGGCCTCAGCACAGGTTTCCTCACTGGGTGTGTGGGCTCTCACTGCAGAGTAGAGACGTCAGAGTCTGGTGATATGAAAGCTACAGGCAAAAAGGAAGATTCACTAAGAGAGCCTCTGTGTTGCAGGGATCTGCCAGTCCTCTGACCCAGAGCAGCAGATTTGTTCATTTCTGCATGCTGCTCATCCTTCATACACGGTGTCCAGTAGAAAACAGCAATGCACAATGAGCAGACTGCCTGCAGCAGACAATCTCCATTTGACTTTATTTCCCACCTAAAAAATTATGGCATGTTCCAGGTTGTATTTGTCACCTACAGTTTTGAGGAATAGGCGTAATTTTTGACACACATTACAGGGCAAAAAATAGACTGAGTTGGACCCTGTGAACAGAAGAAGGGTCTCCCATCTCTTTTGAAAGGCTTTTATATCTGAATGACCACAAAAGAAAAGCTGCAGTAGTGGTTTTTTAGCCATCTAAGACCTAATCCTGGGGATTTTCCATTAACTCGCAAAGTTTGCAGAGCTGAAAATTTGTAAGCAGCTCGTTTTCCTATAAAAGACACCATGACCTCAACAGCCAGAGTGCAGAGGAGCAAAACTGATCAATCTTAGTGAAATCCGGACTGAGAGGAAAATTCTCAGTGTCCAAGCTGAACTTGCCAGTCTTGACATTCATTGGTAGTTGGGATTTAGAGGTTGGGAGGCTTAACAGGGCACTCACTTAGCACCTTCAGATGCTGAAAACCAAACAGCTTTACATGCTGAAAGCTGAACATGGATGAGGTTGAGATTACAAGGAGGAATATACATATTGTATTTACTGCTTGTCCCGTTCCCATTGTGTGCTTCAGCCTGGAGATATTTTATTGACTAGGTAAACATATAAATGAGAGATATTGGCTGAATAAAGATACAAAGATGTATGAAGGTGTATTTTGTCATCTTGACTAAATACTTTTGTAGTTTGATTGCATGTTTTAATCCCTGATTGCAGTCACCATTTAAAATGTGTGTCTTTGCAATTCTTCATCAAGTCATACGTATGTCAGAAATGTCAGCAATATACATCGGTGTTGTATTTCATTAGTTGCATTTGACTTTTGTTAACTGGGCAAGAGATTTGTCTCCCAGACCATAGCATACTGAGTCTCAGATATTTTTCCTGATAATGTGGTCACATATTTCCTTTGCCAATAAATAAAATATAACAAGGAATACGTAAATTCATGAGAAATTAGTTTTTTTAACTCCTGCTGCTCATTCTGAGACTCAGTAGACCTGCATTTCTTTTGTTTTCCAACCAGATGGAAGAAATTCTTCCAAAGGCAGAAGCCTTCAAGTTGAAAAGCCTACCTCAAGTTTCTACCTCCTTAAAAATTCAGAACTGGAAAGAAAGGAATATTTCCCCATTTAGTGTAGAGGTGAACCTATAGAGTCACTTTTGCTTCCAGAAGTTGATCTGTCCATGAAGTCCATTTACAGCTAATAAAAAAAGTAAGAAATAGTGCTTTCAGCAAAATACTTGCATTTTGTCACATAGAATGTTGTTCTGTGACCTGAATTATTCGGTAAACCACTTGCTCTGAGAGTCCAAATGCTGGAAGTGCAACTGCAAGAAAGAACAGCTTGGACTCTGATCTTTAATTTATAAATAGTGTGAGTGTTTTATCACCTGGAAATACAACACAAGAAACACACATCTGGCTAAATAGTGGATGTTATAAGGAGATCTGATCAATGAAGATCCAAAGTATCCATTTCAACTACAGAGACAGGGTACAAGGCAAGCCAGTGTGAAACATGCACTATCAGGAAAGTGTCCAGTGTCAAAATTCAGGTAGAGCATGCACCTTCTTGTGTAAATTTGTCAGGTAGACTTTGGATAAGCACACTGTTCTCCTTCAGCAGAGTGCTGAAATGCAGTGTTGACATCAAGCCAACCATGGGCTTCCTGTGAAGAGCACACTTAAGGACTTTATGAAAGATAAAGTGAAATTAAGCACATGGTGGAAGCATTCTCTGCAGTTAGGTTATTAGTCAAGATCAAAAAACCCAACATGGTGCTTTTTTTAGTAGGTGTAATCCCCGTGGCATCGCTACATTCAGTTTGACATTTGACAATACATCTGTATCAGAAATACATACACTATTTTGGCACCAAATTATGCATCAAATCAGTAATACGTAAATGACAAACAGCACTATTTAAATTGTAATGATTACATTATGCCTTGCAGACTCTGTGTGCATACTAAGTTCTATGGAAGTTGATTTTATATACAGAAACATGGGTATGTGTGTATAATGGGGAAAAAACATGACAGAGGTTAAATGGGTAGTACTTATATTTAAGCTGAATGGGGAGGAAAAAAAAAAAGTAATCCATTGTGAAAACCTCCTTATCATAAGCCTAAGCATGGGAGCAGGATTGGGCCTTGGATTTATTCCTTTGTGTCAGTGAGAGTTTTGGCTGAATAAGAAATACAGATCCCAGGGAAGCAAGATAGTACAAATAAGAATAAAATAAGACATTTTAAGTCTAATAAATACTGAAGTATGGGAAAATCAGAAGAAAGTCAAATAACTTTGTAGCCAAAAACTATTTCATAAACCCTACTTCTAATTTCCTTGCGTTCGTTGCCAAGCAAGTGCATCATTACTAAGAAACAGGAGGGTGTAAAATGCCCTGAGCATGGGCTCACCCAAAGATGAGGTTTGGGAGAAAATGATCAGGAGTACAGTTGTCCCCAATAAGCGTCGGTCAAGACAGGGTAGCATTTATCGCAGTTGCAGTGTAAGCCATGTAGTTTTTCACCTGTGTATAACATCTTCACACCTCTTGCCGGCAGCTGTTTCTGAGGAATTAAGGCTGTCGGTGCTTTGAGACCGTGACTTTTGCGAGCAGTTTAGCAGTTTGTGTCCTGGAGGAGACCATGTGGTTGGCTTTGCAACTTTGGGGATCTGCCCGCTGCAGGGATGCCCCGGATGACAGTGTGTTACATTATATCTGCAGAAGGGTCCATGGCCCACTCTGAATATATGCAGCCCCCTCCTATTTACGTGTTTCTGTGAATGAATGAGGATGTATTGGCGTGCATGGCAGCCCACGCACCCAGCAGGAGTTCACCTGCTCTGTCGCTCCCTTTCCTCTGTCATTTCTACTCTGGCTATCAGATCCTGTGAGGGGGGTGCTTTCCCCACTGGTGGTGGATCCACACGATTGGGATGTGGAAAGCCCGTGCTCCCCACCCCTGCCCCATCTCCCCCTGCAAGCAGGAGTGCTTATCAGCTGCTTTGAGGTGGCTAATCTCCAAAACCTTTTTTACTCTGTGGTCTGTGCAGTTTTATTATCATTCTGTCTTGAGAAGCCTTTCCCAACAAAAGTGCCACCGAGGTTCACAAGGATGATTTGGTACGTTTGATTTGGTTTTGGCAGGGTTTTGCTGGGGAGCTCCTCATTGTCTCAGGCTTAGCTGCATGTGTGTTATGGGCATAGGGCAGGCCAGCAGCAACTGGAACCTGACAGCCATTTAACATGTTGTCAGAGATAAAAGTAACACCGTTAGTAATATTCTGAAATATTCTTCATATATTTTTTTTCAGCATTAACTTGTTAATTAAACCTCTCAACAGGCTTCTCATTTTCCACAAAAAATAATAAGGCTGGGTTTTTTTTTTCACTGGAAGGTGTTTAATTAATACAGCCATTTTAGTTTAGACATATATTCTGTATAATAAAATACCTGAGCTCAGCATTTTTTGCTCATTTATAAAATATGATTACACGGGTAGACGCTTCCAGGAACATGCTTCCGTCATTAATTAACATAAATAAAACCCAACTGCTGAAACATACCTTTATGATAATCTTTTAGAGCCCTCCCATTCTCACTTTCCCTTATGCTAGTTTTCTTTTGATTTGTTGGTCAGAAGAGAGAGCACCTTTCAGTGCCAGCTGCTCTCTCTGCTAAGGATGCCAAAGGGACCTCTGCTTAGTGGGACTATGACTGAGGGGTGAAAGGAGAGACAGGCAGACCTTGAGCTCACTAATTCCCTGGCCATCAGGGTTGGTATGAATTTCTCAGCCTGTGGTTGAGCAGGACATTCCACAGAGGACAGGTTAGCATTCTTCAAAAGCCAGTATGTGGATTAAGTCATGAAGCATACAGATCTGGTATGAGGTGAATGCTTGATGGGTCTTATCTCTAACCCATCAATGCCCATAATAATTGAAGACTATTATTTGCAGATTGCAGGGGGAATCACTGTGACTGAAGTATAAAACCCCTGCAGGGGAAAGAAGTGTCAAATAAGTTAAGTCAAGACCCTGCAATGAGGTCTGAAATTAAGTTCTGTTGATGAGAAGTTGTGCAGTACCTCTGGCTAGTGACTTGCCCACTAGCTTTTGGAGGCACTTAAACGTTTAAATGGAAAACATATTGCATGAAGGTATTGTTTGCATTTAGAAAAAATATGTGGTGTATGCATACCAAGTATTGCCTGTTTCTCTAAATTGCAATGTATCTCTGTATTACTAATAATGTCTTTAGGATTTTTTTTTTTTTAATTTCTGCATTTGGGGAATTTAAATTCCATTCTCAGGTGACAGCTAAGCACGTTAAAGGAGCATCTCAAAGACATTCAGGTACTAAATCAACAACTAACTGGTTTTCTAAAAAGCCCCTGAACATCTTGGAAGTGTAAAGTCTGGTCAACAGAAATCAGAGCATTAGCCAGCTTAGTACTTTGGACAATTCCAGTAAAAGATTGCTTCGCCTTTAGCTACCTAATCGCGTTTGAAAACTGGTTGCTGGAAACTCTGTTGAAAGTCAGTAGTTGTACAGGTCGCAGGGTGCAGGAAAAGGCTTTCAGTCTCCAAGAGGATCCATTGAGTGGCACTGAGTTGTACTGGAGGGTTGGAGTCAGAGTTAAGGAGATGAGAAGTGAAGCTGTCTTCACAGCAGCACGTCCTTCCCCTCTTCCCTTCTCCCACCTTGGTTTGTTTCCCACAGCACTGGAAAATGGGTTGGTTGTCTCTCTCACATGGTTATTTATTCCCAGGATTGGATAGTGAGAAGCCAAATCTTGCTTCAAACAACCTCCAATTTGTATCATTTTGAGGGAAATACAGATGTGACAGAATTTTCAACTGCCATTATGAATACTTCTTTGAGCTACAGTTTCAGTTAGAAACTTTCTGAAGTGAAGCCATTCCCACACAGCTCTTCTCATTTCTGAGTGTTGCTTAGGATTTGTTTAGATTTGGTTTCTTAGGCTGTTTTCAAGGATGTGGTCCCATTTTTTTGGTGCCCACAGCTTGGAAGGCCTGTGGCTGCCTTAACAAAAAGAAGGAAATAGCTGAAAACAATACCCATCAGGGGGAACATGTCCCACACAAAGTAGGGAGGAACAGAAGAAGGGAGAAACAAATGGAAAAGAAACAAAAGAACCTCAGTCTCAGCCTTTGGCAAAGAAAGAACAATACATGACTGATTTGCTCTGACCGCTTGTGCAGGAGGACGTGATTTGTCTTGTCCCTGTTATATTCTCATCAGAAGAAAAGCAACTGTTTTGCAGCATTTGCAATCTCCACTCAAGAGGCTATTGAGACTGGAATAGCAATGGCAGTGCCTCCAGACAGAAATGCATTGACCAGCTCTGTGTGAGAAAGCTTGAAAAGCTCCTTCTTGGGTGGTAAAGCCCAAAGCAAAAAGCTTATGAGCTTGTTCTTCATCCTCTGATTTAGAAGCAGAAGTACCCTGTTATGCAAGGTTGCTCTTTCCAGGACTGTCCATGTTGTCACGTGCTTGTTATGCTTCGGTCCATGAAGTTCACTTGTGCAACTGGGAGTGCACAAAGGTGCTATATCATCAGGTGAGAGTAAACTGATTTGTGTTATCATTGTTCAGCAATGCTGTTCCTGTCTATGCTGTTGGTAAATCCTAACCTCATTTTCCAGACTGTATCTGCTCAGTTCGGGAATGGACAAATTACTACAGCAGATCTCAGTAGTAAATTTTCTGGTGCCTAAAAATGGCTGGTACTGTACCTATTAGAAACCTTTCATCAAATAAGTATCCAATAAGCCTTAAGGAGGGTATTTCTTCCAGGTCTTCGGACATGTAGAGATTGGCTTATGCTCTGTGACATAAAGATTGACATCCTTTTTAAAGTACTAACCCCGTCTAATAAACCATCAGATATTCCCTGTATGGTATGTAGCAGCTTCCCTGACATGAACAGCAACATATTTATATCCTCCTGTGGCCAAAACCCTCAGCACCAGGACAGCAGAGAAGAGGGATCAGAAGCAGCTGAAAGGCCAGAGGCTCACAGCTCACCAGCACTCCCAGCCATTGCAGCAGAGAGCTGACACTCATCTGTCCTGGCAGGCAATGACGTGAAACAGTGTTAGCATCATCAGAAGCGCGTTAGTGTTCTGCACCCAATGTAATGACCAGGGTGAGCTTTTGGTACTGTCCCAAGGGCTCTGAACCCCCATTGCATTCACCATGTGCCTGGACAAGGGACTGCTAACCACCCCTCTGCAGCAGGGGAACGGCAGAGGCAAGTTCGCCATCCTTCAGCTCCTGCAGCCCGTGGCTGTCTCCAGGTATAAACTGTCTTTGACTTCAAGTCACATCAATCCTCTGGCCACCACTCAGGAGGCTGGATTCATAGGCTGGACCCCTTCAGCTGCCACAGCCAGACCCAGCAGGCATCAGACATGAAGCCCAAAAGCTCTGTGTTCAACTCAACCTTGCTGGAAGGGTCCTTTCAGTTTTACACTTAGCCCTGTGAGGAGTCATCAGGTGCATGTTTTCAGTGAGGTGTCGTTTCAGACACAGTAAATCACAGTTCTCATCCTGAAGATGTGTTATAGGAGCACAAACTTAAGCCTCAAATTCATGTGCCTCTTCTTGGATGACGCATTTGCTTTTTGTCTTAGCTTTTGCTTTTGGAGAGTAAGGCACAAGCCTTTTGCTTTCCTTGCAGATGCAGGATGCTTTTAGAATCCTTCTAAAAGTTCATCTGAATTCAGCTGTTCATCCTTATTTTACTAGGAGGTGACTATTTCCCAAATCATTGAAGCCTTTTGTGTTATGCATTCTGATGCAGCACATTTATCTCAATGTCATATTGCAATTTAAGGTTACAATTTTTTACCTCTTTTAATGGCAGCATTTTAGAGGACCCTGAAATTGTACCACTCTAAGGAATAAACACAGTGCAAAATAAAGTATGTCTTTCAGAAATGAGGAAGAGAGAAGTTTCAACTTTTCAGCAATAGCTTTCCTCTAGAGCCCTAATCCAGAATTGATTTCCTATTTTAATCAACATGAGTCTTTCCAGCCTATTGATCTCTGTGTGGTTTGAATTTGGCCTCAACATCTGAAACAGAACTGTGGTAAATGGCAACATTAAACAAATTGTTAAGAGATTTATCTTGGACTGGTAAATTTTCTTGACTGCAAGATAGGGTGGTTTCAAGACAGAACAAAGCACACAGGTGTTCATTGCTCCTACAGAAGACAGTTTTGCCATCTCAGCTTTGCAGCTTGTGTTTATTGACAGGATATGAACACAGAAATATGTAGAGCACTTTCTATGGGAAAAGCACAGAAAAGCATCGGGTGTTTTTCTTAATAGTGGAGAGAAAGTGTACAGAGAAATCTTTGAATTTTATTTGTTTTGGTCTAGTCTTGGGTCAGACTATCTGCCTGAGCGTGCGGTATTTATTTTTCATCATATATAAAAGGCTGTGCCCACCCACAGAGTGAGTTCTTGACCTCATCAGACCAATATTCCCATCCAAATGTCCATAAAAGCTTTAAGAAAAATTTTGTTACGTTTTCTCTGACCTTTCTCTATGGGTATACTGTATACAAGTATACATGTTAAAATTGACGCTATTCATTGGCTAAACCATCTCAAGAACTGTCTTCCTGAAACTTTGATTCTTCTGTGACTGCAGCCAGAGGCTGTGCTGGGAGACATTTGGATGGCTGAGAGACTAGTGTCTGCCCTACGATACAGAAATATGGCAGCAGACTGCAGAATAGTTGTGTCAGAATAGTGCCCTGAATTTCTGTTCTCTTACAGAGGGCTTTTTTGTGTATCCCCTCAGAAAGACAAGACAAATTCAGACAAGTGCTAAGAACAAAGCTGCTGCAGAAATATATCTCGATGTGATAGTCTTCATTTTTAAGAAAGAAGGGTAATTATTTAAATGGAAATCCAGTCTAAGGAAAGGTAGCAATCCTGGATTTAAATCTTTCCTTGATCTCCGTGGTCTTATAATAGGAAAAGAAAATATTACTTTACAAGTTCGGGTATAAACCTGCTGTGTTCACAAGCTGCCCATTATTCCCTGTGCTGCTTTCTGCTGGCAGATCCTGAGAAGCCTTGCCAGTGCTGAGCTGGACTTCTTTAGTTTTGCATGGCATGTTAACTCTCTGGGTAATCAGGCTAAGAAGGCCATTTGAATACATTTGAACCAAAACCAGCGAGTACTGTTTTCTTTGTATCTGAAATTCTGTGATGGAATAAGCTTTGTCTAACCTCATCTGTGATGAACCTCATTGTCTCTGACAAGAGTATTTGGAATTAGCTTTTGGGTTGTTGCTTTTAAGTAAATTAACAAGCCATTTAATACTTTGCAAGTTAAGCATTTCTACATCCCAATATACTTGAATTACTGAGATTCTTGGTGTGTGTTGTTGCTTAAATTGTGCAAGCTGTAGGATGACTGTAAACAAAATCGTACTTTTGGGCAGCTAGTACTCAGTCTGATCCACGGAAGGTGATGGTTTAATTCATAGAAAGACGAAAGCTTCTTCTCCTCGCCTCTTCAACCCAATGAAAGGTGGTGGAGCAAAGCATCAGGGAAAAGTAGTGTGAAGACTTATGAAATGCATGCTGTGCCCATGAATGCAAAAAATATGAAGTATATGAATATATTCAGTTTCTTAATGTGGTACTCTCTTATAGCAAAATTATTAAACAAAGGAAAGGCAATTCAGAGTCTTTTAACATTTTGCTCCTTAACTTTAACAGGCAGCTGGCTCTATGAGGACAGAATTCACTGTAAGTCCCCCGGTTTTGCTGCAGGGAATACCTCCTGTGTTGCAAACGTGAAGAAAATATTCTTATCTCTAGGTGTTGTTTAAGCCAGCAAGCGTTTTGTTGAGGGTGACACTGCTCTACACATGGCCTCATAAATAGAGACACAATGACTAATAAAACAAATCAGACGGGACAAAACTGAACCAACATCACAAAGATGAAGCAGATAAATCGTGCTTAGACTATAGGGAAACTACAAGGAAAATACAAAAAAGCCCATGACTTGCATGTATCCAAGCAATAACCAGAGAGGGCTCCAGTAAGAAGTAGCACCCTGTGAGACAGTGATGTGTACAAATATCCCCCTCCCAGACAAAGAGAAGGAAGGAGAGGGTGGGGGAGGAAAAAGGAAATAAAAGATAAGAGAGACAAAAGGGTAGGCCTGTTGGTCATTTACTCCAATCAAGCCAATGTTTTGCCTTCCCTGACAGTATGACTTCAGGATTTGGATTCAGGGAGCAAAAGGATTCGGGCAAGTAGGCTTTGCTTTTGATACATTATCTGACTTGTTAAAAGCAGCAGTGTTTGATTAAGGATCTTTTTAATTGCCTTTCACTAGGCTGATACGTTCATCGAGCTTTCCCTCTTCCCTGCATTTCATCCTGACAGCCAACTAATTGAATAGCTGGGTTGGGAAGGGAATTTTATCAACACTCCTCTGGAGCCTCAGTAAGGAGAACTGGAGGTCAGCACAGCAAGGCCGTGCATATGTGGCTTTAACCGTTTGTTGATTTGGTTTTATAGCTTTTAAACTGGTGTTTATTGCTTCTCTAGATGTTCAGGAGGGAAGACCTCTTGAATCCCTGATGGCATTTCATTATGGTCATCATCATAAAATGTCTTGTATCTTTGGAGAGTATGAAAGGATCAATAGAGTACAAGACAGCTGAAGGGCAGAAAAGCTCTTCTGGGTCACTGTTTATTTCTGTACCAGTCCGTGCTCTCCATCTCCAGGCCCCAGTTGCTACTTCTGCTGCTGGAGACCTGAGAAGAAAGAATGTTAGGGTGCTGGGATATGGGAAATGTGACAGCAGTGCTTGTGATTATCAAAGGGACTGGATATTTAAGAGATACCATGATTTGCATTGGTTGCTGAAAAGCAGAAGAGCCATTCTGTGGATTTTCTTTGTATTAATATAATAGCACTAACCTTACTGAAGATGAGGTAGCCCCTCATAATCCAAATGGTGGGTTCTAGCACAAAAATACTGCTTTATGCAAAGCTTTTGCTCTTCCAAAGGATTTGTACATTGATGAGCATTTGCAGTAGCATAGAAATTAAATTGCATAATCCTTTGATGGGTATCCCTTTGTTCAGTCTGGAAGAGATTTTCTGAGCAATTACTTTTAACTCACAGCATCCAGATCAGGATGTAAAATTTGTCAAAAGCCAGTTGTATTCAGTGCTTGGGTTTTGGTTCAAACTTCTATAACTTCATTAGATCTTGCTTACAACTTTGCCATGCTTAAAGCTGAGTTTTAACTCCCATTCTCAGTATCCTTTCCACTTACACATGATTTTTACTGAATAAGTTTCTTGGGAATCAAATTTCATAGCCTCTGGATAAGGATGAGGAAAATGATCAGTGGAGCAATGTGCTGATGTGCAGACAGCCTGCACAGGCTTCTGTATGAGATTGGCATCCAGTTCTTCATCTGATGATAGCCTTGAAAGAGTGGTTCCTCCACCATAATGCAAAGCGAGAGAGGAAGGTCCTAGTGCCTTTACCACTTTGTACAACCAGAATAATGCAGCCTTTACTGAATTAGTCCATCTTCAGTACAACTCCTGCCCCTCCAAAGTCCCAGGGTAATAGCCAAGATTTTAAATGCACAGAAGTAAAGCTGTTCAAAAACAGAATTTTCCTCCCATGGGAGATTTCAGCATTTCAAAATTACTTTCTGCTTTAAAATCAGAATGTAAGTCAAAGCAGAGGGCACTTGATTCAATTTTGTCTCAAGTTTTGAATTGAAATGTTGAAATGGAAAAATATGCATCTTCAATAAAATTTAAATAATTTGGTATTTTGAAATGACAAGTGTATTTGGGCAAATATTTCAAAATTATGGGTAAGATTTTTTTTGTGTGTGTTTTGGGGCAGGGGGGGAAGCTTTTTTTCACTTTGGAATGCTGAATTTGATTCTTTGTTTCAGAAAGCCGAAAATCTGAAAATCAACATTTTCCTGCTGCCGAATATTTGAAACTCTATTTTACACCATTAACATTTTTCAGTCAAATTTTTGGGCTGGCTTTAGGCTGAAGTCAGTGCTGTGGGAAGAAAATTTTGAATGTCCTGACTTGAGTTCAATTAATATTTGGCACATTTCCTTTCATTCCTACACCAGTTTCCATTAATTTTCTTGTTGAACTTATCTGGGACGGGGAGGGACTCTAAAAGACAAAAGCCGTTGTATGTAACTGCAAGTGATACCAAACAAGTCCAAGCCTTCTTGGATCAAAGGGTGAAACTCCACTGAAGTCAATGGAGCTTTTAAGCATTGGCATCAACAGCAAATTTGTCCCATGGAGTGCAATTGCATTGTCACATATTGAATGCTCTTCATTCTCATGGTAGGCATTACTAAAGGAGTCTCTTTTCAAGCATTTATGCATTTATTATTTTCAAAACCCATTTCCTCAGAGAGGTCAAAAGCTCTTCTCATCACCATAGGGAGCCCATGGGAATTTCAGCATTCTGAAGTACAGCAGGTATCCAACTGCATTAAAATGTTAACGCCTTTTTTTTTTTTAACTATGTTTTGGTTTTGTCATGAATCAAAAGTGGTGGGCTCCAATTATTTTTTGATTGGAAGGAAAAAAATTCCGGCAAGAAAAATGTCACATTAAAATTGGAAAATCGTATCACTTCCAACTAATCCATAAAAGAAATTTCCTTAGGGAAAAAGCCCTATCCCTGATTGCTTTGTGTCACTAGTGTGATGCTGTAATACCATTTTTATACTGTGTTTCTGGCAATTTTTGGTATTATCTATGCAGAAAATAGATTGCAGATCTCCTCTAAGAGCCAAATATTTTTCCCGCTTGGCTTTAGAGTAAAGCTGGAGTTTCCCCTCCTTGCCTGTGTTGATATTTTTCCTTAAGAGCAGAGAACAATGCAATTACTTGTTATTATTTTCTTGCATTACTTTAGAGCCCCAAGGTCCAAACAAGACCACACTGCACAAAGCATTGTGTCACTCTGCAGCTGCAGACAACCTCCGCCTGAAGAGCTTTTGGGCTATGGCCCCACTCCTGTAACCTGGAGCTAGTTGGTTGGCCTGTGGGCAGGTCACAGACCTGGGGCTTCACGCAGAGGGTGAAAAATGGGGGAAGGATGCTTCGTTGTCCTGGCTGCACGAGCAGGGAGTCCCAGAGATTAAATCCCTTGCCCCAGCTCACGCAGGAAATCTGTGGCTGGCCCTGAGGTGGAAGCCAGATCTCCTGCGTAGCCCTCTCAGCCTTGACCCATCTGTCCTTCCTCCCCAGTGTCATGTTGGCCTCCAGCGCAGAAACTTCTACCCGAGGAATTTTCCATTGAGTTCTGCTGCTGATGAGTTTCTTTCTCACCAATAGGTGGAAACTGACAGCCCGGTTTCTCAGGTGGCACAAGGAACGGTTCTGCCATCCCAAATGAGGCAGGAAAAACATCACGCAGAACAAGGAATTTTCCATAAGAAACTGTACCATAGCAACTGAAAAAGACGTTGAAGCACATTACACTCTCTCAGCTTGTTGCAACCTGTGCTTTGATGCAACAGGACATCAGAAAAGTGAAGACTTGTTTTTTTTGTTTTTCTTTTCCTCACTTATTTTTTTGGCCAGGAGAGTGATTGCTTTAACTGGTGCTGCTTGATCATAATGAATTTATTTCAAAATTGTGTAACGTTTCCACATCCGTCTCCAAAGTCTGTGCCAGAGCCTGTGTTCTGGCAAGCATTGTCATGCTATAGCTGGGGAGGGTGAGGGAACTACATCTGCAAACTTCCATAAGAGATCACGAGCTGTTGAAATTGTAGGAAAACTAACCACATGGGATGCAGAAGTATTTCCAACAGGCTGGCAGCTGTGCATTATGTGGCACTGAAATAAAGTTGAGTCACTAAGAAGTAGTGATAAATAAGCTAGCAAAAGTTTCTGTCTTTTTTTTTCTAAGCAACCCCAAATATGATTGTTGAGTGTAACAGAAAAAAACATTGCTGTGCAGAAACAAGTGGCTGTGATGTTGGTTTGGGTATGGACATATTCTTGATGTACTAGGGATAACATTAATTAAAGTGTTGTATAAAATCTTTAAGTGAAGTCTTTGCAGGGCAGATGTTTAGCTTGTTCCTGAGCAGTTGTAACAGGCTGTTCAGGATGAAGAAATCTAAATTAACAGGGCCTAAAATGCTTAAGTGAGAAAACAGGAGAAATTATGATTAGCACTACTAATCAAATGAGGTCTGGAGATTCCCTTTCTTTTGAACTGGAGCAGTTTAGTCATCTTCCTTTTCTGGGTTTTTTTTTTTTTTTCAGAGTTCATACTGCACCCTGCCCGTATTTAATCTCTCCCTTGTGTCCTTTCTCAAGCCCATCAGCAGTTCAGTTTTGCGCTTCTCACTAGAGACAATAAACTCCATAGTATAGATGGTCTTCCCCTCCTATATATCTGCAGATGTGAGTTACTGGGTGGGAAGCTGCAGCATACAGCACATTTGCTATGTATATACTGTCTTTTCATTCAAACTCATAACTTGTCTGATTTCTGAGGTATTTCTTAGGCAAGATGTACCTCTTTTCTGCGAGACTGCTTGTTTCAGGTTCCCCTTGATGTCAGTGACAAGCCTGTCACTGATTTGGGAAAGTTGTATCAGACTCCTGCAGAGCTGGGCTTCAACTAAAAATGCTGTACTGGAACAGGAGTTGTCACAGCTGTCCTTAACCAGGGATTTCAGCAAAGTCCCTATGTGAAAGCACAGTACTTTTTGTGCAGTAGCAGGGATAACGCAGGTTTTTGAACCACTTGCTAGCTTTCAACTTCGTTGATCATGGGCAAAAATGCCTTTTTAAATAGTCTTGAGAAGAGATTTTTCCCCATGATGCTGTTCAGATACTTAGCTAGAATAGCCCTCATTAGGGTGCCGTTTACCCTTTTCCCCAATTTCCGCAACAACTGGCACTTCTGATGCCTGCTAGGCACAATAGGAAGGAAAATTATTCCAGTAGCTCCTGTTCAGAAATCTTTGTTTGTTTACATTTATGAAGGTGAGGAAAGGGAGCTACAGCAAGTAGTTTTGAAGTGCTGGTTGTGGTATGTTAGTCCCTGAGGGTCTGTTTATTTTTATGCAGGATGGTACATAAAAGACTGTAAACTAACAACATACAGACTGGAGTAAGCAAAGAATTAGGGCAGTTAGCTAAGCAGCAGACCTCACATTTTCTTTTGTTTGTGGCAAGTTTTTTTTTTTCTTCCTTAAATTGGGTAATGCTGTGGGTTTCTTAATTGCTTTCTTCAGCAGCTTCTCTTTGTGACTGTTAATCTAGAAAGACTCCACTGAGTTTGCCCCTTTACATTTTGTGAATGAGTGCAGGATTAGTTTCATGGCATACAAGATAATACTGAAGGCAATACAAGAGAAACAGTGTTGTTATAAAATCTTTTTTCTGAATGTATTTTTTTATTTCCAGTTGCTTCCATTTTTGACTTTGTTATAATGCACTTAAACTTTAAGGAGGCCAGAACCTGTAAAAATAAAGTAAGGTATTCATTGCAGACAAATCCGTATTTGAAGAGTTTCTGCTTGAGATCCTGGAAGTTAAGAAAGCGATGGCAGTGAGGAGTATGGGCCATTGTTTTCAAAATATACCAAGTAAGAACTTTGATGAATACAAAACCTGCGC
Source organism: Ibidorhyncha struthersii (assembly GCA_013398815.1). NCBI lineage: Eukaryota > Metazoa > Chordata > Aves > Charadriiformes > Charadriidae > Ibidorhyncha > Ibidorhyncha struthersii. The sequence goes on from VZSZ01004270.1 coordinate 140,869, forward strand.
TTCATATAGCTTTGTGACAGTGGACAAATAGAAAGTAACTAATACAACAAACAAACAAACAAACAAAAAATCCCGCTATGATGAAACAGCTAGGTAAGCATTTCTGGCCTTATTTTCTAGGTGGGGGAAACAACGATAAAGGGATTCACTCAGCAGAAGCCTCATAAGAGTTGTTTGCCAAAGCGCTGGTGACAAATACCTTTTCATCTCTATGTGTGCCTGTGGCTAGCTTTCAGAAGCAAATGATGTTGCCTTTCTGTAGCTTCTCTGTAAGGAAAAATGCAAATCAGTAATGGTTATTTTTGCAGTTAGAGGCTGTTACATTCTTGGAACGTGTGGCTGAATTCCCATTCTTACATCAAAGAAAATGTTACAACAAGGGAAGAATAAATGTAAGAGAAGCAATGGTGAAAGCAACACACTAGCCTGTAAGCTGAGAGTTGTATGTGGGAAAACACTGGAAAAACTACCCAATAAATCTTGAAATTGATTTATAAATAATTATGATAGCTTCTGACCCTTCCTCTTCTCCTTAAAATTCTGACCAGAAGGGCAAGCTAGAAACACGGAGTCCTGGAAATTGCTTGGGGATCACTTTGTGGATGTTGCACTATCAAAAGGCAAACTAGCCCTCCAGCTCTGTAACAGGCTTCAGACCAGTCCCTCCTCAAAGCAGGTCTGTATTTGCCCTCCTGCTGGTGGTGGTCTTGCAGGAAGCAGGAGTTAATCAACACTGCTTGTAAAGTGGTCAGTTAATGTACCCTGGTGACATCTTGTCTGTAGGGCGAACAATAACGCTTTGTGTACCTCAGTGTTCCAGTTAAGTGCAGACAGTGTGCGTATCAGCCGACAACACCCATTTCCTTAGCTGCAAGTGCCAGTTCTGAGCAACTTGAGACAAAAGTCCAGCTGTTTCACTGGTAACAATAAAAATGATGGTAATTTTTAATATTTCCTTTACTGATAAGTGCATGGGGTATTCTGCCGTTACAGTTCAACAAACGTAGCAGCCATTTGCGTTGTTTACTGCTGCTCAAAACACTTTCCAAGTACATGAGTAGTGTGTAGGCAGCTGGTATTTATTGCTCTGGAAGAGAACTTGAACTTCAGAAGTAAGGATAGAAAAACCCCACATTTTGCCTGTCTTTGTTCTGTGCAGACTACAGTTGCTGTAAATATCATGGTGTACAGTAGTTGGAACAAAACAGTTTTGGTTTTTAAAAGCAACAGTCATATAGACGCTAGTTGAGAAGAGAACTTCTCCGGTCCGTGCATTTCTGGTTTCTTGCAGAGACTGCCAGAATTACATTTGCATTCAATTCAGTCTACAACAAGTATTACAGAAGATTAAACTGTAAGTACTTTCCAAATATAAGGAGTGCAGGGGAGAAAGGTGACTATGATTTATGGTGACATCTATTAAGCTTTTACAGAATATCATATGTGTGTACTAGCTATCACCATAAAATTAACTGGTACTAATTGGTCAGAGCTGCCAACTCAGTCTGCTTATGAGTGTAACACTCTTTAGGTCATGTTCATTATACTGACATCGTACGTCAGATCCTGAATAAAGTTCATTCAGCCATTTCTGCCGTTCTTCTTCTTGTTTGCCCTGGTACATGTGTGTGCTGTGCCATCAGTGAGAGTTCATGTCTCGGCAAAGACTGGGTCTGTGTGCTTTGGGAAATACATGCTCTGGTATCTGCCCAGTGGCCACTTCTCCAGCAACAAGGGGCTGTGGGAGGGCATCCTTCGATTGAATCACGCCTGGTGTTTTCCTCTGTCTTGGAAACTGACTGGAACAAAATGTTCAAAGCTCTTTTTTCCTCCCTTTCCTCCTTTTTTTTTTTTTTTTCCTCTCTTTCTGTCTTTCACTTCCATGCCTCAAAAGGCTGTAACTGGGTTCATTATTGTGTGATAAATCAGCCAGTAAACTTCTATGCATTTTGCTGCATTTGGGCAGCTCCTGTTCCTTAGTGACAGCTGCTTGGCTCAGCACACTGTAATTATCAACTCAAAACCAAGATGCTTTTAGGTGCTGAAAGCATATTGGCAGAGACTGAACTTGTCCTCAACCTTGTCATGGGCCACAGCTTTAAAAGATCCCATTTACTGGTTGGTTGGTTGTGTTGTCGCTGTTGGTACTGGGGCTCTGACTGTTCATTATCACAGTGGACCCTGTGGGAAGCTGTCGTTACCCTAAAGGAGTATAGGTCTTTGTTTTTCATTAGCTGCTGACATATCTTATAGTTAACTTTTGATTAATGTATGTGTGTGCATTCTCTTTTTCTAAAAGTTCTATTGATATGTGGGAGGGGATTTATACGTGTTAGTGAAAATTTACAAAGCCCTTATTTAAACGGATGTCTGGAGGGAACTTAGATGAGCAACAGACCTGTTGGTTTGTTGTCTGTGGTGGAACCGAGGCACTCTTCTGCTCTTACTTTAAGCCTGCCTCTGTTTGGCTAGCTGGCTGGAGAGATGGGCTATGTGCTGACTGAGAGGCTGGTGCCTATCTGTCCGCAGCCACGGGGGCATACCGAGCATGGTATTGCCTCTGACCCACTACAGGGCAAGTGGTCTTGGGATGTATGTTGTGCAGACAGGTTGCAAGGGGCTGTATTTATTTAAGACTTTTGCTCCCTCACCAAACTTGCTTTAGCGAAGAACGAGGAATCCTCCTCATTTGTCTGAAATGTGGGGAAACATAGTTTCTGCTCACAGATAACACAGTCCAGAGTTCAATGAGCAGAAGATTTCTCGTATTCTCTGCTAGATCTGTTAGCTAGATGTGTTGGTTTTCATGTTACATGAAAATAACATGTGGATCCAAGAGGGGAGAAGAGAAAATACATGACATTTTTTGCAAGAGAAGTGATCTGGGAAAGTCCTGCTGTTCCCATTGTCAAACCACAGCTTTTCTTTTCTCACTGCATCCATGGGGCAGGTTGGGTTTTCTATCAGGACAATTAGAATAGGCATCTATCCTGCTGCTATTAAAAAAGGCTTTCAAGTGTTCTCAAATACTGCTGGGCTACGGTTTAGTGTAATTTACAGAGCAGATCCAAGTAAGGCACCGCTATTTGTTTAAGCAAAGCTCAATGCTAGGGGCAAGATGCAGTCTTATTCACATCCTTCCCTAGGGTTTGGGGAGGTTGCCAGACCCTGGAGAATGATGAGAAGTCACCCAGGCTGTAGAAATCTCATGGCCTTTACGCACGGAATAATTTGTGTTGTTATCATATGACAAACATACACTTTATGGTCTGAGTGCTTCAGAGGGTGCGGGACAGAAGAACCAGGTCAGCAGTGGAGGTGATCTGTGGTCTACGATAAGCAGATCTTTTTAAGCTTGAAAAATGAAGCAGGTGCTACATTTATATAGAAACAGAGGAATAATTTTTTCCAGCGCAAGTGCGACAAGACAAAAGAAAAGTCGTCTTTTCTTTGCAGTTGTTGAGAATCTGATCCTGAAAAACCCTCAGCATGTTCAGTCTTGCAAACTCATCATGACTTCATTTGGATGACCGATAAGTGAGAACTTGTAGGTCTTTCATTTGAAGCTAGTACAATGTAATAAACTTTCGACTCCTTTGTGGCTGCAGCAGAGGTATCTGGCACAGCCCAGCTGTAAAGACGAATTTTCTGGGTGTACCTTGCAAGTATATGCTGCCAGTTACAGCCGCCCTTGTTGCCCATAAGCACTGGGATTCTGAAACTGTATCAGGGGCCAAGGAGGAAATGCCCTATGGGAACATAAGCCCCTGTAGATGGCATGCCCTAGCAAAGAGGTGTGCCAGCCTGTCAGTGAAACAGAAGCAGAGCAACAAATGCCTCTCACCATGGAAGGACGCAGAAATGCTGAAGGACAGCATGTCTATAAAAGGGAATAGCCCCTTTTTCAGGTCCGTTCACCTTTTATGATGGTTTTGCTCATCTCTCCTGTCGCATGGGGCTTTGGGGCAGTATAACGGTTAGTGCTAACCCCTTCTGCATCCCCAGAGGACAGAGGGCAAACTGAGGTTCTTTCCTTCTCAGTGTATAGGAAGTCTCAAGACTTGTTTTCTCTCATTGCTGCTGATTTTGTTTCTCAGCAAATAATACAGGGATCTGATCAAAGGGCAAGGAAGGTTTCTTCTTTTGTTTGTTTGCAGTGATTGATGTCTTTGTGTGCTTTTTGTGGGTTCTCCTCAGAGATAACCAAACTTGTAAATTTTCTCTGTGTTTAAAGTCCACTTACAGCAAAACCCAGGAAAGGGGGCAATATGCACAGAATCATAAGAGCAAGTAACCACATAGTCGCAAAGCCTTAACTGTGTGTATTTAAGGAAGCAGGCAGAGACTGAACCTTCCTCTAGGGGAGGAGTTTACTTCAGTTGGCCCAAAGGAAGCAAACCATGGGCATGCACAAGATTCTGCTTTTCTTGTGGAAAGCCATATGGTGTACTGCAGCCTGACAGAACTGTAAAAGGTGCTCTGAAGCAGGACAGAAATTATTAGGAAAGGTGTAAATAATATGCTCAAAAGTGATATACAAAGATGGCATTCTGTCATGCTCCTACGATGTTTTCTGTATTGTTCCCTTTTCCTTCTATGCACAATTAGTTGCAACAGGGCAGACCTACCCATGTAACATGGCATATCAGATACTATGCTATCTTTTAGTAAAGTAGTTCAGCAAAAGGCAAAGATTAAGTATGTGCTTAACATATAATTATATAAGGGGATAGAATTTGGGACTGTGAGCTAAGCACATCATTTATTCCTTCACAGGCTTGTAATCTCCATTTACTTTTCATATTTCCTTTGAAAGGCCACCAGTAAAAGCCTTCTGTCCTCCCTTATATTGAGGTACAAAATTATTTCCTTTTCCTTTTAAAATGAGATGAGAAAAAGCAAAGCAGAGAAAGCTACATCGATAGTAGGGCAATCTCCTTTGAATTTCACCTTTATACCCGCTTAGGCCAAGCTTGAATATGGCTCAGTCTCTGAATGTATGATGTTTCTTTCAGGTCCTGCTTCTCAGACTGGCATCCTGGAATGCTTTTCAGACTATGGCTGTTTCTGAAAACAGAGATAGAAAAGAGTTAATACTTTGAAGACTGTACATTTATTAGCCCTTCTCCCCTGCAATTGTCTATTATATGAGATATGGTACATGGTACTTCCCCATCCTTTGCTAAGTTCTCTTTCTGCAGCACAGAAGATCCCTGAAGATTAATTATCATGCTGAGGGAAAGGATTTCCTGGTCTGAGCTAAGAGAAGGGTGGTGGTGGTGAGATCATTGTCTCCGGTTAACTTAAACATGGAAGACGGACCAGATTTGCCACAATAAATTAATACTAGCAGTTTTTATTCAGCAACTCATGCACAATAGCATTTAAGTTTTACAATCATTAATCTTTTTGAAAAAGTTCACTGAGATTGGCGTTTACAAATTTAAGTGTATACACATCTACAAAGGCAACTTTTGCTCGAAATTCCAGCACAGTTTTCTGCTTAAAGCTTATTTGCCATAATGTGCTGAAAAGTTAGTAGACCGGAAGCAGCATAGAAAGAGAAGCACAGTGTGATTGAGATCTGCTGTTTATTCTGAACATAGAGCGCCAAATTAAGCTTTCAGTTATTCTGATATATCCCAATTGTTTTAGCACATAACAGATCAAATCCATATTTAATACACATTTATAATTGAAATAAAAAACAGTTTCAGGTTGCTAAGCCTGAGGGCCTTGTGTACCTTAGTTTTTGTATGCAAGAGCAAATTCATGCCTGGAAAAATGGTCAACTTCATTATTCTTGTTTTCCTGAAGGGTGAATTTAGCTCATAATGCTCATGCATTTAAAACAATGATAGCATTGTTATTATACTTTATTATTAAGTAGTTCTTATTTGATTATAAGGAACTAATCAAGTATGGCAATATGCCTATCCATAGCTAAACTGAGAGGATATTGGCCAACTAAAACAAATCAATTACTGTAACAAAAGGGTAAGATGAAATGCCTCACCAGAAATCAAATATTAACACCAAAAGACAGCAAACTGTTGAGTTTCAGCCAGAGAAGAGCCCCGCCAGCTACCCCAAAATGAGTTTACAGTGGGCAAGAGCTGTGATGCCCTGCAGGCAGGCTGGGGAGGACTGGGCACCCTTCCAGGAGCTGTAGCAGTATATCATGAAGGGAAGCCTAATTCTCAACCATGACAATAGAAACTCTGGGGTTTAAAGTATAGTTCCTGTGAGGGTGTAAGTTGTAAATGAAGCAACTGAAACATTAAGCTGCAGAAATCACAGATTTATTTGGTTTATCATCAGATGTATTTCTTGACAGGTAGGAGATCCCTGGGAATTATGCCATTCCCGTGAGTCTTCACAGATTTGCCTGTCATAAATGCTTCCAATTCTTCCAGGAAGACCACTGCCTATTCAACTTGCCCGTTAAATGTCTCCTCAAGGACATGTCTGATGCATGTGAAGAATCTGGCAAATCACTGATGGCCACTCACAGATAACTGTTCACAACTGTTGAATTAAACTGTTCTTTTTCAAAGAAACAAAACAAAATTCAAAGTGATTCAAAAGCCATACTTGCACAGGTAATGTGACAAGGCCCAAGTGCCTTTCTGACTGAGTTCTTCTGTGGGTTCTCCATACTCAGTTTTCTATAGCCTGTACCCGCACCTTTAATTGAGAGCAGAGTCCCTGAGGAGGGAGTTTTCCGTTGGCTTATATTCCTTCCGTTAAAGAGGTGTGAGTTGAATCTCAGCTGTGGACTATATACATGAAAATATGATGCTTATTTGTTTGTGCCTACAACAGCTGGGCAGCGGTCTTCCATGAGAATTTGTTGCTGCCGTGTGGTAAAAATTAAACAATAGCACTACACAAAAATATATAGAGAATAATAAGTAATGTATGTCGTATGGGATAAATACATCAAATAATCAGAAATATATTCTCAGAACTGAGCTGGCCTGTTTCTGCATCCAGGCAATGCTGGCAGGTTAAAAGGTTGGGGGAAAAAAAAAAAAGGGGTTATTGTTGGCTTTTATTGCCATGTTAGAGAGTAGATATCTCAATGTTCCAAAATTCTGACTCTGGCATGCAGAACCGTAGAGATGCTGCTACTGCAGAATCTGATGGCCATCAGGGTAGACTTGCCATCTGCTGTTCGTAGTGATTTTGTATCCTTCTCCTATGGGATTCTCTCTGAAATTCCACCCCTCCTTTTATTTGAGTGACAAATGCTTTACAAATTTGGTATATTATCTGAACAATCACACAGCTGTTTATACACGTTTTTTTCTAGCAATATCTTAGAAATAATTGAATGTTCACAATTGCAAGAGAAACAGTGGGAGAAGAAAAGAAGAAACTTCCACAGTGTCCATCTGTGGCACCTGTCACATCACAAGCCGAGTCATTTCTGCTGCTCTTTTCTTGTTTTCTTATGCAACTGTAAATAAGTTTATAATATTACCGTACCTGTTTACTTGGTGTCTTGAAGTTGCTCATTCTCTTCTCAGAGTCCTGGCACAACACATTTCATCAGGACTGTTCCACACGTGCACCACTAGCAGAATTTTGGACGGTGTCCTAGAAAGCAGATCCAGCAGATGATTTAAGTGGGCATGCAACTCAGCAGTATCTTCCCGTGTTGGTAGTTCAGTGGCCAGTGATGATGGAGCCTGCCTGCTACAGTTCTTACTGTCCATCAAGCAGTGAGTCCATGTTGCAGCCTCCACATAAGGACAGATTTCTCCTCTTCTTTGCTGTTCTTATAAGGCATATGGGAACACATCTGAAACTTGCAGCACTTGTGATATTGTAATTGGGTGAGGTGTTCAAGATGAGACACAATCATGCATACCACACAACTCTGTAATTTTCATGCTCTTTAGGAAACCCAGCCTTAAAAGGACTAGTGTGATTTTTGGACATGTAGATACAGGGAGCTGATTTTACGTTTTTATGACAACCTTGTGGAGAGCGACACAAGAATGTGGCTTCCAGCTGGGAAAAACAACTGGAAACAACTTCTTTTAAAAGGTTGTTGAAAATTTTTCCGGAGAAAAGCCATGAAAATGACTGGCAAACTGGAGAAAATGTTTCCCTGGGAGGGGCTTCCATCTCTTTGCCTTACCAAGACGAGCAAGAAGAGTGTTGATTATGCATATTTAACTCCAGATTTTAAAAGGTTGCTCAAGCTAGCAGAGAAGGTGTCCTAAAACCCAAGGGAGGGAGATGCAAGCCAGACAAGCTAAAAATTAAAAGACAAAGAAAAAGGCATGCATTTTTATTAGCAATGAGAATGATTGCACATTAGGGCAAGTGAATAGCTCAGACATTCAAATCAAGACTGGCACAGCTGCTTTCTGGAGGCAGTCTTCTGCCAAGCACAGGTCATTTAACTCAATACTATGGTCTGTACTGTGTAGAAGATCAGCTTAGGTGGTGTAGTGGTCACGTGTGGTGGTAAAATGTTCAGACCTATTTTTTGTGGCCAAGGGGAAAACACTTTCACTCTGTCACAGCATTTCACTTTTTGATTACATGCAGAAACGCTTTAATAATTTATACTGCTGAGTGTCCTGCTGTCTGTGGCTGGAATCAGTCACATCCAACTCAGTGAATTCAATGTGGTGAGGTGATCCTGAGCTGCCCGTTTTGCTGGGACCCACTCCAGAATGTGGTGTGACCCTCTCTGTTCAGCCTCACCATCAAAGGTAGGTTACCGAGGGAGTGCAATCCTATGCCTGCAGATAGTGTTTGCAGGATAAGGCTTGGATGCGTCATTTCCAGTGTGATGTGCTGTTTGTTAGTGAGTGAAATACCTAGAAGTCCAGCTCCGTTGGTGGGATGTCTCTGAGACCTCAAGGTGAGAAGAGAGGCCTTTTCTACAGTTGTGCTCCCTGTTGTAATCCAGTTCCCTCCAGTCATCCATGGGTGCCCCCTGCTTCTATGGGCACAGCTGTGTGGTTATTATTTAACACCACAGCCTCTTTTCAGCATTTATCCGTGTTTAGTTTGCTCGGTCTCACTTCATATTTTATGTTTCATTTTTCTCTTAAGTGTTTCAACTCGACTTAGCTTTTAGCTTAATGTAACATATTTTTTACAGTAATCAGACAAGATCTTTTAAACCAGGGATGATGTGCTTTTAAAAGTACAAATGGCAGCTTAAATGCTTCTACCATTTAGAGTCAAAAGGAGGAAAATACATAGCTGCCCTTTGAATGTTTGTGTGTCTTTGCCTCTGAGACAACGTTATGAGACCACTTCTTTGGTAATTCAGTTATGCCACCTCTTTGGCCAAATTCTGCTTTGTTTCTTCAATGTAAATCCAGGATAATCTCTTGGACTTCAACAGAGATAATTGGCTTTATCCTGATATTAACTGAAAGCAGATTTTAACCTGAATTTTTCAGTGTATCTCCTGCTGAAATCTCCTCCCACTGAAGACGGTGTCATTATGGCTGGGGCCCTGAGTCTGCTAAATGGATTTTTTCCTTAGCTCATATTTCCGTCACATCGTATGTGTTTGATTTACTTACATTGTTCTTATATTTAATCTCTACCCATTTAGTCACATTTACAGTCATTTTTTATTTGTTTAGTAACTCAGTGCAGCTCAGGAAGGTAACAGGGATGGATAGAGCGTGACAAGTTGCAAATATATTCTGTGCCGATCTCTTCTGCAACTTGCTGTGTTTTGGTTTTAACAGTTTGGTTTATGGGATGGGTTGTTTATTCAAATGCTTGGCTTATATAAGAGCATTTAGCAGCAGCTCTAAGTGTACTACAGAGAAATAGTTGATATGTTTCGTATTTGTTTTTACTCCATTGTTTGTGAAGTCCTCCAGGAACTTCACAAAAAACCTTCCTACTGCTAGGGCCAACATTGGGGGTGGGCTGGGTTCAAAATGGAGAGGACCCACCCAAAATGAAGAAAGTCGAGTGTGTTCATCGCCAGGTGTTTGGCAGCTGAGGAGAGAACCAAGTGAAAAACTGCCTCTAGTGGAGTTTTACTGCTGACGCCAGTAGGACAGGATCTCAGCTCTATTCCTTGTCTATGGACTTTGTGGACATTTTAAGATGGTAGCACTGGTAACATAGAGCTGAACTTGTCTCTCTAGGAAAGGAAGAGAGGCATCCTCCTGGTGATACTGGTCAAGCAGAGGGAAACAGAAGAATTCCCCAAGAGGCAGGGCTGAATGGCAGGTTTGGCAGGGGGTAGGGGTGAGTATTGATTTATTAGTAAGTATTTTTTAAAGCACAGGTGGCGAGGTGTTCCACGCTCCCGCGGCCAGGCAGTGGTCTTCCCCACGTGTCTGCCTTGTGGCTGGTGTTAGGAGAGGTGAGGGATGCCAGTTAACTTGTGTCTGTGGGGAAAAGGTGTGTTTTGGTTCAGGCCCATCTTGTGCTGACTGCATTTTCTGCTCTACTTGAAAAGCCAGTGCTGAGGGGGAAATGAAAATAAAAATCAAATTCCTGCTGGCTGCAGATGAGCTGCTCAGGTAGCTGGCCGAACAAAGCATACCCGTATAAATGCATCATCACAGTAGTACTTAATCTTATGCTAGACAAGAGTTTGACAAGTGAAAAACATAGGTACCTTGCAGTCTCACTTCATGTGTACTCGGCTATTAATGGGGCATGTGGCTTCTGCCAGGAGACCTGGTGTTGGAGGAGGAGGTGGTGGGTAATGCCCCTCCCTTGCAGCCGCCAACTGCGGGGACAGGTCAAGTCCTGGTGGGTCTGGTGTGGTGTGGGGAGAAGCTGGCTTTCCTCAGTCCACTCCCAGGGCATCGTGGGCCTGCTTGCATGTGGCCTGGGGGGTTCTGGCAGGTGCCAGATGGGTCTGGTGGAGGTTTGCTCTTTGGGTGTGCTGCGCACCTGGCAGAGTCATGATGGAGGCACCTGGGGACACCTCTTGCTCTCCTGGCTTCATGAGCACTGGGCTCTCCTCACGTGTATGCACATGGATACAAAATGCATTTATATGCAGTGCACTCGGGTTGCGTTGCCATAGGCTGAGAGTGTGGGACACGTATTTTTCTCATAGATCGCAAGCCCTTTCTCCAAATGCTGGTGACAGCAATGGGGACAGGCTGTAACGTATCTCCCCACCGCTGTTAACCAGCAGCACTCCATTTTCCATTTTTAATAATAGAAGCAAGGTACTTCCTGCACAAGTGGTTGCCTAGTTTGGAACAGACATGTGGCCAAGTATGGAGGCAGGGGTTGGTCCGCATCTGAATATTTCCTAAATTATTGGCAGGTTTCAGTCCTGGTCCCTGCAGTTTAGCAGCTGAGGTGAGATTCATGCCTCTGCAGAAGCCGGCCTGATACCTGTGCACCACTATTTACTTCACTGTGTTTAGAATTTAAGTTGCAAATAGGCTTTATCTAGGCAGTGTTAAATTTCAGTGTTTGCAAAAGCAGCTAAATGCACTGAGGTTAAATTCATCAGTAGATGCTGACTGTTTTGTACAATTTCAGCAACACAAGCTGTCAACCCTGATGAGTTGCCCAGTTAAATTGCCCTTTACAGCTGCTTTATTTAGCTTTAACATTGCAAATTGATAGTGTATTCCACAAAATTTGGTACAGTCTTTTAAATATTAAATCTTCTAATGGAAGCTTGTGCTGAAAGGAAAATGTAAAATGAACAAAAATGGTCAAGGACTTTAATGTCTGAATCAATTGATTCTGGGCTGCAATTCAACTAAGGCTCTGTCCACTATGCTGACTAAAACCTTTGTTCATCTCTTATTTCTTTTACTTCAGAGCAATACTGTAAATCATGTTTGTGGGAATGAGATTTTTATCTTACTGTAAGTGTAGTATAGCACAGAGAGGGAAAGCAGTTGAACAAGTGGTAAGAGAACCAGAGTGTAAGTTGGATTTAGTTGAAAGAGGGCACATTTTGTTTTCTTGGATTAGTTTAATTTTAAAACTTCTTGGCTTTGGACAAGAGAGCTCAGCTATTGTTAGAAGTACAGAAATAGAAGTGGTGTGAGAAAGGTTCGGTTTGTTTTCTGATTCTTCATGTTTAAAAAAAAACCCCAACATCTTTGGCTGTTAAATATGCTCTGCAGCATCCATCATAATACAGTCATAAATGGCCTTTTCCCAGGTGACTCTTAATTCCATGTCTTCTTATCTGGCAAATACACTATTCTAGATACAAATATATTAACTTGTTCTTTTTGGGCAAACCACTAATGAATTACACATGGGCACTTTGATTCCTTCCACAACATGTTCCCCACTCTACAGACAATCCTGTCTCCATGTGGCTATAAGCACGGACCGCATTCCATCCTGGTCTTGCAGCTCACTTCTGACTTCCGTTTTATCTTCTCTTCACAGTTGTGCAGCACATCAAGCGCCACAATATCGTTCTCAAAAGAGAACTGGGAGAAGGAGCCTTTGGGAAAGTCTTTCTGGCGGAATGCTATAACCTCTGTCCCGAGCAGGACAAGATTTTGGTGGCAGTGAAGGTAAAAGAGTCTAGGGTTCCCATTGTTAATTAATGGTTGCAACTAATGCTATTTTATTTGTAAATGGTCATGTTTTCCTATTTCGTACCCCAGTGTAACTGCTCTAATATATGTGGAAGGGTTCACAAGGCTAATGGAGTGTTAAGAGAATGTGATACTTGATCTTGCTGTGGATTGTAAAATGAGAGATGAATTTCATAAGGAAAAGAGGGGAAACAGACTGTGTCACAGAGGGGCAAAATCTTTTATGATCTATCTAAAATATAATTAGTGAAAAATAATGTCTAGGTCATTAAAAATACATGTGCCATATATGTGTGTCTTAAAGAGACATCTATTACTAGCTAAGTGAATGGGTTATATGCATAATTGCTAGTCAAAGACGACCTTTCTTTTTCAGGATTGTGCCATTCTTTTAGTTAGTCACTGAGCTTATCTGTGGGTACTTGTCATTAATATAGCTGCCAGGAATGTTATAACAAACTTGTGGATAATATTGTCATATGCTGTTAAACACTGGCTGTATGGAAATCCAGAAGCCATGATATGTCAGAGCTGGAGGAGTGATTATTACACAGCTCCAGTCAACTGTCCCAAAATGCAGCCCAGTGGAGGAGGAAGCTACATGAAAACAGCCATAACCTGTGAGTTTCAAGTATACAGAATAGTTTTTACATTTCTGCGGAAAAAGAAAAGGGGGATTTGTTTAATTCTCCTAAGGGGCACAGACTACACAGTATGCTGGGAATCTACCAAGGAGTAAGAAGATTTTCAGGTTGATCTCAGAGCTTGGACACCAAACCTGCTTCACCGTACCAAGCCTTTTCATCTGCCAAAATGGAAGGGCTGAGGTTGGTTGTTGACCTCAGCTATGGATGTATGCTAGAAAACAATTAAGAGTTTGCAAAGTCTCCCTGGCAACAATCTCTTACCTCCATCTGTAGTGTTCTGCCAGAAGCTGAACAAGGTGTTCAGCATTTGAAGTATCTCATTAAATGCGGGGGGAATACACATTTAGAATTTAGGCTGTGCCTAGGGATCAGAAAATAATTTTATTTGACCAGTCACAATTAGGCAACCATTTGTATGTTTTGGATCAAGCCATACAGTAAAAGAAATCACGTAGATGATCTTTTTGAATGCGGAAACAAGAAACAGAGTTTTGGATCTGGCAGTGAAAGAACATGAAGAGAAGATGGACTTGTAGAGTGCTTTCTTGCTCCATCAAAAATAACAGGTTTTGGGGGTTTGCCAAGGTTACAAGCTTTTTGATACTTGGGAGTTGTTCAGTCACATTGACTGGTGAGAAAAAAAATAGCCCTGAAGGGATATATCATAGACAGGAGAAAGCAAGAGACAGGAGATGACAAAACTAGATATGAATGAATTTTCTATTGTATTTTGGTGAAGCCAGAGTGGAAATTGCCTTTCCTCTATCACTTCAGGGAACTGCTTGATAGCAAAATAAAAGTCTTTCCATTCACTTGCTCCCTTTGAAAGTCCTGACCAAATGGAGCCTAGCACTGCTGCTCTTAAATGCTGTGCCACGCTTGCTCTCTACTGCTCTTTCTCAGTGTAATTCACAAGGAAGAACATTCAGCTTTTAAAGGGAGAGATGTCTCCATGGGTTTAGATGACAAATCTATCAGTTTTCTGGACCAGTTGTCATGCTATTTTTTTTTTACCAGGTCAACTCTTTGTAGTGTCCTTAAGAAGGATCTTGCAGGCAGCTGTGGGAAGAATTACCTCTGGAGACAGGTTATGCCCATTTTATGTTTCTCATGTTGGGTCTTGAAGATGTGACTTTGGCTGCTGTCAAAGAGCAAAAATTTTTGATGTACTGTGCCATTGGATTTATCCTCATGTAACTGAGGGGTTAATTGTCTGGCGCTTCTCTCTTTTACCATGGTACCAACTGTAGCACACAGGTGTCCTGCAGTTGCAGTAGATGTCAGGGGATGGGACCTCACTGATGTTCAGAGAACTAGCCAGAGGACAGTGTCTGAACCCCACTGGTAGGCCCAGGGTTTGGCAGTGAAAATGTGTGATTTTTTTGTTGTTGTTGTTGTTTTGTTTTTTGTTTGCCTTAGAGGAGCAGACCTGGATGCCTGCAGTGGAGGGCAGCTCCTCCAGGCACACAGCAAGGGCTTTAGAGAGCTTCACTCCTGTCGGCAAAATCACACTTGTCTCTGTGAAATAGATTCAGTGAGCCCAATGGGAATGTGTACTTGGTGAAGAGTAAGGCGGTGCCAGGGGGATTTCGGCAGCGAGGAGACATGGTCTCACCTGCACAGGGTGGATCAGGATGGCTGGTGGTCCCTGCTGGCTGCCTGTGGCTGCCAGTTGCTGGGCAACTGTGTGGTTCATGCCTGGCCTTCAGCATCACTCCATCTGACTCAACGTGCATCCCTCCCCTTCTTGGCCAGCTAGTATCTGAAATGCTGACATTCCTGTAGCAAATTATTTAGGAGCTTAAGAGACCCAGAAAAATCTGGGAAGATACGAAGTCAGGCTGAGTATAAACAACCCAAAGTGCTTGAGCTTTTGCTCCTTGGAAGAGGAGAAAGACAAGCTGTGTAAATTTGTTTCGACCATCAGGCTTTTTGGGGGAGCACTGAGTGTTTGGAAATGCTTTCTATGGGTCAGACCTGTGAGCAGAGAGCTTAACCACAGGTTAAGCTGGGTGCACGGGCATTGTGCTAGCCTTCTCCCTGGGTGAGTTTGCACATCACATCAGTACAGTGTTTGCTGCAGGCACTTTTAGAGAACAGAGGGTGAAAGAAGGATAAATTATCGTTTCCTTGCGGGCCATTTTGCCATGCCACAGTGGTTGTTCAGGTTGGGATCCATACTGTCTCTGCAAAGGGTTGGATCCCCAGGCATAGTCTTGCACTAGTTTAACCTGGCTGGAGCTGGAGGTGAGGATGACTGTCAGGGCACAGGTTAGCAGCTGCCTCAGGCTCCTCTAGGAGACTGGAGGGGATTTCACCCTGTGCTACTCTAGAATTGTGCTCAGCTAGCAGACTGCTATGTGCGTGAGGTGAAGAACATTTCTATGGCACCTGCGGAGGAAAACCAAAGGTTTCCAACTCTTCGGGTCTTTAGTTCAGAGAAGGATCAAAACCACCCATTCATTTCTTGAGGAAATATACCACTTAGCTCTTGTATGGTGATGGAGAGCAGTAGAAAGGATTTCATAGGGGAAAGCTGAAACTGTATAAAGGACAGCTGCCGCAAGAGTTTCATTACCAAGTCATACTGATGTTGGTGAGAGACACATCACCTTGCTCTTACTGTGACTCATCCTTGAATGCAGCTCTGTGGTGTTGGGGTGGACTAAGGAGCTGGTGGTTTGCACTCGCTCCAGGGCACAGGTCTGCAGAGACTAAATACGTGGATACCTGGGCAAGGACTCTGTGGAAGGCAATAAGCGTGAGGTGGCAGTCCGACTGTCACAAGGGTGAACTCAGCAGATGTAGAACTCCTGTAACAGCCAGGGGGTCCCTTTGTAGCCCAAGAGAGCGTGTCCCTCCTCCTTAGCTGCTGGCCTGAGTGGTTGTAAGGTACATGTGGTTGTAACTCACCTCCTACTCAGGAAAAACTCCTATCGACTGGTGAGAGTGCTTTGTACACAGAGCTGTGGTGTACTTGTCAGTAATGATAACAATAATGACTGTGTCTTTTTCTTTCTTTTTTCTCTTATGATTTTATTTTGGTTTTATTTTTTCTCTTGCACTGAGAACAAGCTAAATGCATTAGTCAACGTCATTTCTATGTAAATTCTACGTACTTATTAGTTTTTTCACTTTCCAGTCTCCTCCTTGCCTGATTGTGTCAGCTGTCTCTCATGCATTGTGTCTATTCTATGGGCTGCATGAAATAATGAAAAGGAGCTTTTGCAATTGTGGGTGACAGAAATTCAGGTCGCCCCTTGGTAGTAGAAACCCTGCCTCAGTTTTACCTGGGTTTTAGACCTTTCTGTATTTTGCTGTTTGACAGAAAATGTGTAATTGCCATGGCAACTGCTCTGTCATATGATAATTTTGCTGTTTCTGTGAGATAAAAAAGCATCTTCTGAAATATGCAATACGCCATCCTCACAGGGCAGAGCTGTCAGCTTTTTTACTGTCTTTCCAGGGAAAGAGCCTGCTGGAAAAAGTATCAACCTATGTGTGTCCCTGTCAATTTTTTTCCCAGGTTGCTATTATTTAAAAACGGTATTTATATGAACTGTTTTTCTAATTCTGTTGTTGAGAAGAATTAAAGTCCCATTGCTTTGAAATGGACCGTGAAACCATCAAAGGAAACTCAAGTGACAACAGAATTGTTCCCAGTGATTTCATTACATAGCATAGATTGGACCGTGGGTTGGTGCCTCTGTCATGTTAAGGCCTCATCCCAGAGCCTGGAAGCACTGGAAGACATTTCAATTTCAGTCCTCGCTCAGTTCATGTGTTATTGTGTGGGGACCATAATGGGGAGCTAACTTGATACCCACCTTAGATGACATAGCTGCATATACTAATGTCTTGTAGCTTGTGAACCTTTGATGATGCGGTATCCTTGTTGCATCATTATTGGTAAAACTTGTGGTAGAAGGATTCTGGGCCTGAAGACATATAAGATTCAAAAGTAAGTGGGTCCTCAGGGAAGGGACATCTATGACACAAGTAACTTCTATTGCCTCTAGGATCCATACAGCCCAAAATCCACAGGGGAAAGCTCCTGAATTTGGTAGATGACTATCCAGTCTGCCCGGCGACTTGTCCCCCCATGTGGACCTTATTGTGGTAGCTGTTCATTTTTCAAGACCTGTGGTTACAGTTTCATAAGTAAAGCTAGTATTTTCTCCTCCTCTTCACACATGCATACATACAATACTAGAAAAGTGGACAGAATTGTCTCTGTTAAAGAAAAACTTTGAACAAACCATGACTACTGCAGCTAATAACTGGCTTTGTTAACAGAATGATTGCACAGTATCAACTTGTTCTGTGTCTGTTCTGATGAGTGTGGTTCGTCTTATGCTCTGTATATGAATTTAGGGTAGAAAATAAAGTGACTAGATGGCCAGGAAAAAGCATCTTTAGTTAAAACAATGCCACTACTCCTGTGTCTCATCTTTCTGTGTATTAGGTCAAGGTGTAGATAAAATCCAGAAGTACAGAGCCCAGACATCGGTTTCTGTGAATCAATATTTGTGAACATTGGTAACCTGCTATCTTTCTGTTTTAAAAATATTGTTTGAATTAGTATAGTGCAACTACTGTACCTTTGAAGGTAGAGCCTAGTAGTCGTTTATTGTCAATTATAATTATTCCTCATTTAATTGGTGTCAGAATTTTCTTTTTTTTGGTGCATGAAAGTGTTTCCTTGCTCAGGCAGTGTAGTTTTTAAGAAGAGATCTGAAACTGCCTGTGTGTGGCAGTTAAATTAGCATCATTTCATCATTCAACATTTAAGCCTCCTGTTTGATCCAGTGTTGATACATTTCCTTCAAAATGAAAATACACAGGATTTTAGAGCTGTATAAATGAAAGGGAGTGAGAAAAAATGACACCCCAGAATTCTGATCTGCATCTACTTCCTCTCTATCAGTTTAGGACTGATCCTCCAGTTACTTATACATATGCTTAATCTTAATCATGTGAGTAGATTTACTGAGTTTCAAAGGATTTTCTGGCTGAAGTCTCAGGTTGTAAGTTCTGCTCCAGGGATGTATCCTTGTATAAATCTACCTAATGTGTAGCACACCATAGGGGCCAACATCAGCAACAGTGACATTAGTAATACATAAAGAACGCATCTACGTTTCCACTAAGCAAGCAGAGTTTTATTTTAAAGAACTTACAAGAAAGGTAAATACCAACAGGATACTAGGGTTTGCCTGAGTTAAATGCTAAAGGGTATGAACCAGCTGTGTACCAGTGTATTTTTTGGGTAGTATCAGTTTATTTTTTCTGTGTTTGGAAAACACTTGGCACAGTAAGATCATGAATTCTCTTACAAGAAAAATCATTGTTTGGGATCATGTGTGGCAGGAGAATGAAAATTGTACTGCCATTACTTAATTGCACTTAAACATCATATCCACGTTTCTAAAAAAGTTAAGAAAGTACTTCCTCCATCCTTTATGCGGTAGAATGTCCTTACCTTACCCTTACAGTGCCATCCCATATGTTCACTGCCTTCTGCGAACATCTCTCCTTCCTTACATTTTCATTTTCTCCACCAGACACTGAAGGATGCCAGTGACAATGCCCGCAAGGACTTCCACCGTGAGGCAGAGCTGCTAACTAACCTGCAACATGAGCACATTGTCAAGTTCTATGGAGTCTGTGTCGAGGGTGATCCGCTCATCATGGTGTTTGAGTATATGAAGCACGGAGATCTTAACAAATTCCTCAGGTAAATCCACGAACACATATTGTGCTGGAGAGCCAGAAGTGGGCAGAGAAGGTAGGTGTTACTGGTACTTCATGTCAAATTAACTACTACCACTGGAAAATGCCGACACCTAGGAGTGCGAATCTGTGCAGCTCTTGTCTTCTCTATGGGGATGTGGGGCTTATTGTTTCTTTGCCTATTTGGAAGTACCATTAAGTCAAGCCTTATGCTTTGCACAAAAGGAATGGGAACCAAAGAAATACTGTTTTCAATATATTTCAGCATATTCTGAATTGTTTGATTATAAATCGTAGAGTAGGAATCATTTACTTGCAGGCTTGCCGGTCACACTTGGGAAGATCCCACAGGGCTTTATTTCACAATGCTGTTCAGGAATGTGCATCAGAAATTTAAATTTAGCAGTAAAGCAGTCATAAATAAATAGATGATACCTAAGGTTCACAATAATAGGGAACTCATGAACAGTGGGCTTGTGTGTGCCATTTCCACTAGCCTGTACTTGTTGACATAAAAATAAGCAGTTTTAGACAGCTTTTGCTCCTATGTAAAAAAAAAAAAAAAAAACAAAAAAAAAACCCCAAACACTCGCATAACGGACTGTTCTTTCACGATCTTCTCTGTCATTTTCATCAGAGGATATCACAATGTGCTAAGATCTCTCCTGCCAAAGATAACTAGGGGTACCACCATTCTGGGGAAGATATCTGTCACAAAGCTGTAAAACAATCAAAACTGGTGTCTCTTTAAATGGGTTCAGATCTTCTATCTGACTGAAATGGCTAGTGACTGTTAGTGTCACCTTTTATGCATTTTTGATAGCCTGTGTGAAATGAGTTTGCTGTCTACCTAATCTCCACTGAACGAATAGCCACACTTTAAAAGCAAATGACATCAACTAGCATCCTCCCCTATTGGCAGGGCTGCCAGGTTTGGCAGGGAGACCGGGACCTGAACTGGGGATGCAGAGCAAACACTACTACTTTTCCCAGACTGATTGTCTCTCTGGCAGAGGATTCAAGTATATTGTCAGAGCTGTGTCAGGGCATTTACATTTGCCAGCTTGGACCTCTGCCGTGAATGAGGAGAGAACGGCAGTTTCCCAAGATGCCATCCCAGTACTTTTTCAGAACATTGAATTTCCATTAGAGGAAGCGAGATTCGCAGCTGATAAGAAATAATTTCTTACTTCATAAGAAATACTTATTCTTTTATTGTTTTTGAGTGGCCTTTTCTTACCTCGTAACTCTTGTTTTTGAATTATTGTACAGAAAGGTAGTTTAGCAGACAGTATATTTCTTACTTTAAGTCTTCTCTCGTTTTTTTAATTATTAATCAGCCCTTGTCTTTAGAACATAAAAATGATTATGCTGGGACAAGCTGTTAAACCTAAGCTCCAATTTGTCATTCCCCTCACATTTGCTGCAGCTTGTGCTGCAGATCAGAGGTTAGTTGTAAGCAGTCTGTAAGAGCCTGTATTTCTTACCCTGCAGCGCCACCAAAGGCTGTCGGGGAAAAACGAATCTGAAATTTAACCCAAATGAGCCTTGCTATCTGCATGCGGCCAAAGGCTCTTTCCGATCTAGGACTAAAGCCTCAAAGTCATGCCTGCCCTGTGCTTGTTCTTGCTAGTGAAGGCTGCTGTGGATCGAAAGCAATCTCTGTCAGTGTTCCTGGCTCTTGCAGACACTGAGGAACACCTCATTTACAGCCAGCACCAAGAGGACAAGCAAGGTGGATGGAGTGTTAAGAGTAATCCACAAGTTTTGTTAGATACAGACCATGTCCTTAAGGAAGCTAGCAAAAGATGAAGAGTTCTCTAATTTTGTGACTCAGAGCTTCATATCTGAGAGGAGTCATTAAAAAAATCCATGCAATGAAAAGGTACAGTGCTTTTCAATAGGAATTTGCCTCTGAGTCTTGGTTGGAGATTTCGTATTGTCCTCTTTATTCCCCCCCAGCCCAGCCCAGTTGAATGGTAGTCTGTATATACACATGGCAGAGAACTTCTTTGCCTGGTACCAGATGCCATCCCAGCAATGATACACGCTCTCCTTCATTTCTTTCTCACATCTGTCACTTTGCTCATGAAGTTCTTCCCTTGGGGCAATTTTAATATCATATTTCTAATAGGTAGTGTCAGATTTGATCTCAGATTTTGATTAATTTGCAACTCTCTTCCAAAATCCTGTGCCCTTCCCCTGGGGCTGAATTAAGGCCTCACCTATATTAATTAGAAAGGTGATTCTCTGAACCCACTTTTTGAAGGAGGAGGGACATTTGAGAGAAAATAAAAATCCGTTCCAGAGTATTTCTTTTTTTTAAAAAAGTTGAGGAGGGAATAAGAGAGGTGGTCTCTCAGAAAGAATAGTCTGCAGGAATGGAATAAAAAAGTCTTCTGGAAACCCAGAGTAATGGCATGAATGGAAAGGGATATTCAGAATATTATAAGGTGGGTCATATGAAGAATGATGACATCATTAATTGGATAGGGATTAGCTTGCAATTCTTACTATAAAATGTTGTGCATAGGAATGTTTCTGTCTTCAAGATAGTAGGATGTTACACATGTATACCAGAGCTAACATAGTTAAGATGGGTCAACCCCATGTGTTCCAGTACTTTGCTGGGCTTGCCAAATGCAGAACGGCTCGCCTTCTGCTGGAGAGGATACAAGTTTCTCATTAATCAGTTGATTATTGCATCTTAGGGACTCAGTAGGTCTTGAAAAGCTCATATTTCTGAAACTGTTTGATGGTTCCAAATAGTGTGCTTTGTGTTCTCTTCCTATTGTCAAGAATTCCCTTCTCGGGCAGGACTCACCCTTGGTGATGAAAGAAGCAAAAATTATTTCCTGCTCTGCATTTGGATAGGAAATTAGAAGTGTAAATCTAAAATTGCTACCCTTGTTTCTCAGATGGCATCTCAGAAGGAAGTTAGCTCTTTCTGCTATGAAAAAAGATGGAGGGGTCAACAGCCTGTCTCCCTGGAGAAATCAAGGAATGCCGGTCATAGAAAAAGTGATGCTAGGCATTGCCTTTCAGTCTATGGCCTTTCAGTCTTACAGAGTGCTAAGATTTTCCTTAGTTACCAAAGAGCTGCATTTGTGAGCCTTTCTACAGAAAAGATTCATAGAATCAGAATATCAGGTTGGAAGGGACCTCAAAAATCATCTGGTCCAATCTTTCTTGGCAAAAGCACAGTCTAGACAAGATGGCGAAGCACCCTGTCCAGCTGAATCTTAAAAGTGTCCAGATTACTAGATTACTGGAGTGGAACAGGAGAAAGGTAGCTTGGGACAGAGGGGTATTATTATGAATGACTGTGCCTTATTTCTGTGAGCAATATATCACCTGTTGTGTAATGCTCTTCACACCACCTGTCTTTCACACAATGAAGGAAAAACAGTAAATGAAAAAAGCCAAGATACCGATTTTCTCCTATTTCAGTAATGAATTTGTAGCCCCTTGTTACTATATTTGAGCAAGTCAGTTGTGTGGTTTTAGGCTCACTAATGCCTTTCACCTCACAAACTTGCAAGTGGCCTAACACTTAATCAGCTTGTATTTTGGTGCAGGGCACATGGACCAGATGCAGTACTGATGGCAGAAGGCAACCGTCCTGCTGAGCTGACCCAATCCCAGATGCTTCATATTGCCCAGCAGATTGCAGCTGGTATGGTCTACCTGGCATCACAGCACTTTGTGCATCGGGATCTTGCTACCCGGAATTGCCTAGTTGGTGAGAACCTACTGGTGAAGATTGGGGATTTTGGGATGTCTAGAGACGTGTACAGCACAGACTACTATAGGGTAAGTGAACTGCTGTAATTGGTAATAACCTAGGTCTTGTTCAGTCATCTTACCACATTGATGTGACTGATGCTGCTTTTACACTTGACCATCTGTCTGTCAGGTAATTTAGCGTCTGGCATATGGAGAACCTGGGTTTGAGTTACAAAGTTTTGGTAAATTTTGAGAGAGTTAATCAGAGTAAGATTGGCGTGTCCTGTTGTTTATACATGTTGGCTGTATATTCTAATAATAAATCACAGAAAGGTCTTTTTCTCTAGGCAGAAATTGCGTGTGTTTGCTTGGCTTTAGTGAAGAAGAAGCAGCAGCAGACAAAAAGGAAGAGTGGGTAATCCAATTTGGCTCAACACTTCGAAGTTATTGAAATATGTTCCTGTATATTGCTGAAACCAATGGTAATCATAGCTTTCAGGTGTTGTATAATGTTTCAACTTACTAGAGAAGGTGTAAGTACTGGACAGCAGTACTGGACCAGTTATTTTGCTCAGGAAGAGACTAAATGAGAAATTGTCATATACTCAACACTTGAAAGGCTGTCAGTAAGTTTATCCTGGTCTTTAGTCCTACTGCTTATGGTTGAAGAGTTGTTTTGTGATGGGTAAGAGTAGCCCATTGTGTTTGTTCATTCTGGCCCAGGCCATTTTCCGTGAGCTTGGTTGCCATAAAATGATCTCTGAAGTTTGCAAAGGGCTTCCAGGATCTCTAGGATAAACAGGACTGTGTACATTACTGTTGTTGGTGTTGTCTTGGTACTGTGTGGCAAGCCATGTAGTTGACAGCATTTGCTGTTTGCTACCATGTGTGTAATTTGATGATTGGAACTGAAGCCATCAGGTGTGTGTGGCTTGGGGAAGACAATCCGTGGCAAAGCTGTTAGCTTATAAACCCTACAGTTCATCCTGTAAGATAAGCCACTCAGCATCTTTAAGCACATTTTCTGTATCTGCCTCTCGCATGACTTGCTGCCAGTGAATTCCTTATAGATAAAATGAAGGCCTCTTCCTTAGCCACCCAATTTGGGCTGCTGTGTCCATGTAGGAGAGTGTCAGCTTAGCATCAGTGTTTGTGGGATGCCCAGAAAGAGTTTGTGTCTACATCCGACTGAGGCTGGACAGGGCACAGGAAACTGCACACAATAATTATTGTTGAGTGTTGTTCCACTTAACAGCTGAGAAGTAACAGTCTCCTCTCTTCTTTGTCTTCTCTTTCAAAAGGCTAACCTAGTATTTAGTAAACAGATTCCTCTTATATTTTGCTATTTTGGAAACTTGGCACTTCACGCTATTTGGTCCATGTAAAACAAGCATGACTGCACTTCAGAACTTGGAAAAATATACAATATGATAATCACTGCCTCTGTTTGCATTTGCGAGGACATCAGTGAGCACCAAAGGTCAGGGTTTCTTGATTTTGCATCTCAAGTATGAGCAGTACTTGTTGGGACTGGAGGCATGTCTCTGTTCAGTACTTCAGTGAGATTGGATTTGTTTACCATGTTTGTCGTTATAGTCAAGAATGAATGTCCATGCTTAACAGTAAGTGTTTGCAAAGGCCTTGACAGTCAGAGGCAGCATTTTTGAACAATACATGCTCTGCTTATTTTTGGAAAAAGTTAATAACTCCCTGCTGCAGAAAAACTACCTGCAAAAAGGGATAGAAGCTAAATAATCGTGTGGGCTTCCTGGGGATGACTGAGGCCTGGCACAGGCATGTGGTAGTGTATTGAATCTGCCGTCATCTTAGCTGCTCATGTACCTCTGGGTTTAATCCTTGAGTTGTACACATGAGCACTCACGCAAAGCTTCTACCCAATGAAGCACAAATTTAGAACAAGACCCGTGACTTGGAGAAAGTGCCACCGTATTTCACAGTGATAAAAGTTGGAAGTTACAGTTGAGCCTTTGGCCTGCCCTGTTTGGGCCATAAGTAGGCAAGTCGGAAGCTGGTCGTGAAACAGTCAAGACTATGATGACTTTCCAGACAGTTGCCTGGAGAATTATATGCATGGCAGGCCTAAGTAATGAAACTGTCAGTGATGACACTGGGATGGCACTGACCTACCGTACCTAATTGTTTATAGCAGGCTAAGTCTTTTAAGTGCCCAGGCTTAATCAAATACATAGAAGCAATTCTTCCCCACCCTTGACAGCTTTATCTGATGCTTGTTGGAAGGATTTACACAGCTCCAAAAAACTCTGCAAGAAATGGTTCAGCATTTGTGTTTATTAATACACTGGAATCAGTTTTTTGGGATCCTACCACACTGCCAGGATGTTAGATTTGCCCAAGATGATTATTTATAGCTTGCTTCTGTAAGATAAGGATGATCCCCAGTCGTTTTTCACTGTTAGGTTGTTAATGGCATTCTGCATTGAATCAGCTCAGTTGTTGAGAGGTGCTTCAGGGAAGAGGGGGAGAGAAATAACCCTGGGGCTGGGAATACATGTGATGCGTGGCACTGATTGCACAAGCTTTCCTTTTTCTCTTCCATTCTTTTTTCCTTTCTTTTTCATCAGGCAGGAATCTTGTGGGTGGTGGGAGCCCTGGTGTACGTGCTAGCATTCAGTGTAACAGCAATAGTTTTCAATAGTCAGACCAGATGAGCCCAGCAACATGAAGAAACTGCAGTGGTTTTTCTTACCCAGCATTGCTGTCCACCTCAGGCCAAACTAAAACAACTGTCAAGTAATTAGTTTGGTCTGTGTGCCAAACAGCTCCAGCAACACTCTGCTGCACTGCAGTTCTTGTAGCACAGTGGGTCTTTTCACAAAGTCATTTACTTGCAGCGTTTAGGTCTCAGGTTAATTAGGGGCTTTTATTTTTTTTTGTTGATGTTTGGTTTTTGTTGTTTGGACTCCCGAACCCCACAGGTCAGGGTTTCCCATCTTTCCCTATGATACCCAAGAAGCGTGACTCAGCAGCAACTTTCAGTGGCTTAAAGTATTGACACTGAAGCATGTGAACAACTACTTTGCTAATATTTGTTCTTGCACTCAGAGATAGTACATCGGGCCCTTTTTAGGCTTCTAGTTCAGGAAGGCTTGGGAAAAAAAAAAAAAAGGAAGCTCATCTTATCCCAGTACTTGGAAAAACTTAACAGGGATATGCTTTAAATATCCAGCTTGGTCAGCCAACTACAGGCTTGAGCCAAGATTTTGGATGAAACTGTGATCTCACCAGAGTAAGCAAAAGATTTGCCATTAACTTCATTAGGACCAGTATTTCACCCTTCCATATTTTTACGTTTGTCCAGTGCAGGATAGGGACTCTGTTTCTGATTTAGATTTATGGAGCTCAGTTGTGTAATCCCTATTTAGCCATTGTATAACTTACTTGCCTTTATGCAACAGCACAAGGAACAGTGGAGAAAATAAGGACTCCTTTTCTCTGCTTGTACGAACCATGCAAGGATCTTGCAAAAGACTGGGGCTATTAGTGAGGTTTCTGTCTTCCTGTAGGCCCAACTCACCCGAAAGGGACAGAGAGGTTCGTAAGTTACAAATTAGTTTCCTCCACTTCTGGAACGTATGTGGCAGAAGAACCCAAGAGGATGTGTTTCAGTAAAAAGTTCAGTGATCCAGGTTCTTTTTAAAATCTGCATATTTTGTACCATGCTTTGCTATTTATAGAGAGCATAGCATGTAGGATTGGAAGAAGCAACATAGGTTACTGAGCCCAAGCCTTCCACTCTTACAGGAAGCCACACAGTAGGTGTTAAGGGCAGGAGGAGCTAAAAGAACCTGAGACCTCCTCAAGCCACATGGAAAAACCCAACACTCATTAACACTTTAGCCCCTTCTATATAAGGCACCAAACACCGTAAAAATTCCAGGCTGCCAGGGGAAAAGAGGAGGCGATGTCAAGGGTATCAACAGTGTCCTAAGGCCCTAAAGAGAAATCATGTTTGGCAAGAATTCCTGAGCCATTTTAGAAAGCCAGTCACACCCAACACACAACAGGAGGTGACAGCAATCCCTATCAGTCTGCCTATTGGTCAGAATTACTTTCTGAGCTGGCAAACTGTACAATGCTATGAGTGCACAAGCCAGTGGCACCAGTCTGTGACATTACTGGGGTTTGGTGACACCCCTCAGAGCACATCTGGCCCTGTGACCTGTCCTCAGTGCCTCAGAGGCATGTGGGAACTGAAGTTGACCCAGAGACAGAAGACACAGCAAAAGGGGAAACAAAAAATGCAGGCAACCCACTGCAAGTCCTGAAGAAAGACTTTAGTTAAATAAATATGGAGCAGCCTGCAAAACGCTGACAGGGTTATTCTCAAATGTCTCTCAGGTATACTACAAAATTGGATAGCAGCAGTCTTGTGTCTCTGAATCTTGAATTTCTAACTCCTGGGTCGCTACTGTCCGGTCACACAACCCCTTCCATCAAAGTGGATGTTGCAGATAAGTAGGATCCTGCTGCCAGGGCTTTCACCGGAAGGCTGCTCCACAATCTTATTGTCCTAATGGCTGCAGATTTTATTTTTTATCAGTAACCTGAATTAACTCATGACCATTGTACACCCACTTGATCATGTTATTCTCCTTCCTTCCTAGCCTTTACGTCTCAAATGTGTTTAGAAAAAGTACTCCTGCCCTCTGCCAGACTGTTTTGAAGGGTTAAAGAAGGCACACTGTTAGGAGAAAAGGTTCTTCATTTCTCTTCTACTCATAGTAGCCTTTTCCCATGACTTTTAGTGTGTGAAACAGCAGTTTGTGTGTCTCATTCTGGTACAGACATCACTAGGACTGTGTGCAGTATTTTCCAAATGAGATTTTGCTTGTTCTTGAATGTGAGGTACTTCCCAGCCTCTAATGAAAACGCTCAGCACGGTACATCCTAGACTCACTTAGCCTGTGTCATTGGCACACAGTCACTGTATTGTCAAACAGTGCCCTGGGCCACTCTCATCTTCCACTCCTTCCAAATGAAGAACATCCCTTTTTTTTTTTTTTTTTTTTTTTTAGTTTTCTATATTGCTCCAGTTACAANCCCTCAGCGAATGACTTTGCAGTTCATACTGGCACATTTTGTGCCTCTAGTGGCTGAGAAAGACTGCTGTCTCTTATTTTTAGCAGCTTTGGGGGCTGCTTTTCTTTTAAAATTAAAATTCAGGTCTTGTCTAATTTGGTGGTGAGTAAAGAACTAAAGAAACAGACTCATGGTACCAAAAAGTAAACAGCTGAGGGAGTGAGAAAGATTTGTAAGGAAGTTTCCTAGAGTTTTGTGGCTTTGTTTCTTGATCATTTCTATTTAATGTTAATGTTCAGTGAGTATTTTGGGAAAGGATGTCTTTTTAAAACATAGAGTTCCCATGCGCTTTGAGTTAAGACGTGAGAAGTTATTACACTTCTTAGCCTCCCAGGAAGACTTCCAGAAAAAGTAAGGATTACACAATTTGTTATTCCAGGCCAATTTTAAAAATATCCAGCTTTCAGACCTCTCTACATAAAAAGGTCAAAAACCCTTTTGAGAAACCATTTTGACACTTGGGAGTATTACAGTCCTCAGGAGACTGTCCTGATTCTCGTCTCCGCTGTTGCTTAGTATTAGAGTGGGGAAATGGCAAAGAGCATCTTTCTGGCTAGGCACAATCCTTCCGTCATGTGTGAGCCCAGTATTGTAGAGCGCTGTATTTCTGGCAACTGCATAATAGTTTTCTGGTGACTCCCTATATGAAACACTTGCTATAAGATACTGCTAGTAAAGTAATCACCAAAGAGTGATCTCGCTTAAGCTATTTCCAGTACCAAATGCCTATTTGCAAAGAGAATTAATGCATGACAGCAAGGGGCTAAAAAAAGAAAGACTGGTTTATCATTATTTGGGCTGTAACTAGCCAGGCAAGCACCACGATACAAGTGTTTACGGTGAGGAACAAGTGTCTGTCTCTTCTGAAAGGGCAATAGCAGCAAACACCTGCAGGTCTCAGCTGTCACTACAGAGATGAATACCTGTGTGGGGGAGTTTGGAGGAGGCTGCACTAAAGAAAACAAGAAAGAGTTACTGAGAAGTCAAGCAGCTTGTCAAGGCATCCTCGTAGGTGTGTGTATTGAATTGTCACAGTTTGAAGGCACAGTTTGAAGGCTTTTTATTAGCTGCTATTTTTGCGTGCGTTGCTCAAAAGGAAATTATCTGCTTCCCTACATGGACTTCTCGGCTCTCCTCCTCCGTCAGAGGTTTCATTGCATCATGTGTAGTGCTGGGGAGGACAGAGGGTTCCAACAGCCCTGGAGGACGTGCACAGATGATTTCATGCAACTGGAAACAATACAGGAAATAATGGGCCAGCTAGAGAGATGTAAATCCGAACTAGCTGCCTTGAAGTCAGTGCAGTAACTCTGAACTTAAAATAGCATAATTGCAAGCAGAATTAAGCCTAAAGATTTTAGAGGGCTTCTAGGAGCTTCCTAAAGGTCACCACAATGTCAGTATGTAGAAACTTGTATACGCCAGGACATGGTGTTATCCTGATGCTAAAGGATTAGCGGCATAGCTTGATGCCTGTTACTGCTTGCCCATGATAGAGTATATTCTGTTGTGTGCAGGAAGCATGCTCTTTCCCCAGCTCTTACCTACACATCCCTGACTTCTGGTGTTTTGTGTGGAATTGCAGCTTTCTAAGCCGCTCAGTTCTACACATAGAGGCCGGATTCAGCTTTGTCTCAAGCAAGTACAGTTCTATCTTTTTCAGCATGGCTACAGACGTAGTCACTTCCCAAGTGACGTTTTCTCATCATCTTCACACCAGGGGCATTGGGGTCATTGGTGTTACTTATAGTTCTGTTTCCGTCTGTTTTCACCGACACAGATCCTAAGAAGGGAGTCTGAGAAAGTTTTCCATACTAGTGCTAGGAGAAGGAACATCAGATGGATAGCATGTGTAGCGTGCTTCATTTAACAGTGAATTCTTACTAAACTCTGTCTTGCAGGGTTAATGATGAGACGGTAGTACAGAAAATGAGGTTTTTAACTGGAAGGTTGGGAAATGTTTTGTTTTGCCAGATTTAAGCCCTCTCACATGAAATGTGCAAGTGAGAGGCCAGCTCCACGGCTCCTGGAGCACATTCTCCTTCAGTCTGGGAGATCAAAGAGTGTAGTGATGGCAGAAACAGAGAAACATAATGACTAGGTTGAAAAATGGAGCTGATTAAAAGACAAACTAGAGCAGAGTGACCTTGCTTCTGTGACCAGTTACTTGATTACCCATTGAATTTGGGTATCTAATTATTCCTTTGTAAGTCCACCCCCACTAGGTTTACACCAGTGTGGTTCTCATGTAGGATGTCAAGAAATAGGTTCATCTTGAGAAAATAAGTTCAACCAGGAAGCCGCACCTAGAAACATATGCCAGGAAACGCAGAAATCCTGTTGAACCACAATATAGCTAAAAGCTCTGAATGTATGTCAATCAAAAACTTAAAGCATTTCAAAATTTTCAAATGGAAATTTTCCCTCTGTATGCTTCTGTTAAAAGCTTTGAGAATTTACTCTTTGGTACCATTTTGGTTATAAAACAGATATTACAACTTTCAAATGGATGGAAATGTTGGGTTTCCTATCCCATTTTTAAAGCATTTTAATGCTGTGGTTTTCAGCAGGGTTACTCCTGCTGTATGCAGTCGGTAAGAGCCATAGTATCCATATGCATGTCTATAGAATAGCAGGAAGTTTACACAGTCAGCATCACCGGTGGCTGACACAAGCTTTTCTGTTGAGGGCCTCTTAGCACAGATGTTCATTAACTTAAAAAGTCCTTTTAAAATTATATATACAAAACTGAATCATTCTCAAAAATAACCACACATATGGATATAAATTGCAGGAAAGCAATGATTCACACATTGAAATTAGCTTTACGAACTGCAATTTGGAGAGCTTTGCAGAACCCTGATCGAAATCGGCTCATTCCATTAAGTAGCAGTACAGCCCTACAAAGCCATTTTTTGCAGGTGCTGAAATGATTTGACCACTGTTTTGATGTTTGCCACATAAGAGGGCCATGTCCTCAATCCCAACCATGTTCACAGTTTGCTGGGTTGTAGCTGGAAGATTGGCAGAGGCTTTTTCCATTGACATTGCTAGAGCCAGTGTTTTGTTTGAGGCTTTAGAAAATGAAAAGTTTACAGGCTACATTTTCTAGAGACCAGGTATAGAACGGCAAGAGAAACGAGGAAGTGATTTATGTAGTTTTCCTTCCTGGGCCAGGTCTTTGTGCAGACCATTAATGCCATTTAGTAATTGTGGGAAGGAACCATGTGTAAATATCTGGAGAGAGAGATACTGTACTGTAGTGCTACAGATTGTCACTTTTGGCACGAAATCTGCAAAGCAAATGACAGAACTCCAATGGTTAGCAGCTGAAGCTGTTGACTTTGTGATGTGCGATGCGCACAGTGTGAGGAAACGATCTCTGTGAGCACAGTCAGAAACTGGAGCGGCAGCTCCTGCTTGCTGCTGAGCACTGGTGCACCTTTTGCGGCCGTGCCACTGCCAGAAGGGCCACCCAGAGGGAGCAGGACTAAACCGGTGTTCTTCTTTGAGGACTGATCACAGAATCAGCTTCCAGCAGAGTCTTTGCAGGCTTCCAGCTGGAAGGTTTTCTTATGCAAATGGCCTCTCTCCTTGCGTTAAGGAAAGCAGTTGCTAGGCAGTTTTCCTAAATATGCATTTTTTTTCCCTAGGCCCAAAGGGCAAGGGACACTGTTTTGGCTCACAGAGCTCAGGAAGCACAGAAAGGAAGAACTCGGGAAGTAGGCTATGAAGTGCTATGTGTAACAGGATGGATCAGGAGGATGAGAGAACAGCATCAGCTAGGAATAGAGCAGAGCCTACAAATCTGGCTCTGTAGATTGGTGCATGCATAGCAAAGAGCTACTGATGGTGAGTGGAAATGGGGAACAAGGGAAGCAATGTGTGATACTGCAGGTCACTTAGGTCTTCACTGCTCTCTGGGTCCTTTGTCTGATGGAGCAACTGGCAAGCCAAGCAGTTTGCATGTGTCCACTCCAGCACAGAGAGGAAGGGAAGTCATTGGCAAAGACTTGGGTCAATCAGAGTCTGTTGGCAGTGGTGACAAAGAACATGGACATACTTTAGGTTTACCTGTGTAGTTGTAACACGTATGCCTTTGTGAAGCCTTTTCAATATCAGACATCATGAACACTACTGAATTTTTTGACAAGTTATCAGGAACCTCTCTCCAAGCTTTACAAAAGGTGAGGACCCCAGAACTGAGATGATTTTGCATCTTGCAGGCTCATGAACTTTGTAATTAGACTTGAGAGATAACTTGGCTTTGCTTTAACCTAGTCTTACATAAAGTGGAGCAAAAACACAAAATGCTGTCAAGCTTCTAGCTGTGGCTTAACTTTAGGGAGAGATGAAGGCTTGATTTAAGGCAAGTAAGGGAATATGCCTCTGATATCAAGCACAGATTAAAAAAAAAATAGAAAAGATCGAGGTGACTCAAATGCTTCTGTCTCCATCAGGTGGGTAAACAAATCTGCACAAGAAAAGCCACACGAGTGGGAAGTAACTTCGTTCTTCCCAGTGTATTGAAATGCTTTCAAGAAACATACTTAGCTTAATACCCTTGAGTTTACTTTCAGAAGTTTCTATTTATTTGTCCCTTAACAGTGTCCTTGCAAAGCTCACGTGCAGCCCTTAAGGATTTGAAAGGCTTGCACTAAATTTGGTATACAATCAGTTCCTACCTCTCTTCTCCATTTAATACTCATCCAAGGCTTGATATTGCAATAGTGATGTTTAATGTCTTTGGTTTGGGAGCAGAGTCAGACCCACTGAAATCCTTAGATAGCAGTACCAACCCTGAGAGGTGATGCAAATGAAGTTTCAAAACAATTCCTTTACTTAGTCTAATATCTTTGTGGTGTTCTCCAGTGAGAACATATAAGTTATCTTGCCTGTTTTCACGCCTTGCCCCAGCGCATCTTTATGTTGGTCAAAACATTAACACGCTGAGTAGATGAGCCTTAGTTTAAAGCCTATGGAAGCATAACTTTGCTCAGGTTACATCGTCTCTCTTTGCTGATCAATGTATTTAGCTTTTAAATTGTATTTCAGCTCTTGATTTCACCTGGAATAATCATGCTTTTAATTTGCTGTGGCACTTTTCTCCTTTGTGACAGTTGTGAGAAAAGACTGAGTTTGGTTTTGTTCGCGGAGCTCCGTTCCCGTATGCATTAAGTGACCAGGAACTCTGCAAAATTGGTTGAAACCAATCCAAATGGGTAGCAAAACATACGCAATCAGAATACTTGTTGAGATTAATTTTACTTATGAGGAGTTTGCCTAAACCACAGAGTTGAGTTTTGAAGAGCAGTGATGTGGTAGGCCTCAGGATAGAGAGGCAACTAATGAATGGTCAGCAAGGATTTTCAAGAATGTGTATCCTTGCTGGTGTAGATGAGACCAGACCATTGTCAGCAACATTACAGAAAATAGGTGTGCTACCATTTTTTTTCCACACCAAGAATGCTACAACGTTGCTAGCTCTAATTATTAAAAGAAATCATTAGTCTAATCCCTTCCTTACCCACCAACTCAGAAGAACAGCTTAAATTCTTACACTTAAACAAGCAAACAAATGCTGGATTCTACAAAGTGTCTTTTCCTTCCTGGGCCCTTTTGCTAAGGGCAAGAATGGTGAGCAAGAAATAAAATGGGGCAAGATGTGTATAATCAGGAGACTAAAGAGCTATTCAAGCAAAAGGTCATTACAGTCTTAGAAACAAATGCGTATGCACTGGCATGATTGAAAGTGTAAGTGAGAATTTTGTAAGTATAAGAAGTAAGTCTGGAAAAGCCCTTTCAGTAGGAGCAACACAGAGCACAAAGAAGCCCAGCTACTTTCAAGGTAGAGATGGATACACTTTGGAAGAGGCTTAAATGTTAGTCACCCATGATACCTGGGGCTCATCAAACCCTACTTCAGTCCCCTGTTCCATGTTGCTGTGTTCAAGATTTTCTCCACAACTGTGAGTCCTGGAAGTGAACATTTAAAAATGAATGTCACTTCAGTAATTCACATAATCACATGCCTAGAAGCCAGGACTTTAAGGAAGAACTATAGTGGCAGACTTCTGAGTAAAAGGCTGCAAATCTACATCTACAAAAAATAATGAGCCTTTGTAATAACAGAGTACATAGTGAAAATAAAATGGAATAAAAGCCATTTAGAGGTAAAAGAACCCTGAGATTGCAATAATTTAAACCACAAAATACTGTTTTTTTTTCTGTTGCTATTGAAAATTAGTATTATCTAAACAGTTAGTTTTGCAGCGTATACAGTAGTTATAGAAGACAGAAAGACACTGGTACATATTCAAAGAATGAAAACTGCTTCCAGACCAAGAGGCAAACTGACATTGACATCACTGGGGACAGGATTTTTACCTTTATCCTTATTAATTGCAAATTGTTAATGGCTTTAGATCTGTTTTAATGTCTGTGTTCGTTGCTGTATCTAAAGAGTGGAGAAAAAAAATAATCACATCAGCCTGTGGTCCAGTCTTTGCCTGCCATGCCATGAAGCAAACGAATGTTTTGCTGGAAATGTAAGTTGGGTTTTTTTCAACTGATACATAAAATGTGATGCAGTCTGATCCTCCCCTATGAGGTTATTTTATAACATCAGTTGGTCCATTCCAAGGTGTGTGTGTGAAGGGAGTCCTTCAAATTGTTTTATGACCTGCAAGATTATGTCTCTATAAATCTGGATTTAATGGTGTACACAGAAAGGGTGAAATCTTATCAGGGCAAAGAAATCACTCTCATTTTCTTTCTCTTTGTTTTTCATTTTCTTTTTCTTTTTTTTTTTGGCAATAGAAGTTTAGGAAGATAAAGACTGTTCATTAAATATATTGCCAGATATTCTTAGATCACACATCAGTGTTGCGATTGTTTCACTGCCAGTATAAAGGGGGGGGAAAAAAAGAGACAACACGAATGACAGACATGATGATTACAAATCATTTGTCCTAATGTTTTTGTCATCTACTTTCCTCATACTGCCTCAGCCCAATCCCACAAAATAAAAATGTGATATTATCTGGAGAATATAGTTTCTTTCCAGATTGACTTACCAGATGCCTGTCACCACCAAGTCACTTTGAAAGGCTAACTGATAGGCTGGCTCTTTGCAAGTTACTGCTCTGCATGCAGTCCTTTTGCAGCTGATTATGCTGCCAATGTTAGTTTCTGACGGTGAGATTTAGTGCAGATAGCTGGCTGGCAGTATCCTTGTAGAAGATTTTTTCTTGCTTGCGAGCTAAGCGAAGGGCAGGGTCCTGCATTCTTGGCAGCCTGTCATATGCATGAGCTGTTTGTTTTTTGGATTCAGCAAGCAGAGTTTTAAATCATCTTTAGCAAAACAAGACACACAGGCAAAAAAAAGAGAGATCAAAATAGAGCTGAATATTTCATGTCATAATTTTGGCAGCACGTCTCGTCTTGTCTTCTACATTGAAGGCACCAATGAAAAGGGAATTTTGCAGTTTTCAGTCGAGTGACTTTTCCATGCTCCTTGAGTATCCTTGCATATTCTAGGACTGGTCTCTCATGCCATATCAGCCATTTTTTAGAGAAAAGAATCTAGTGTTGAGTACTTGTGTGGGAAGAGCATAACTACATTAAAATAAAGCTCAGTGCCAATACACAGTGAGTGGAATGTGCCCCTCAACAGGAAGCTGATGGATACTATTCGAATCTACAAAATAAAGCTTATGAGTTGTTTAAGATATACAGGCCTAATATTGCCATTTGCTGCAGAGGGGAATTTTGTTGAAACTGATCAAAAGATCTTACACAACTACTACCTGTTTGTGTAGACACAAACGGTTGTGATTTTTTACATCAATCATGCTTTGAGGAACATACAGTTTTGACCAACAGATGTTTCCATGGCAGTTTGGAGAGGGACTTAATAGTGGGTTTGGAGCTGAGCCAACTTGTATATTCCTGCATATTATGCAATATTAACCCTCTTGTTTTCTGTCCCGATCAGCTTTAGTTAGTAGAATAAACCACTAAATTGAAAAGGAGGAAACTGGAGGCTGTGCTGTACTACAGGCAGTAAGAAGCCCTTCAAATACAGCTTTAAGCACATCTAAAATAGCATAAACTAGGAAACACAAAGGAATTTCACAGAGAGGTTTATACAGCTCCACTGTACAACATGAGACTGAGGGTATGTCTAGTCTGCAGGCACCGCTAGCTCTAAAACTGTGGCACGAGCTTCGTGCAGACTGCAAAGCTATTCAGAAGAAGGGTGAATGCCCCTTTTCTGGGGCGTCCATTTCTCTGCCTGCACTACTCACAAAAGTCCAAGCTAGCTGCTTTAAAGGTAGCTTGTGTTTATTATATGTTCTCAGTCATGTCATTAGGGATATGGAAAATGGCATTATGTTAATTAACATAATTAATCAGGAAAAAAAAGGTAAATAATGCTTCTTTCCTAGTTATTCATTTTAATCTGGCAGTATTTTATGGCATCTTAATAGGTTTCTTTAAGATAAAAGGCAGTAAAAATACAAAACAAAAAAGGAATAGATCTGGATCTGTTTAGCCTTCAGGTTATGTAAAGTAGGAAACTACTGCACCTGTAGTTGAATAGTTTCCTATTGTAAGTAAAGCTCGCTGGGGCAGTGATAGATTTAAAAACTGACTGGTATTCTCGGAATTCCTGGTGTTGGAATAATTGTGACCTCAAAATTTTGGGAGTACAGTTTTTCTTATTGTCCTTCTACTGCTGTCTCAGAGGGTCAGCTGTGAGAAGTGGAGGGAACTAGTTGTGAGGATCAGCTTAAGTATTGGGCAAATGGGGATTTTCTTTAAATAAAGGTGTAGAAAGTAGTTGGAAATTGTGCCCCTAAATCAGAGGAGAAGATGGGGAGCAATAGGTTGCAGAACTATCTGTAATTTCACCTCATAAAGGACACTGGGAGTAAGCAAAAACATGCAAGAGGGAAAAGGTAATGGACAAAGAGGGATACAGTGAAAAGTGCCAAAAACCACTTCAGACTGACTTTGACAAGAATATTAAAATAAACCAGGGATGTCTCTTGACTGTTTAAATGCAAAGAGAATGAGGAGGAAAGTGTCACCACTACAGATGTGATGCTATGGGAAGGAGAGTTACTTTGGCCTGGAAGCAAAGTTAATTTTTAACATCAGGTCTTGAAAGGACAGTGGTGAATATGAAGATATGGGCAGAGTGGCTAATGGGAATGAGAACATGAAGGGTAAACGTAGAAGAGGCATAGGGAAGAGAACCTCAAACACTGTGGGACATGGACAGCCTGTTTTATAACGGGAGAGAAAGAGTTCAGGGAACTCTTTAAGCAGCATAAGCCAGCCCTGCTGCCCAAAGAGAAGATCTTCCTCTCCTGCTGATCTCAACAGCTAGTTCCTGCATCTTCTGCTTTTCTGCACCAGCACAGGTGTTTCTGCAGCCGCTGAACTAACTATTGATGAAACAATGCAGCTGAAAAACAAGCATTTTTTTTCCTGCTTGACAGAATACTTCTCCAAATTGAAGTACAGTACTGGGACATTCCTGCTTAAAGTGTTTGTTGAAGGAGAATCTAAAAGAACTGTGCTATATGAATGCATCAGAAGAGTAAATAAACATCAGGAAAGGAAAAATACTATTTAAAGTAAAGGACAATGTTTGCATAAGAACAAATGAATACAAGCTTGCTGTGAAAGAATTTAAGCAAGAGATTAGAAAAAGGTTTCTAACCATGAGAGGAATAAGGTTCTTGACAGCCTGTGAATTGGGAAGAAAACTGTCTCATTTTAAGGTGGTACTGTGCGATTTATGAAGGGAATGATGTGATGTAGGCAAACTATGTGATAGGATGCAAGAGGACCAGCGGACTCAGAACGCGCGTCACAATTTTTAGCTGGTACTTTGAAGCACATAAAGAACCAAAACTACTGATTGTGTCAGAAGTATTTGGTTCATCAGAATGTCAACATGAGTAGCAGTTTGAAGCATAGATACTTCATTATGTCTGGATCAGCTCACCCCATCTTTAGTTTGCCCAGAATATTCAAAGTAGAATTACTAGCATTTGTGAAAGACAGCTTAAAGTGGCTGATTTTTTTATGGCAAGGAAAAAGTTTGGAAGATAAAATGTTTCTTGTTTATGAAAATACTTGCCAGTAGCTCTGCAACTCTTACTTCTAACTTCTTAGCTTCTCTCACTGCTTACAAAACCACACACAAAACAGAAAATCAGGCCTGACTTTGTATCCTCTCTATGACTTTGGGAAAATCTGTTCTTTAATTCTGCACGCAGTCTCCCTTCCCTCAACTTTGATTAGGTTTAATTAGACTTTAACCCTCCACATTCCAGGTAGGCTGGGTTCTAGTTTTACAGGTGCTTCTGTTTGACCATAGACAGTGAAAATACTGCTTTGACCTCATTGTTTCCCAGTGTCCTCCATTTGTTATTAGATAAGGTCAGAAGAAGGCTTTAAAGGATGAGAACATATAAATAGTTCTTCTTCTGCTCCATCTGTATCTCCCTTCTATTTTCTTCGCATTTTCATTTTTTTGAAGAGGGGTGACAATTTGAACTTTTCAATCCATGTCCATCTCAAAAATATGAGTGGCTTCTGTTTGTGACAAGGTTTATTAGAGCCCTTGCTGGTTCAGCGAGGTGACAGTTACCCTTTAGGTCAAAAAGCTACAGCTTTGCATGCAAAGTGGTAAGAGCATAGGGGCTTCCATGCTGGATTATGCCAGGTTCTCGCTGGAGTTTTAATGTATAGCAGATTCATGACATTCATTATTGCATATTATATGCCCTGCTCCAAACTTCTTTCACAGAAAGCATGAAGCCCTCACAACCTTAGCCACTGTCAAAGAGTTTTCAAGTTCTGGAGGTCAGTTCAAATGCTGGAGACCCTCAATATGATGATGAAGGGAGCAGCAGCCCAGCACTGATATGACAAACAGGACACCCTTATGGCAGTCTTCCTGAGTCTTGCATGGTGGAGATGGGGAGATGGACAAAGGCTAATATTCCTGTCGGATATAATAGCAGAAGATGTAATAAAGCAAACCTATACCTGTTATTCTGAAAAGGTGGATGGTGTTTTTGTCTCACTCCACCTTTCCTTACAACACCTAGAAAAAAAGAGTATTCTGTTAGAAAGGGACCGATGGAAGTTGCCTTAAAATCCACTTAATGGTTCATCCTGTCTTCTGTTGCTGAGGCTGGGACCGGCTTGAATAGCATCAAGATCAGTTGCTTTATTTCCAGCACGTATCTGGGTGCATTGTTCTGGTCATGCTCTTCATTGCAAGCATTGGGAGCCTTGAGTAGCAGGAAACACAAGTCCCAAGGTGGCAGTGGCGTTTTTGCTCCACATTGAAATCCCAGAGAGCATCTCTCTGCAGCTGTAATTTTAATTATATGGGATGATCCTCTGCCTTTTACATAGCAACTACTCAGAATTTAAAAGGAGTCTGGAGACTTCTGGTGACAGGAAGGTTAAATTATAGTTATTACCGGGCAGCTATTTCAAGATTACTACCTTCTGAATAGCAAATCCCCCACCCCCATGAAACACAAACAAAACAAAAAGTTTACTTGTCCTTCCAGAATTCTTCTGGCATTCAATTCATAACTTGCAATTTCCAGCCCTTCACCTCAACACTTTTGTCTGCTTTGTAGAAAAAACCCTAATTGTTACAGTTTCCAATATGTCAGACTATGGTCCTGAAATTAAAAGACACAGATACTCATTTGGTTTCAAAAGGTTTTGATGTGTAAATGGTAAAATTGGTTCTTCCATGTGCCTGAAAGAGTAGAAGATGTGCATATCCAAATCCCTACATTGTTTTTGTTTTCATGGGGGTAGGTTGCTAATCACTTCCCAACATAAAAGGTCCTCATAGCCTTCTCCGCTGCATTGCCTAAGGCTGGGCTTGCATGACTTCCCAAGCCACCCCAGCGCACTGCTGAGAAGGGCTCGGCTCCCACATTAGTATCTGGAGAAACACGGGCTATGCTCCCTCTTGCCACAGCTCTCCCACTGTATTCCTACCAAGGCGGCATGTCCTCCTCTGGGCATCCCACAAGTGGGATGAGCATCTGTTCTTCTGAAAGTCAGCAAAGAGGCAACAGGTTTGCTCTAACCACTCTGCCGACACTTGGTCCCCAGCGCTGACCCGTTCTACATTCTTTTAGTATCGCAGTTCAGAGACAGCA
This sequence comes from Ibidorhyncha struthersii, assembly GCA_013398815.1. Taxonomy (NCBI): domain Eukaryota; kingdom Metazoa; phylum Chordata; class Aves; order Charadriiformes; family Charadriidae; genus Ibidorhyncha; species Ibidorhyncha struthersii. Next base: position 180,847 of record VZSZ01004270.1, read on the forward strand.
TAATTAGTCCAGTAGATGAGGAACCAGGTGTCTCTGCTGCAGTTTGAACGTTCCATGGTCAAACCTCATTGCTAACACATTGCGGGGATCTGTTAAGTTTGCATGAAGTTAGATGTGGAAGGAGTTAGGCAGGTGGCCACACACTGAGTGATGAGATTAAGAAGAAATATTTAACAGTTCCCTCACTTGCTGAGTGCAGCCTAGCAAATGTACAGAATTAAACAGAGGTTCTGTGGAAAAATATTATTGGATGCTGTCATTAAAAGTGTTTTCCATAATGCATGTGTAGATTGCTAGTGGTGCTGGAATCTTTCACTCCAGAACAAAAACCCCCAACCCTTATATATCACATATATGATATAAAAAATATTTATACAGAAATGATACAGATGTAAACATCAGTTGCACTGATGAAGTACATTCATAAATGCTTCTGCCTTTATCCACTACCGATAAGCATGTGCCCACTCAGAAACCCAAATCCCTGGGACTCGTAAAATGCCAAAGATCTTCTAACATTTCATTACGTTTTATTTCAACATGTAAGGGAGATTTTTCATTTCCTTACCAAATGAAAGGTTTAACTCAGTCCTCCTGATGTAAAATGGACATGGTACATGACAATAAGCAATAAAGTGAGGTGCAAACTGGTCCCATCTTCAAAATTAGGCATCTTGTAGATACATGGGGCTCTCCATTCTGGCCTAATATTCTCTGACATGGCAGATACTGTGTTGGGTGTCCTGACCTACCCAAGCAAGCTCAATATGCATGCAACTTTCTAGCCTTTCTAAGAAATGACCTGTTCTTAAGTGTACATCACATTTGCCTGTAAGGTATCTGTCCTATCCTTGGCCATTTTTGTGGGCATTTTCTTATGCTGTTCCAGAATCTGTAATCTGTGGATGAGGTATGTTAGGGTGCATTCCTGGCAGTTCCCACTACTGACTGTTTATGAACCAGTTGTTCATGAATTTGCCTAATCCTCGTTTGCACTTACTGATACTGTCTGCCTTTATAACTGTGGCAGCAAGTTCCAGAAGTTGGAAAATACCCATTATGTAAAAAAATACTTTTTTCTGTTCTGAACTTATCGCCTACTAATTTCATTGAGTGTCCTCTTGTTACAGTATTTCAGACTTCGCTAATAACCGTTCTTCAGTTGCTGATTGACCTCAGTTTATCCATCACTTTAATGATTTTGTAAGCCTCAACTTAAGCATCCTGTTCCCCTTTTCTGTGCCTCTCTAATTACATTACATCCTTCTTGAGCTGTGGAGACCAGAACTGCACACAGCACTAAAGACACGTGGGGGACCCATGGCTGTGTAGTGTGACAGAATTATGCCCTGTGCCGTGTTATTAGTACCTGTGCTGGTGATCTCAATGTCTTGAGTTTTTCTGGCAGCTGCTGCTCACTGAACTGTTGGCATCAGAGATGCCTCCAAAATCTCCTTCCCGAGTTGTAGCTGCCAGTGCTGGGTGTAAACATAGGTTACTAGGTTATTACACCTATTTATCACACATGTAGTTAATGCATTGAAGCTCGTCTGCTGCCTGCTCTCTCTGTTTTGTGAGACCATTCTCCCAAAAGCCTCTCCAAGAACTTAGTATCACCCCCACACTTGTACTACTTGACAATGCCTTCCTGTCTCCAGGCCGTTGGTGATGTTGAACGTGGTCCTGACAGTGACCTCTGGGGACTCCACTACAGCCTCCTCTCTATGTTGAGAAGTGATCTTGAAGTCCTACTTGCTGCTTCTTGTCCTTTAACCAGCCTTCAGTCCATAAAAAGGCGTGTCCTAAACCTTGCAGCAGCTTTTTTTTTTTTTAAAAATAACCTTTAATGTAGAGCCTTATCAAAGGTGTTTTGAAAATCCATGTATGCTTTGTTTGCTGGATCACCTTTGTTCACGTTCATCCTGACTCCCCTGTGGGCCACCGCTAGGCTGGCAGAGTGGAATCCCTTTCTACAGAAGCTTTTGTTTCCCACTCTGCTCAGAAAGGTACAGACAGACTGTTTTTATCCGTGCATCAGCTCTCTGGTACAGTTGCTCTTTTTAATGATACTCACACACCTGCAGTTTCCCACCCGTATACCTGCAAACTCAAGTGAATGCCATTTGGTCCTGGTAACATTAACAACCAACTTCTCTATTTGCTTGAAAAGAAATATTTTTCTCTTCCTGTAATCCTCTAACATGTTTGGTTTCACACATTATTTCTTATTTAATAAAATGACTCTCAGTTGCATAAGAGGGGAGGCTTACACAAATGCTGCAAACCCTGTAAAACAGTTTTCTCTCTTAGGTTAGGCATTACCATCACTGACTTGCAAACACTTCTTCTGCATGTCTTCATCTTTTATGCAACAGTTTGTGCTGTAGTAGCAACTCATGTGTGACCAACTTAGTGCACTGAAATTTATAATGGGGCAGTCCTCTTCCTTTCAAGACAGTGTGAATTCTTTCTCCTTAATGGCAAGATCAGGTGCAAGACAACATAAAGTCCCTAAAAGAAAAAAATCCAAGCAGAAGTCTCCTTTTGCTGACCTTAGCTGAAGAGGAAGTATCCCTGTGGGAAGCAGGTTCTGCTGTCCATATTTGTCATGCCTGACACCTGTCTCACTGTGCTCCCCAGCCTGCGCTGCGGTAGATCCCTCTGCCTCACAGGAATACCTATCAGGGCTTCAGTTGGCTGTTTTGGGTACTTCAGCTCCAAAAACCTGCACCACTTCATGGCATGGTGTATTCTTACTTGGATCTGAAGTACATTCCCAGCATTAGGATCTGAAGTAAATACCCAGCATTAAGCTGGTTGCTCAAGTGGTTGGGACAGAGAATGAGAGTTGAAGCTTTTGTTACGTCCCTTGCATAAGAGGGTCTGCTTGGGACACAATCAGCTCCATCTAGTCTTCAGAAAAGTGCTTATCCAATCTAAAATTTTCTGAATGTTCCACTAGATGAACAGTGGAGTTTTTTTCTTCCTTGTTTTGTTTGTTTGTTTGTGTATTTTTGGGAGCACGCCAGTTTTACTGACCTTCTAAGGGCTTCCTGCATGAATAAATCATATCATGGGGAACTTTGCTTAGAAAAAAGACACCCGAGGAGATTCTCCACTGCCGGCCAGAAAGCTTACAAGGACACTGGGTGGAAGTGAAGGTGTCCTTTGAAGGCTGAAATTTGGGCGCATACTCAGATGTAAGTGTACGTTCATCTTATGCCCATTATATGCCCAGAAATCCTCAGGAGGCAGAAATGAGGACAAAACTGCAGTTCCCATTGCCACGTGGCCTGAAGCAGGGTCCAGAATGTTTTTGGACACAGAGCTGGAGTTGAATTAGGTGCCTGCCCAGGAGAGGCATCAGCACACACAGTCGATGCCACAAAGGCCGCGTTTCCATGCGACTGCTGTCCCCCCGCTAGCCTGGGAAACGGAGGCAGGACTGAAAGGCTGGGCACGGGATCACAGCCTTACTGCCTAGGCAGGGATTTGTCCTCTGCCAGCTTGTGCTGTGGAGGGCCTGGGGCCCCCTTGAACCTTTTGCTCACCATAATCAGCACTTTTTCTGGCTACAAACACTCCTTCAGATGTGTGAGTCATATTTGGGATTGTCAAAACCCCTTTGATGAGATGGCCTGTGTACGTATTAGGGGTATTTGATCCGGACTGTAAGTGGATGGGAGGGAGGGGGTTGAGAAGCATTTGAAACATTTTGAAGAAAAATGTAGGTAATAGAGGGTTAATCTGTTTTTCCCCTGAATGTCTGCTTTCTTATGCCCAGTACACACTCAGCTTGTGCGGTGCCTTGGCAGAACAGTCCAGACCCACTCCTGCCACAGTCAGCATTACCCTTTCCCACTCCTCCGCCTTTACGCCCCCTCGAGCATCCCCTTTTTTGAGATTCACCACCGAATGTTCTCCAAAGGTTGGTACAGCAGGTTCAGGGCGTTTGGAGGCTCAGTTTCCATGGCAGCCAGGCTCCTCTGCTCCCAGACAGCAGCTCGGGAGGAGACAGGAGGGAGAGCAAGAGAAAGTCATTAAATGTGCCAATTAGTATGCAGGGCCAGGGCTGCTGTGGCAGGCAGTGCTCGCAAAGGCAGGCAGCTGTAGAGGTGCCCTAGCTGCACGGTGGACCAGGGGAAGACAGAGTCGCAGGCATTTGGCTGCAGCAAGCAGGAGCTGAAGGGCAGCAAGGAGGGTACCACACTGGACAAGTAGCTGCTGATGTCTCCAGCATCATTCGTACCCCGCAAGCTAAATGCCCCAGAGATCAGGAAGCCTCTAATTTCCTGTTTGGCAGGAACAGGGACAAAAATTATACATTCTGAAATTCGTGCACTACATAACCGGTCAGATATCATGGTGACATTCAGCTGGAGAACTGCAGAGAGGGGAAGGAGGAGAGGAACTTAACTCAGATGAAGATACAATATTTTCTCTGCTGCCACTTAGTTTGTAGTGCATGGCAGGATGTGACTTTCAGAAAAGATGCAGCTTGGAGACCAGGGTGCATTTTCATGGCAACAAATGACAGGGCTCTGCTAGATTCCAGTTGTGGTGCCAAGTGACATGCTGCCTCCTCCTGTAGCGCATCCAGTTTTTGTTGGACATGGTCTTTTTCTTCATTTCTTGGCCTAGTCTGTTTTTTTTTTTCAAGATTTCTCTGTTCTGTTAAATGGTTGCAGCATTTTGTGCTGGGTTGACAATAGTTCAGTCAGAGATGCATGTATTTTATGCAGCTGTACAGGAGCTCTAAATGTTTTGGAGTGTTTCTGAATAAACAATGCAATCAATGTGACAGTCGGAGATTGTTAGAGGGATTAACTCTGTTGTGATATAGGTGTGCTAAAATACTTAATCTCTAAAAGGAAATCATTCTAGGTGCTAAAATATTTAATCGCTAAAGGGAAAGCATTCTAGGTATCTTAATAGGACATTGATGCTGTTTCAGATTTTGATTTTTTTTTTAATAACTGCTGATCGCTTTCTCCCATCGTTTCTCTTTCCATGGAAAGAATCTACCTAAATTTCAGAAGGGTTTGCCTATTAATTAATAATTTTGCTGTTGCTTGGTTTTGCTTAGGCTGTAAGATAATCCGTTCCCTTCCCAATACATGTTTGTTCCCTATAGTATGTTTTAGTGCTTTATCTGGGATCCAGTTGTTTTAAGACGTGGCTTATTGATCTTGTGTGAAGCTTTGTTTGTTTGTATTTTTCCTGCGAATCTCTGTAAAACGTGCAAGTACAGATCTTGAGTATCTGAGTTTTGGAGCAGTTTTGAGCGTGGGAAGAATTCCTCCAGGAATTCCTCCTGGAAGTGATAATGGAAATAATTTAGAGACTAGTGGTATTGCACTGAGCTGCTCCTCATGCCCCTGCCAACCTCTCACTGTGCCAAACTGTCCAGGGCCTGAAACATATTGGGAATCCCCTGGATGTTGGGCTCCCTCATACTCAAGGAGGTGCACTGTCTGCAGGAAACAAAATGTTCCCTTCCACCTCCCAGCCCTCCAGCAGCAGACACTGCTGAGATTTTTCTTAATAGACATCTGTAGGTCTTTGCTTCACTTCAGAACCAATTCAGAAGATGCACAATATCAAAAAACATGCTGTAGAATGTGTGACCTAAATTGAGTATCAGTCACGTTTTATTTTTAATTATCTGAGTACATTTTGTTTTAAGTTTCCATTCAAACTGAAATGTTATGGGAGCACCTGGCTGTTTTGTTTTGCTGGAAAAGACCAGCATTTTTCATTTCAAGATTCCTTGCTCAAAACTGTTCCAAATATTTCATTTTGTGAAAATGTTCACTACTTCTGCCTGATACAGAATCAAAGGCATTTCAAAACATCAATAATTCTCACAAAGAGCAGAACCTCTATTTTTTGACCACTAAGGTTTTGTTGAGTAGACTAACAAGGTGACTGTAAGTAGCCTAGGGAGAAGCGTACATATGAATCAGTTTGGATTTCTTGGGAAAGAGAAGTTTAAGGGGAGACGTTCTCAGTCCAGAAGTAAAAGGTGAACTTTGCTGCTGCGTTGTAGAGTCTTACTCTGTTTATCCCATCCTCACACTCTGCTGCTCCTGATACTTCTGAATCACAATGTATTAACATGATACTCAAGAGTTATTGTGATTCTTCTATCAATCAGTCCTTAGACTAAATACAACTATCTATCTCTTCCTTTACAGAGATAATCGTCTCTTCTTCTTTGTATTGGCAATGCAGAACAAAAAGGTCTAGGGCTCAGTTCCTCGTGGACTGCTTCTGCATACCATTGTGCAGTTTAAAAATATTATCAGTTTCTTTAGAATAGTAGAAAAAGGTTAAATTCTAGAACCTGCATCCCACCTCATGCTTACAGATGCAGCTCTGTCTTTCATTTAAGTTTGTGCATTTTTCTCTTTCTTTGCCTACATAATGCCTATTATTATCATAATTAATATTAACAGTGATAGTATTTTATAGTATTAACATAAAATATTACATTTTAAATATTAAAAATCTTGACAATATTAATTATAAGAAGATTTTCCCATTATTATATCATGTTAACATTAACTATTCTGGAATGAATTTGTGGCAAATATGTTGTAGTGATTTGCATCTATCCCAGTGCTAATAATCAGCAGAAAGGGTATAGTAGTTCTTCCCTTGCCCTCTGGCTGAAAGCATCATGAGTGACTTGTGTGGCATGGCCTTGGCATGTCCCCACAGAGATGAGTTTCACCCTTAGTGCTGAAGCACGATCACAGAATGTAATCTTGATTCCTTTCCCCATTCCCGAGGGCTAGGCTGTTCAGTTGTTACTTTGTTCAGTAGATGCTTCTTCATTAAAGTGCTCCTGCTAAGCATAAAGAGGCCCTTATTTGAGTAAGTGCCCATCATGGGGAGTAACCCATATTAGGTTCATTTAACAGGGAAAGTTCTCCCCTGCTTTCTTTAGAGCCAAGACAGTCTTGGGAGAGAAGATCTTCCTTCTGCTGTTACTGTGTCAGGTTTGTCACAGGAGGACGTGGACACTGGGAAGCTGTCTGACCTTAATGAGTAAGAAGGTGGATTGAATTTTGTTCAGGAATTGTCAGACTTAACTCCTGTCTGATAGAAGCATGGTCTGTGTAAGCTCACATATGATACTTATTGTTACCTCTTCAAAACAGGCAAAGAAATTATGTGTTGCATTATTGTGGGGTTTCAGATGGCTAACTCTCGCTTGACTCTTTACGTAGCTCAACAATTCTCAGAAAAAATGGAAGCCACCTCTTGCTTTCCAGCAAAGGTGTCATGCTGACCATAACAGTGAGATTTCAGGAAGACAAATACTCTTACCAAACACACTGTAGTGCATTTACTATCACGCTATAAATATCATATGTAACTAAATGTAAGTAACATGTCAAAATTAAGTGGCATACATTTTATGATGGAGTCTTCATGATCTTGCATTAATCCTATTCCTTCAGTACCTAGTTTATGGTTCTCTGCAACAGAACACCCAATCACTCATACAATGATAACTATGCCAAGTGTTCAGAAGAATTGAAAAGCAAATAAAACAGATCACATACACAGTTCAGCAACTTGGAGAGCATTAGTTTAAAATCTCAGTATTCACATGGAACTGCCATGCTAGCTAGGCACCCTCCTTTGTCAGTGTTAGCTACTCAGTGATAAGCCAGCTGATAAAATGAACACGAGACTTGTATAACACTCATTTCAGATGTCCGAAAAAGCTGGAGCATTCATACAGAATGGGTCTTGCACAATACAGTCCGTTTCCAAACCCAAAATCATTATGGTAGGAGGAAGATCCTTTCAGGAGAGAACTTAGTGGTGCATCTGCTTTTTGTTAACAGAAGCATCTTAGCTAGCTCAATCACTGAAGTGTCTTGAAGGGTAACTCCTATCTGGCAGAGAGGAAAGGAAAATAAAATGGGGCTGCAGCCTGAGTATGGGGTCATGGCTAATAGGAAACCCAGAACCACCCCCTTCCTGTAGGCCATGGTGAACCATAAAATGAAAATATGCAGATGGATACAAGATGCAGGGATGTTTCAATGGAAATAACCACAGAGGCCAGGATGCAGGGTTAGGTGAAGGTAACAGCCTAAAATACAGAAAGAATAATAGATTTGCCTGGCAAGAAGACAAAGAAAACTATACACTAAGGCCTGAAGCACATAACATTTTAATAAGAACATCACTGAGTGCATTTGATAATACTCTGGGTGGATCATCCTGAACATGTCCAAAGAGTATTATAAAGTAGCATGACTTCAAAAAGAAATGCAGGCTTTATGGAACAATATTTCAAAATTTTTCATCTGAAGCAGATGAAAAATATGCTGAAGTGCTAAGACTCACAAACAGTATTAGGACTATAGTAACCCACTATCATATAACCAAGTTAAAGTACAACTGCTATGGTAAGTCCATTTGTAATTTTTTAAAAGTGGCTAGAAAAAGTGCTCTTATGTATGGCATGTACTGCAAGGGTGTGTAGGAGCCCTGTGCCGGTCAGGACTGCATTATACAAACATAGGTCAAAAAACTAGTGCTAGCCTAATTTAAATATGACTTGGTTTAGTACCAGATTTTCATACAGAGATTGATTTGGGAGTCCTAGCCCAAAGTATTGCTGAAGTGTTCAAAACAGTGGGGCTGTAGACAATCTCAGAAACCCCCAAACAAATTGAAATACGTTGCCTTAACAATATGAGACATGGATTTCCCACTTGGCTTATTTTTAATGTCTCCAGGACCTCCTTGAATCTAGGCCTCTGGAGTCTGGGATGCTGCATGTAAGATTTATACTGAAGATTGTACAGTCGACCTGCAGTTTTGACAACAGACGTCTCAAACAATTAAATCACTGTCCTAACTACTTTGGTGTAAAATTGCAGCCTGTTTATAAAAAAATGGGGCCTCTAACATTTGAGCTCTCAGTTTTACTGCAGATCCTACTTGTACTTTAATAGTGAAACTAAAATTACATTTATGCATTGATTTTGAATTAATTACAGTGTTACAGCAGTGCAGCAAGCAGAGGACTTAATGTTTAATAGCATTCTTATGCATCCAGAAAGGAAGGTGAGCATGCATGAGGAAGGAACCACCTCAGTGCTGCATGGTTACAGTAAGGAGTAGCTTCATCCTAGAAGGAGGTAGAACATTTTCCAGAATGCTCCCTTGGGGCACTGCAAAATGTGTGAGAGAAAAGCAGGGAGAGTAGGTGTAGTTGTGGGTTTCTTCCCCACCCACCTCTTCTCCTTTGTCCATAAGCCGCTGGCATTTGGTGAAGGATGTGAGGAGTACTTGGCACAATCTGTGGTGTGGTGTTGAAATCCATATGTGTTAAATCTTCAGAGAGCCCTTACCTGAAATGCAGCAATGCTGGTGCAGAGTCCTAAATTCTTTCAAAGATCACTGTGATCTTCCTCTGTTCCCCAGGATGAGCAAGCTTAACAGACTTCATGTCAGAAAGCCAAACCTCCACCCTGATGACATGCCATCAGGGAATGGATCCACTCAGGGAAATTTTAGGGGGCATTTCTTACTAGACTGACACCTTGTGCGAATGCTTTCATGTCAGGAGATTATCTGGTGTTATTTTAGAGGCAGAAGGAAAGATGCCTCAGCATCACAGGCAGAATTTACAGCTCAGTGTTGGTGTTAAACAAATGCAGTCATGTGAATTCCAAAAGCCATTGCACACACAATGCCGTATAATGTTTCCCCAAATGGAAAATGACAGTGCTGAGAGTAGAGACAGGCACTGAAAAGAATTAAGAAAAAAACCTCCAAAACCAAATACAAAACCAAAACCCGAATTTGGGGTTCCAAGCCCTCTGCTGGTGTAAATTCTCCCTTTATACCAGTGTAGAAATTCAGCCAAGAACTATAAAATGATTTCATCACTGCTTGGGCTACACTTTGGCTGTTGTGTCCAAGAACAATATTTTAAGCATGGCTTGAGGAACAAGTCAACATATGAATTTGATAATAACAATTTAGAATTTTGCAAGCTCCATAGGAATTAATTTTTTTTCAGTAATAGCAGTTACTGGTATTTTTAATGATCATATTGCATGTTGCTTGAGGGATGCCTCATTTCAGAGCAAATGCTTGTTTAAACTCATAGAATGATGTCATGGTACAAGTGAGGAGACAAAAACTAGAATTCATGGAAGGAAAACAACAGCTGAATTTTTCTTTTCTATTTTAGTGAAACTTTTCTCTTGTATTTTCTAGTTTATCTAAACAAATTATGGCCCAGAGAAAGTGACAAGCAGAAAACGTCATCAAGACTGCAGAAGAGAAGGGAAATAAGCAGGAGGACCTTGACATTGCCTTATTTATTAGTACCTGGCTGAGGTCCAGTATAATTGGTCCCTGCCAATATGTCTGTCTATCTGCATAGAGTCTAGGTTAGCATGTTGACGCTATTGGCATTGGCATTGGCATTGACATTCTCAGTGCGGGCACTGAAGACAGATCAGGAGTATGGTTGTGACTGTACTTCTCCCCTGCTCTTTAGGCCAGCAGAGATGAGTCTTCACAGAAAACAGCAATTGCTAATTCTCTAACATAGTAGGATTATTGCTCTTCCTTTGAATTCTTGAAACCTTCCTCTGCCATCTTGATGCTTCTGGCTAGGGAGAGTACATCTCTGAACACTCTTCAGACAATCAGTAGGTGACAGATTTGATCTCACATGACTTGCCCAGCATCATACAGGTAGTCTGTGAACAAGACAAAGTAGCTGACATAAAATGGTTGACTTATTTCCCTTCTGCACTGATGGTTCAAAACAACCTCTTTCACTTGCAGGAAAGATGTGGGAACTCAGTAGGTTTGCCCATATTCTTCAGATTTGTGAAACGAAAGACTCTACTCATTTTGTTGCATCACATATGTGTGGCAGTTTGTTAATCTTCTTATTTGTAAGTCACATGATAAATTAACCAGCCAGGGAAAGGGAGAGAGGCTATCTAACAAGATTCAAAGAACTGGGACACCTGAGACATTTCGAGTAAAAATTGTGGTGCTCCCATGCGGTGTACATTATAGAAACACTTCCATGACTCACAAGGGAGAAGTAAAGCTAGAAACCAAGCTCTTTTGCTCCCCTCTTCTCCTGTGATGTAATTTGACATGAACAATAGCACCAGACATGCTATGTTAACCTACAGTAAATTTGGAAAAAAATGTGGTTTTCAGTAAAATAAATATGGGAAAGGGTTGCGATCTTTAGCACTTGAGAAATAGCTTACAGACATCAGGAGTAGAGATTTCTTTGTGAACCCAAACTGACTTCTGTGGTATGACACTTGGCTTTCAGAGTCTGCTCTTGAGTGACTGCTACTTGTTGATATTGACTGTGCAGGTAGCTGGTGTCTTGTCACGTTACACCTCAACCCCCCTATTTAGAAAAGCAAACAGAAGTTAGAATTTCAACCATGGTACAGACTTGTAGACGCCAGTTTTCCAATGCATATTAAAGGTTATTTTTAAAACTTTCTTCACCCTGGTAGCTCAGACTAATTGGGGTTAATATAAAAGAGGAAATTGATTTTTTTTTTCCAAATTGTTTGCTTTGAAAATCAGAAAGACGGTAGCTGTAGTTCATTAATGTTGCATTGCAAAATTGTTTTGCTGTTGACTTGGACACATTAGATGATCATAGAATCATGGAATCATAGAATGGTTTGGGGTTGGAAGGGACCTTAAATATCATCTAGTTCCAACGCCCTGCCATAAGCAGGGGCACCTTCTGCTAGAACAGGTTACTCAAAGCCCCGCCAACCTGGCCTTGAATGCTTCCAGGGATGGGGCCTCAACAACTTCTCTGGGCAACCTGTACCAGTGCCTCATCACCCTCATAGTAAAAAAATTTCTTCCTAATATCTAATCTAAATCTACCCTCTTTCAGTTCAAAGCCATCACCCCTTGTCCTATCACTACATGCCCGTGTAAAAAGTCCCTCCCCAGCTTTCTTGTAGGCCTCCTTTAGGTACTGGAAGGCTGCTATAAGGTCTTCCCAGAGCCTTCTCTTCTCCAGGCTGAACAACCCCAACTCTCTCAGCCTGTCTTCATAGGAGAGGTGCTCCAGCCCTCTGATCGTTTTTATGCCGCTTCTCTGGACCTGCTCCCACAGGTCCGTGTCCATTTTATGTTGGGGGTCCCAGAGCTGTATGCAGCACTCCAGGTGCGGTCTCAGGAGAGCAGAGTAGAGAGGTAGAATCAACTCCCTCGACCTGCTGGCCAAGCTTCTTTTGATGCAGCCCAGGATATGGTTGGCTTTCAGGGCTGTGAGCACACATTGCCCACTCACATCCAGATTTTCATCCAACAGCAGCTCCAAGTTCTTCTCAGCAGAGCTGCTCTCAATCCCTTTATCCTCCAGCCTCTATTGATACTGAGGATTGCTCTGACCCAGGACCTTGCACTTGGCCATGTTGAACTTCACACGGTTTGCACAGGCCCACCTCTCAAGCCTGCCCAGGTCCCTCTGGATGGTATCCCTTCCCTCCAGCATGTCAACTGCATCACACAGCTTGGTGTTATTGGCAAACTTGCCGAGGGTGCACTCAATCCCACTGTCCATTGCATTGACAAAGTTGTTAAACAGCACTGGACCCAATACCAACCCATGAGGAATGCCACTTATTATTGGTCGCTGCTTGAGCATCAAGCCATTGACTGCAAATCTTGGAGTGCGGCCATCCAGCCAGTTTCTTATCCACCAAGTGGTGCATCCATCAAATCCATGTCTCACCAACTTAGAGTCAAGGATGTCATGCGGGGCAGTGTCAAATGCTTTGCACAAGCCCAGGGAGATCATCCCAGAGCCTGTGAGGATTTTTATGTGAGTTGTGCCAGCTGCTTGTCTGCTGGTACCTGATACATCCCTTTATCCACTGGCACAACCAGCAGACACTCAGGTGTGGAAGTAGTGGTAGGGTAAAAGTGACACCATGATGATTTTTGTAAAGCAAAGCACAGGACTTCACATGAGCTCAATATTGTGAGTTTGAAGTCGTGCTGCTGGAGTGATCAGTAACTGTATGCTATGGCATAGGTTGACATGGCAAATCAGGAGAATACAAGATGTTTTGGAAAGGAGAGGACACCTGGTTCAACGTGCCAGGTCTTCACTGACTTATAGTAATCCCATCTCCCTGCTTTTTACCAAGATCCATAATTCCCATCTTCAGAACGCATCTAGATGTCCACTGAATTCATTGAAATACACTGTTCATGTTGTCTTTCCTTTCAGTTTACCACAGTATACCTGTCTTTCTTTTCACGTAGATTATTGTTTAACACTAGAAATTCTTATTCTAAAGTAAATTAAATCATATTTTAAAGGAATAGACTTTTTTTTTCATTCATACACACTTCATCCTGGGACACCAAAGATCTGTAATCCGTTACTTTTCAGTGGTGCAGATTTCCACTCAGTTAACTTTCCTTCTGTCCCTCTGGCAGGAGACATTTCTTTTCATCAGAGATGTGAATCATGTCACCTTCATAGCACTCATCTGATCTTACCTCCAGGGCACTTCATCTTCCTTTCTTGGAAGAGTAAGTGGTCTGTAATGCAGTAACTGCTACAGTTTATTAATTATCCAGTATATTTGGCTGACCCAATATGATACTGTGTTGTGTAAAACACAACAGATACAGCTTCTATATCTTTTCAACTTAGCATTTGAAAAGGTCTTTGGAAGATGCTGAATTGTAGGATACATTAGGTCATTCACATATTTTAATTTCATGTGGTCTCTCTCCTTCATTCCACCCTTTTGGCAGAAGCATGTCTGGCCCTTCATAAACATTGCTGAGAAGTTTGGTAGGAACTGCATATTGCAATGTGTGGCCCATCTACATAGGAACATAGGAATAGCTTATCCAAAGGTCCTTCTAGTCCAGGATCCTGTCACTGTAACCAGTGCCTGCATAATAGCATGATAACAAGATAAACGTACATTAGTATTTCCCTCATGTACTCTCTTAGCCTCCAGCACTCGGCAGCTCAGGCACCTCCTGGGCCAGAGATGATATCTTTGTGTTTGATAGCCCTTGTCAGATTTTATCCTGCATGAGTGTGTTTAATCACTTTTTGATCCCAGGTAAGCCTTGGGGGTTGGTGGTATCTAGTGGCAATGAGTTCCACAAGCAACTGTACGTTATGTGACGGGGTGCCTCTTTTTGTTTGTTATGAATGTGCCATTTACAAATCTCATTTTTTGTCTTCTGGTTCCTGCATTATGTGAAACTGAGTAATTGGTCCTTCTTCATCTTCTCCATACTGCTCATGGTTTCATAGAGACTAATGAGAGGAATTTTATCTCCAGTAACACAAAGCTGACACACATTATTGAACTGATTCTGCACAACTGAAGAGAGATTTCACAGTGTAATAATACTGTAATAATATGGTGTCTCTCAAGAATAGCCACGAGCAGGTTGAAAGCTTATGGGTAAGAATTAGAGACCGAGGCAACAAAGGGTACCTTGCAGCTGGTGTCTACTACAGGCTGTCCAATCAAGGGGAGCTTATTGATTCTTACTCCAGCTACAGGAGGCATCACGCTCACAGGCTCTCATCCTGCTAGGGGACTTCAGCCACCCAAACATCTGCTGGAAAAGTAGCACAGCGATCTGTAGACTCCTGGAGTTCATCAAAGATAACTTCTTAAAGCTGGGTAGTAGACAGCCCCACCAGAGGGGATGCGATACTGGACCTGTTGATCACCAACACAAGTGACCTAATCAGTGACATCAAGGCAATGGAGGCAGCCTGGGCTGTAGTGATCATGCACTGGTGGATTTCGGAGTCCTGAGGGATATGGGTCAGGTGAAGAGTAAAGTCAGGACCCTGAACTTTAGGAAAGGAAACTTCCAGCTCTTCAGGGAGTTAGTCAATAGGACCCCCTGGGAAACTGCCCTCAGGGACAAGGGAGCAGAACAGAGCTGCCACATCTTTGAAGATGCTTTTCTCACAATGGAAGAGCTCTTGATCCCCAGGTGTAAGAAATCAGGAAAGGAAGGCAAGAGACCTGCATGGCTGAGTTGAGACCTGCTTGTCAAACTAAAGGGCAAGCAAGAGATGCACAGGCAGTGGAAGGAGGGACAGGTATCCTGGGAAGAGTATATGGATGCTGCCCGGATGTGTAGAGGACGGGTCAGGAAGGCCAGGGTGCAGATGGAGCTGAACTTGGCAAGAGGCACAGAGAATAATAATAAGGGCTTCTACAGGTATGTCAGCCAGAAAAGGAAGGTCAAAGAAAGTGTACCCGCTTAGATGAGCAAGACTGGCAAACTGTTAAAAACGGATGAAGAGAAGGCTGAGGTATTCAACAACTCTTTTGCCTCAGTCTTCACTGGCAGCGTCTCTCCCCACACCTCTCAAGCGGATGGACAGCTGGGCAGGGAGTCGGGGAGCAAAGTCCCTCCCACTGTAAGCAAAGATCAGGTTCCTGACCACCTAAGGAACCTGAACATAAAGAAATATATGGGACTTGATGACATGCATCCAAGAGTCCTGAGGAAATTGTCTGATGTAGTTGCCAAGCCACTCTCCATGATATTTGAAAAGTCGTGACAGTCAGATGAAATTCCCAGTGACTGGGAAAAGGGAAACATTGCACCCATTTTTAAAAAGGGTAGAA
>VZSZ01004271.1:0-40063 GCA_013398815.1 Ibidorhyncha struthersii
CCCCAACCTTTACATCCTCCACCAGTCCCTCTTTGTTTGTCTTTGCTGTGAGTGTTTTGGTGGCTGAGTCATCAATGGAGAAGTTTTTTTGGGCTGAACAGTAGTGTGCATCTGTACCTTCAACATCTGTTATAAGCTCACTGCTTGTTACACCTGTTGTTGGGGTACAGCATTTCTGACTTTGTTATCACTGTGCTAGCCATATCACGTTTAACCAACCTAGAGAGCAGGTTGGTAGTGGACCATCACATCAGAGCAAATCGTAACTTTGGTCTTAACACTTTTCAGAAACAGATCCAATTTACAAATGTAGCACAGCCAGCAACCCAGACCTATCCCCAACCTTCCTCATACCAGGTATCTTTTCCAAAGAGATTTGTATATCAGGAGCCATATTTCATAAAGGAGTAACAAATAAGACCTGTGCCCAGGGAATATCCTGGAGAAGCCAAAGATGAAGTAGGATTGTTCTCCTAAGGCTTAAAGTACAAGCTGTGGGACTTAAGGTAAGACCACTGAGTATACAAACAGCTGAGCTTCAATTGACTTGTAGCAACAAACCTTCTAACCAAACTTCAGGATGTGGTAAACTCGTCCTAGTATGATAGCTGCTGTACTGCTGCTGTGTTGTGTGATGTTTTCAGTGAGGCTATTGCTACTTTTTGTGTCTTTCATTTCATCATATTTCATGTGTATATAGTATCAAAACTTTTCAGGAATTTTAATTATAGATACATCACAATGTGGCGACATAAGGTTATTTTCTTCCCCTGTCAAAATAATTTTTCTTTTTTTTGTCTTTTTTTTTTTTAAGTCTTATTGCTTGAATAGAAAATTACGCTGGTGTCGTCCTTTGGAAAACATAAGGATTCAAACAAGATGGCATTAGAATTTTAATTTTGCTCATTTTCTTTCCAACAAAGTAGTTCTGCAGACTTTACTGTCTTTGCAACATCAAATCACAATATTATAGACTCCTTGATACACAGATAAATTCTTCAAGGAGTATGCAAACTTTATTCTTGAAACTTGATATTAAAAATAACTTATTCATGATATGAAGCATAATTTTTCTTTCTGATTGATTTATAAAATGTAGTCAGTACCATTCAGCTTATACCTTAGGCTTTAGCCAAATTTTCTATCTGAGGATGATTTCAAAATGAGTATTTTAATTAAGAAAGAACATTAACAACATTTAACATTAAACAAGTTTCAAGTGTATGAATTTTTTAGACAGAAGAGAAGATTAGTAAAATAAAATGCAAAAAATTACTAGTGGTAATTTGTAGGATCTGATACCTGATATATTAATGACAAATCAGATATTCTGGGTTTTGTTTCAACCCAAGAGGGTCAACGAGATAGTAAAATTAGCTGGGTTTTGGAAATGACTTTAAATAGGATTCTGCATGAGTGAAATGATAATATCTCAAAATATCTTGTATTCACTATTCATAAATGTAAAGGTTACAGAATTCTTCCTGATCAAAATGTAAGTCGGTCCTATTTTAGAGATAAAGGGTTTCTGATATAAGCAGATCACTGAGATTCATTCCAATTTTTGTAATTATGAAAGTTTGCCCCACTATAGTTGTTTAGTCATAACCCAAGAGAAATTTCGTCTGGACAGGCTATGGGGCAGCCTTTTTTTCTGAGATAAAATTAAAGAGAGTTTCTTCTTTCACCATCCACCTTCCTAAATGAAGACATTTGCTTATCTGTAAGACCATGATGAAACATAGGTCAAAGATTTCAAACATGTTCTGAAACCCTGGACTTTTCTGAGGGGACAGACGACCTCAACCTTTAGAAAAAGAGGCAGAGAAAAAGCTTGACCATGTGCTGTGTTCATAGGCATGCTACCTCCCTCTTGCAGGTGGTCCAGCATGTATATTCTTCTGAATAAGAACTCAAGAAGCTATAGTACATGGTCAGATCTCAATGAAACAGCTTGAGCCTGTACATTGCCCACAAGGAAGATAGTACTGAGGCAACATAGGCAAAGTTCAGCTTTGTTTGCTTAGCTTCTGGCATTATACCTGGCCATTTTGTGTATCTTGCCTCACCAACACAACTATTTCATAGTGTACTTATGTTATAGAGTGGTTTGTGCAATCCTGCAAAACTTTCACTAGCTGTATATTCATCAAGAAGCTGATTTTTTTATGTCAAGTGTTGCAATCAGTTCCTCTCATGTGGTTTCTTTTATGATAAATGCTAAGGTTAAATCTTGATTTAGCACCTTCTAGTTGTAAATAAGTGCTTCTATTGGCTTTTTGGACCTTTAAATCATGTGGCTAGCTGCAGAGATTATTAGCACTATTATTTAGTGGATGGGATGCAATTTACTCCCCCTTTTTAGCAACATTTACCGTCCTCTCCAAGTTGGAAATGTTTATTCAAATAACACAAATAAAGAAAAACTAGAAAGATGAGTTATTAAAATAAGAAAGATTATCTCTATTTTTAGGAAACACAAAATGAACATACTTTTTGAAATGGAACAAAAGAGCAAGATAACCCAGGTGGAAGAGGATTTAATTAAAACTAAAAAATTGAATGGAAAATTGAATGATTTTTTATTAACATGCAGTGAAGCTGATAGGTCAAATGCAGCATTCACTCTGGATTTAAAAAAAAAGATACTAGTATCTCAATTTGGTCAGGAATGGAAACTATCTTGCAAGATGGAGGTGGCCTTCCTAATACAGCTGCCAATAATACAGTTCACAACAAGGGAGACGAATCAGCATCTCCCTTTTGCTGCATCATGCACTTCAAGCTGAATACTTTTTTCACTTTGGCTTGTCAAACATTATTGTCAAAGTTCTAGTAGCTTTGGGGAAATCTTTGTGCAGTAAAAGATATTGGACAGGTGCGAAAACCCCTGAAATGAGTTTTACTAGGACAAGGGACTTACCATTGAGGAAACATTGCAAGTAAAGTACTCCTTTGTTTTGGTTTTCCTTAGATAATTTTATAGAGGCCTGAGTAAGTGGTAATAAATGAAGTAAACATATTTCAAAGAAATTAAAGCCAAATCCATCAACATTTAGTGATAGAAGTGGTCCCACTGATATCTGACATCAGTTGTGTGAGTAAGCACTTCATGTTCAAGCATATTAGTGCACAGAGTGCTGATGCACTGGGCCCCATAGAGTATAAAATAAGTGTACTTCATTTATACTTTGCTGTTGAACATTTTTTTCCCATTAAAGCTAAGTACAATAGATTAGCATAAATGAAAAAAATATTTTGGAAGAGAAAATGTTAGGATACTAACAGAGACATGTTTAAGATACATATTTATTTAAAGACTTACTTTCTAAACACAAGCAATCTATTACTTCTACTTTTTCCACATTTAGTGTCAAATCCTACTGTGTTTTTTTCTAGGTAATGCACATTGACTCATGCCCCTCATTCTCATATTCATACCCTTTTTCAAGGGTGATTCATTCCATAGATTAATTAACTATCTTAAAATGGGATGAGCCTCTTTTGGGAAGTGCCTATCCCTGCTACAGACACCAATAGTCATGTTTAAGTAACTCTTGGCTGCTGGGATGAATATCAGTGATGGAGTCTGGAATGTTTTCTAATTGTTTTTGTCAAATTAATATGTCGGTAATGGCCCCGCACTGCAGAAACCAGTCTATTTTGGGAGAATTTGTAGAACTGTTAATATCATTGCCTTTTCCTAGCATGTAAAGACCTTGAAAGTCCACGTTGTCATGGTTCCAGAGGCAGTGCTAGAATCCTGGGTGGACATGTGCAATTAACTTTTATTAATGTTTATTAATGTGCATAATTGAGTTTTATGAAGGCATGCTATGTGTGTGAGGATGTATGACAATTAGTTCGGAAAATCTAAAATAACTCCACTGCCTTCTTACTGACTATCTGATTGATAGTTTGCTACAAAATGCTTATTGTTGTGGTTTGTACTATAAGAGTGTAATATGTTTTCATCAGCTTCAATTGGCCCTTCTGTTAGAGTCCAGAATTATAAAGGAAGCAGTTTAGTGCCTGCTCTTTTCGAAGTGGTCCTTTGGGGCCAAACACACAAGAAAAGGAGAAAACAATTTAGTCAGAAAAGTCAAGATGAGAATGTATACAGTCGAAGTCTTGGATTCAAAGCATTCTTACCTAAGTTGTGTGTGTACATAATTAGATGACAGAAACATACCTTGACACTATTTGTCCTGCTTTTCCTCCAGGCATGAATTCCTCTTTGGTTTACAACACTGTTGAACATGATTCTAGCTGTTACCCCATGCCTCCTGCACTGTTTCTTTCACTGATTTAATCTCAAATTATGAATTCTTCAGAGTAGGGATTATCTTTCTGTTATGTGTACTCCCTACACTCCAGTACAATGGGTCCTTGAACTTTGTGTTACATTCCCAACCAATACTTAAAAGCAGAATGATGATGAATAATAAATCTCTAAACTCCATTAAAAATGGAATTGTGTATAATGTCAAATCATTTAGCAACTTCTCTATGGATAAATTAAGCTAAATTCATGTACTTCTCAAAATGTGCTAATGAATAATGCTGATAACGTGGAAATGACTAAAGAGGTACAAATGCTGAAATGATACACTCTTTACTCATCAGCACAAGAAATTTTCAAGCTATGATATCGCTTCTGGAGTGACTGCTCTACCATTACCTGAGCTATGCCCCAGCCTACTCCAACTGTGAGCCCTGCCATGCCATCACCCTGCGAGACTGCAGCACACCATTGGGCAGCTGGAAAGTGTTAGGAGTCTGGGGAATGTCTTCACAGTGAAGCCATAATAGGTGAAAAGGTTGTGATTAAAATGTAGCTAAGAGCTAGAAACAGACACTTAAACCTTATGTCCCCTTCAAATTCTTAGCTTTGAGAAAAATGAACCCATGACCTGAAGCAAGTGTGAATTGCTAAGAACAAAGATGCCTTCCTATAATTCAGTTTGTTTCCTTTTTGAGGAAGTAAACACATCAGCAGTCTTTTGTTAAGAAATATTTTCCCCAATTTACTTTTTAGATATGCACTGCAAAAGTTAAATAGAAGCACAAGACACAAATAATACAATAACACAATACTGATAATCAAGGTGCAAAGCAGAAGGCAAGAGTCCTATTTTACTGCATAGAAGCAGGGCATTGAAGGTCTGTAAAACCTGAATATGTGTGTTAGAGACAAATTCTGAGAGTAACAATATATCATTTTTAATAGAAACTAAGTTCTAGCTGTCTATTGGAATGCCAGGCAGCATATGCAGGAGACACTTTTGTCACTACTGCAAGAAAAAGTATGTATTTACTGACTGTTAAATTTCAATGCAAATAGCTACGCTAAAACTAAGCAACACTTATTCTAAAATCACTATCTTAAACCAAGTCAGAAATATGTAACCACATCAATACAAATATTCATTTTCTGCCTCAGCTGATGAAGATGAGATTGCAAGAACAACCTTCATTGAGGGAAATAACCTGATCTATCACTGAGCCAGTGCATTGAAAATCTGTACATAGCTAAACAGATTATTCACACGCTCCATTCAAAGTGGCATGCTTCATTTTCTTTTAAGGTATGTGCTACTACAATTCACTGCAAAGATGTGTATTATGCGGAAGTCATTATTTATTCCGTCACACATTGACTACATCATAAAGTCCAAAATGCAAAATTTTCTTTTATTATTTGAGGGGAGAGTGAAAAGACAAATTTTTGGTGTAGTTGCTCGGGAAGTACTTGAAAGAAAAGTTCCTGTACTAATTACATGGTTCTTTAAGGGTAACATCCAATATATACTCATTTCTGACAATTTGATTTTTAATTATCCTAGTAATTTTCCACATGATATTGTACATAAAATGTTTCTTGTGTTTACTAAAATAAAAATTACTCTTCCCTTTATCATAGCTGCACTTGTTTAAATTTGAATAGGCTCCTTCTCTGCAGAATTGTAGCAATGAATTTGCGTTTATTATGTTTTCATGCACGCACTGTTCTTAATTCTTTATTTCCACCATATTTTTTTTTTTTTTTTTGGAGAAGGAGAAGATAATAAGTGCATTTCTGGGAGTACAGAGAAATGTTCATTCTCCTCCTGAAGATCAGGAATTCTGGAAAAGTACTACATTTCTGAAGACAAAACATGAAATCCAAAGATTGTCATCTTTCTCCTTTCCTAATCTCCATCTTTTCCTTTTGCTCTGCTTCTCTAAATACCTTCCTTCTTTCTGCTTCACAGCATCTATGTTCTTTCTATGACTTGTCCACTCCACAGCTGTGACCAAGGGGTGAGGAGGTTTATTTTACTCTGGTAGTGAGGAAGCATGTGAGAGTACTGTGCCTCAGAGAGGTGGCTGCCACAGTTCCTTTTTCAACATCACTATTTTTACCTTTTTACTTTTAAGAAAGTTCTCAAGAGTTGCAGGAATGAACACAGATGAATATTAGTTTAAGGGTCTTTAGGAAATGTCTCAGTTTTCAAACTGTGCGATAACTTCTCCTGCAGCTCCATACAAATGCAGACGTGGAGGACTGGTTACCCCAGTGCCTCACAGAGCTGAAAACATTCGTAGGGAGACAGACTAGGATGACAAGGAAATATGTCCTCATATATCTTGAGGTTAAGGGTGCATTAGGGTCTCTTACGCCAGGCAAGATCTACGAGGCAGCAATCTGAAAAGCAATGTTTGCTTTTATTAATGAGGTTTAAATGACATTGGGGCTTTTCCCTATAGCTTAGTGATTATAGTGTGTTTCATTATCGGAGTCCTCATCAAAGACAAGATGTAGTGAGGTGGGAGTTCTGAGCCACAGATTGTACAATAAAAAAGTCTTACCAGGCAAAATTAAGTCAGCCTGTCCTTTTGTCAGCTGCATGTGTTACTTCTCCAGCACAAAAGACACTTTATGTATCTACATAACAGACTTAAATATGCATAGCCCCACATTTCATACCTATAGAAAAGCAGGAATCAGGGCAAAAATAATATAATGGTAAGCTTCAGATAGTAAACGGGGTTTTTTTTGTCATCTGCTTCTCTGAATTTTTACAACTAGCCATTCTTTTTCTCTGTTTTTTTAATTGATTTCTTAAATATTGGGAGAACCAGAAGGGAAAAATTATGCAAAAATTGCCATTATTATTTAAAGATTTTCTGACACACACTTGAATGTTTGAAGTACATACCCATATGTATAATTTATATTTTAACTTTCTCTATCGTATATATTGTAGGAATACTTGTCATTTGTATTTATGTTATTCCTACAGTATCTATGCCCTTCATAATCTAGAGTGTATTTAGCCTCCAAAAATTCCTGGTGGCAGGGAAGTAGTATTAGTATTATTTTATGTATAGAAGTAGCAGTAGTATTAGTAGCAGCAGCAGCAGTGATAGTAGTAGTAGCAGTACTGTATTAGTAGTATTGTATAGTACATTGTCTAGTATAGTAGTACTAGTATTTTATATGTGGCTGGCCAGACATATAGCAACGACCAGAATTCTGTAAATACTGAAGTATATACTGAGGTAACTAGGTGTCTAGAGGGCTTTTCAGGTTGGAAATTATTTAAGCTTTTGATTATTTTCCTATTCACATCTTTAATCATCTATATAGTTTTACTGTTCCCAAAACAAATGTTCAAAGGCTTTCTTTACATTGCATTTAAAGGCTTTGAACAGCATTCCAGATGAGAAAGGCAAACCTATGGTCAAACTCAGCAGAAAATATTGCAGGTTGTGCAACTTTTTGCAAATTATTCAAATTTCTTAATTTAAGCCCATAATGTTGATTGGATGCTGACTGTATGCATCCATGACACTCAAACACAGCACAGAATTATCTTTACCTAAATTCAAACCTTGAGCTGGTGAAGTCTCCAGGGTCTCTAACCATACCCTTGTCTGCATTAAAGATGTAATATAAAACTTATTCACCAGGCAATGCCCACTCTGTTTGTTGCTAGTTTTATGACCTCATTATATTAAAATAACCTTTGCCCTACTGTTAAAGGACAAGAGGGATAACAGACCTATAGACTGTGATGAAGATGCTTTGAGAACGTTATGTCGAGCCTTCATTCCCCAATATTTTACGAGCATATAAGATTGTCTAATGGGGAAAATATTTGGTGAAAGTCAAAACAAGAACACAGGGCTAGATAAGAGACTTTAGCATGAAAGCAAAATTGGCACTGCCTTGAAAGAAAGGCCTCTCCTCTATGGAAGCAGTCTTGGACTGAAGGGAGGCAGAACATTTCCCAAAATGGTGTGCAACAGTTACACACTACCCCTGTCTCCTGCCAAAGGTTGACATGATCCTGGGGGAAGTAATGAAATGGAGCTCCTGTTCAGCCAGCCACCAGCATGAACCAGCTTCCTGGTCTTCAGTACCATGGGCTAGCACTCTGCCTGGCCTACGTATATCAGCAGAGTTGTGCCTCCTATGCAGTCAGCTGCTGCACACTTGCTAAGGGGCTTTTTAAAAGCTCGGTTCAGCTCAGAATGAATATTGATAAATGACTCCAGGAAATGGTCTGCCAAAATCAAGCATCTACCTGCATCTATTCCAGATGGCTGTGATATGTAACAGTGTAGCCTTTTTTTTTAAATATTAGGCCACTGAGTAGGTGGAGATTATTTTTTCTATTGAAGTGATTTTTGAAGTGAATAATTCACCTATAAGTAGCTTTTCTACTAACAACACTGCTCAGTGCAGTGGAATGAAAATGGTACCGAACTGGAACATTTTTCACAGCATACTCCAAGTCATCCTATTCTGACATGACAGCAAGAGCAGGTAGTGATTTGAGAGTGAAGCTGCCTCAGACTTCAGGCTTTGAAGTGCATGAGAGAATACCTTCTTTGAGTCTTATCACTGTCTATTCATCTCTCTGAGCTATGTTTTTTGAGATGTAGTGAATTCAGTTTTTTCTTTTCCTGTGAGCTGTGTTAAATAAAATCTACAGGTTTACCATGCTAGTATATTTATAGATATGCTATAGGTTCCATTTTAACGTTAATCTACTAAGATACTTGGTTTACGTGTTTCCCCGAAAAACACCAGGGAACCATGGTCATGAAACAAGGCACTTAAATCTTCTAATTAGGCCTTCTTTCTCCTGGAAGAAGGTACTGAACTGAATGCTTCTTGTCTTTCACCATACAAATTCCATATTCATAATTCACTGAGTTTCACTCAGTATCCCTGTGACTATTGCGCAAATGTGAAAAGAAAAATAGAACAAGATTACTCTTGTAGTCACACTTAGGGTCTGGTAATTGTTTCATAAGGTTGATTTGCATAATTTGACACTACTAATGAAATTTTATTTTAACTGTGCTTTTTAAGTTCTGATCAATGTAATGCAAAATTTCTCTTTCATGCATAGAATATGATCAATGAAAATGATGATGACTTTTTCATCCGAAGAAGAAAAATATTTTCAGGTCACTCAAAGTCTCCATGATTAGTAAGTATTCTTACCAATTTAAAAAGATTAAAAATTTCCAATCACATGAGTAAAAATCACAAAACTGTTAATACAAATAAGATTCTTTAAAAGATTATACTGTAATAGTCATGTATCTGTAGCATTTGAACTTTCTATGCTAATCTGCAAGGTGTGTGACAATGACTCCTATTCACACATATTCTGAAAGGTAAATTTTGGCCTTCGTCATCCTTCCCGCCAAACTCCCCCATTTCCTGCCACCCCTCCTACACTGCTCAGCAACAAAAGCTCCCTTCCCTTCCCCCATTTCCAAAACATGCCCATTTCCATACCTCTTGCATCACTCTGATTACAAATTCTCAATGGTCAACAGCATTTGTCATTTCAGCAATTTAAGTACTCCCTCTCCTCTCCCAGCTTTCCCGCCTTTCCTGGCTCTGCACCATTTTCATCCTGTTCTCCCAAGCCCAGACGATACAGCTTCAGCAGCAACCTGTTCTCCCTAGATCTAGTCTGCCAGACAGGCAAACAACAAAAAGAAAGTCCAGTCAGCAGCCTTTGCTTCTCCCAATACAAAAGCAAAATGTAAAGCTACCTTGAACTCGTAGACATCTTTTTCTCCCCTCCCCAGCACACTACCAAAAAGTTACATATGCTTTCAGCCCTGCTCCTTTTGACAGCTTTTATCCACAGAGGTAGACAAGTAGGGAAGGGAGCCAGCTAGATGGGATAAAACCTCTTGAGCTGGGAGGGACCTGTGCCTGCTGTGTGAGCCAGGACACCTGCTTAGGCAAAAGGGAGTACATCCAGTGATTCTGAGTGAGTTCTGACTTCTTTTTTACCTGCTCAGGTCTTTCTAGAATCCCAGAGCATTTTACATTATGAAAAGTTAGTCAGCTAACTAGAATAAGCATTAAATCATAGATCAAATTTGTCGAGTTCGGTTCCATTTAGATGAGTAAGTAAGCATCAAATGTGGATCGCAATATATAATAAACGATAAAAGCAAAGTAAACACTTTAAATCTCCACAATTCATTCAGCAGAAGAATTAAGGATTCATTAGTGGCAGTGAGTCACTTTTTAATAAAATCTACCAACAGAACATGAAAAAAGCCCCTGTGGTTGTCATGGTATTTGATATAAAATACATGGGAAGATAAATGCCTGATTTTTAATGAATAGATCCCACTCCGTAAAGGCAGATATTTAGGCTCTAAAGCCATGTAGCGCACACAGCAAATTGTCTGAATCCAAGGCTTTGCTACTGGAATTATAATTAGCCTGTCTGCAACTCCATCTGTAGAATGATTCCTTGTCAGAGAATGAAGAGATTCTGTTGTGACAGCAAAGAAATTTCATAAATAACAGTAAGAATGATGGTCACAATATGGAAATCTCTTTTTACAAACAACAACAAAAAAACTCAGACAAAACCAGATGCTAATCCTTAAGAAAAGTCTTAAAATATAACACGCATAGCAGCTCAAAAAGTAAAAAAATAACTATGAGATAGATATTTGCTTGGGCAGGAAAAAGTATCAGGATCTTCTTAGAAGTCCTGTGGAAATTTATTCCTGACTAACCTGGAATACACCAAGCTGTCTCTGTGACAGGCAGCAAAGCAGCCCATTAGTAACAGTGAAGCTATCCCTATTTATTGCTTTTCCATTCTTTCAGTTGGTACTCCCAAGAATCTTGCTCGGGACTCATGCTTTAAGGGGTGGGAAAGTTCATCTGTTCACTAAATCCTGTTGCCTATTTTATTTGCCTCTTCACTGCAATTGTAAATATTCCTTGCCATTACCTGAATTACATATCACTTATAAAGGAAACTATTATAGCCACATAATGCTTTGCAGGGTGAATGACTGCATCCTGGAACAAAGTAGGTATTCCTGAGTCTTGTTAAATGTGAGCAGACATGAAGATTTTACAGGAATGGAGAGGATCTCAGATTGCCGGTACCACGGAGCACTCCTCCTTTGTCTGCCAAAGGCTTCAGGCATGCTTAAGAATAAATGTGTATCTGAACAGGTTTGGTTAGAAGTGATGAAACAGGACTAAAATTTGGCCAAAGCCAACTTCCTCACATAATATTTGGGTGAGTAAACAACGAAAAGTTAAATATTCCCAACTATAAGGGCAATGTTTCATTAGAACGCTAAAAAAAATACTAAAAGACCAGTTTGTTAAGCAGGAAAAGATCAGAATCAGTAGGTAATCAAGATCAAAACAGAGAACTTGGAATCTATTACTTGATCTTTGCTTCACTGAGGTGTGCATTGTTTTTTGTGTCAGGTTTTTATTCTAAACTTAACCTGTGTATCCCAGTTTAAAAATATTCCAGGGATTCCTGTTTTCCCTCCAGAAAGTTTGCCCTGGACCCAGACTGCAGCCCTAGGACCAGGCAGAAGCATAGCCTTGCTATCTGCTCTGTTTCCCTGAAGAACGATTTCTTCTTTCTGTGCACTGGGATAGGGCACCAAACTCGATAGACTACAAGTAATAGGAATAAAAACAGGAACTGGAACACTGACTTGTTTGGGGATCATTACTTGTAAAGTGCCTGAGTATAAGTACTAGAATACAAGAGACAGAATGAGGAGGATTCTATTACCTCTTTATCATATTGTAATACAAGAATAACTGTGTGACAGTTAATATGGTTAATTTTAAGGTTTTGTAAAACTAGAAATACATGCTTCGATTAATTATATTCATATATATATATATATGTTCATTTAGGTTACACAAAATACAAAGAAATAAAGACAGTACCCATATTGATTTTCAAGATCTGTGCTCAACGAAAAATTCTTGAATGCACAGGGAAAGCTGAAACAGCTAACAGCTTCCCTCCCACCCATTTGTCTTTTCTCAGCAGAAATTTGATCATTCATTTGAACTGCTTCTTCAACCATCTTCCCCAGGTAGCTCTCAGAGATCAGTGAGAAAAAAACTATATAATGGAAGGAACAAGACACCATCCGGCGTTTTCACTATTTGTGTGTTTGAGACATGCACCTAAACGTTCAGAAATACCTTCATATGCACATATTGTGTTCACTCTAATGGTAAAGGAGTAACAAACCTGCTTTGTTGCAGTTACCCTTTATCAGCTTCTGTTACAGACAAGAAAGTGTCACTCCATTACGTTTGTCACATTTGTTCTAATATTGTTACAAGGGGACAATTCTCGAAAGCAGAGTTTCAGTAAAAATATAACTTGGGTGACATTAAGATGTATCTAGATTTTAGGCATGAGTTTCAACTAGAATTGATCATAAATATTTAAATACTGCTTATAGGCAGAAGTTAAGAGTACTATTTGTTGACCACCCTAACTTACAGTGTATTCTTTCAGAAGGCAGCCTAAAACCTGTGGTCTAATAAAGTTTTGGGGCCACAACATAAATATCTGGTGCAAAAAAAATGTTGCCATAATAGTGCTACAGTAGAATTTAAATATATAAATGAACAGATGTACACTTGTAGTTAATACTTTACATCAATGCTATTTCTTTCCTCTTTTGTTTGACAAAAAGTATTAAGAAGGAAATGTTTCTGTATTATACCTTATTTTGGAGAGTCCTCAATTTTCTGTGATTTGAGTACAAGCTGAGGACATCATTAGCGAGGACCTGATGTTAAAGTAGCTAAACTAATATTAGCATTTTATTCTGAACAGCTGGTGTTTGCTGAGCCAAATCATTTTATGGAACCTCTATTAAGTGCTATGTTTGCTATTCTGAAATTCTGTATGTTTTAGACCATATTCAAGGCTGTATTTGACCCTTCAGATTTTTTCCCTCTGACCTTACTAGTAGTATTACTGAAACAGCCACTATTAAGTGCAGTTCACGGTCACGTTCTAAAAAATTGGCAGGCCCATCATAATTGTTTTAATTTTTGAGCTAGGAATTACTGAGTGTCTTTCTCTGCATTCTGATTAAATTTTGTAGGGTTTGATTTAAGCATTTTAGTCACAACCTCACAACTGGTAAAATAATATGCAAAACACTGTGCTTACTAAAAACTTGATAATCTCTCTCAGCAGTCCTGACCTTGTCTCACCAAAAGTGCTGTTACTGACTTGTGATTTAAGGAGAAAGAGACTGGGAAGTAAAAGGTTTATTTAGTCTGTCATTTTCTGAAAATAAATGTTGTTTCAAAATCTTCAAAGAATATTTAATACTTCTTTAAATTGTGTGTGGCAAGGATTGCTATGAAAACAACTATGTTCTTCCATTACCATTGCATACTTTAATCTTCTTTATCTTTATGATAAGGAAAAAGGGAAAGAAAACTCATGAATCAGCAAATATATTTACATGCCTAAGCTAAGTTGCCGTGCCGCTCTGTTGCTGTATATGTTTGTCTCCCATCTGCTCTCTGCTCTCTGTCAGTTTTTTGTAGAGGAGCCATATGTTTCAGGGCCTTCTTTGAAGCAATCAACTTATTTTTGGATGCTGAGATATCAGTTATCATACAACATAAGCAAAAGAGACCTGAGCTCTGATGATTAGAGTGGCTGTGAATAGTAAGAAATTAACAGTTTATGACCTATGAAAAGAGACTAATAAAACTTTTCCATCTCTGATAATAATTCCTAATGTGTA
Source organism: Ibidorhyncha struthersii (assembly GCA_013398815.1). Lineage (NCBI taxonomy): Eukaryota > Metazoa > Chordata > Aves > Charadriiformes > Charadriidae > Ibidorhyncha > Ibidorhyncha struthersii. The sequence goes on from VZSZ01004271.1 coordinate 14,092, forward strand.
ACTTAAAAATGACATAATAATGTTCTTTCATCACTATGTAAAGTTTATGACCAAAACTGTGATGTTTTCATTTCCTGGCTTGTGAGTTCATGATTGTAATTCCATGGTTCATGGTTCTCGACTCAATAAACCACAGGGACATTCATTACTACTCTGACTTCAGTGGAAGCTTTGGGAGAGAGAGGTAGGTCCAGGTTTAGTCTTCTAACTTTGGAGCAAAATTTCACTCCATCCATGTGCTGTAACAATTTTCTCTTCTACGTTTTTCGTTTTTCAGATTCTTTCCATTAACCATTTTTCTGAGTACCTTTTACTTCTTTTGGTGGGATTCTATTCCTTTCCACCATTAAAGGGTTTATTTGAGGTTTTTTTCTTTGTTGCCTTTATTTTCCTTCTCCTTCCTCTTGCCTTCCTAGTTCTCTCTAGTGCTCTTGATATTGATCACTGTCCACTGTTCTAAATAAAAACAAAATTATATTCAGACCATAAAACTGGTTATCAGTCAAGTGCCCTGTTTATTGTGTATAATTACACTCTTGAAGAAGCTTCAAGAATATCTGTGAAGTCTGAACGGCCACCTGAATGCAGTAACACCACTGTGGCACAAAACTGACTCTAGTCCTACTCACCCAGAGCTGTGAATACCTCTGAATGACAGCCCAGAAGAACTCACCTCCCCACAATTTTATATCAGGATTTAAATGGTTTTTGAAAATCATTCATCAGGAGTATCAAGTCAACTGGAAACCACTATGGTAAACTTTGTCCTACTTTCTTTTGATAATTTACTGTTTGCTGCAATGGGTAAATCAAGCTCCTTACTAGAATATCATTCCTTGAAGATCTAAGCCAAACATGAAACTAACATAATAAAAATGCTATTTGCTACTGGTTTTACTCAATGATTACGTATTTCATTTACTCTGCAGAAAGTTCTTTGTGTGGTGCTGGATTTTTTTTTTTTTTTTTGCCAGAATCAATGCGTCTATAAACAAGAAATACCTTAAAATATTCCTAGCCTTTTGATTGAAGCTGTAGTTTTATTTAGCTTTAGTTTGCACAGAAGGAAAGATCTACTGGTGTAGAAACTTAAATCTAAAAGACAGCACAAAGATGATAGATGAGCAAAGATGGTAGATAGATAAATAAGGTTATTTAGAGAAAAAGTTTAAATAAAGGAAGAGAATGGAGGACATGACCTATGGGGGACCCACAGGAAGCAGAGACATGGAAGGGTTTCTAAAGGGTATGTCAAAGGAATGATTAGACAGGCAGAAAGAGAGACACAGGTGAGATCAGTCACAGAAGAAAAGACAGAAAAAGATTTCAAACAAAATAAAAGGCAGTGTAGAGGTCAAAGATGACAAAGATATATTGGAGAAATTTGAGATTTTGCTAAAATGTCACTAAAGATCTTGGCAAAAGTAGTACCCTTGGAATGCAAGGGAGAAACTGAGTATGAATAGATGGGGAAATCCAGGCTGCAGCAGCAAATGCTGTGTTTAATGAGCTTGAAGTAAAAGGGAGGAACAAGATAGGGCAGTAAATGAGGAGAAAATTTAAGATAAAGGTGGGATATTTTTCAAAGAGTAAAACTGCCCTTTTTGTACTGTGAAGTAAAAAATCCAGAAACTGAGAAGTTATGTGGAAAATACAGGCAAGGGTAAGAGTGGTGTAGAAGAGTTTCAGAGATGAAGAGACGTCACAAGAACAAGAGCAAAAATGGGGCAGAACTGGTAGAAAATATGCAGATCAGCATCAGGAAAGAAGGAGAACTGAATTTCAGAAAGAAAACAAGGAGGGAAAGGAAGGTGAGAAGAAAGCCGTGCTGCATTACAACAATGACATCTTGCAAGAAACTGGCAGGGTCTCATAAGGAGAGAGGGAAAGAGAGAGGGAGGGAGGGAGGGAGGGAGGAAAAGAGGAAGGGAAGGAGGGAAAAGGCAGAGGAGGGTTTGAAGTCTGAGACAATGGTGGGAAAGAGCAGATGGGACTATGGAGATTTAAAGTAGCTGGGAAATAGTTATTTAGCTAGACAGATGGTAGAACGGAACAGAAGAAGCAGGTTTGTAGTGAAGAGAGACTGACTTCATAAGTACTTCAGAAAATATTCCACTGTGCCAGGGAACATGTGAAATATACAGATTCAAAGACATGAGAAAATGGTTGTGGTTGAATGGAGTGGTGGAGAGCCTGATCAGGAACCAGTGTGAGGGCAGAAGAGAAAATAAAGGAGAAGAAGAAGATGCTAAACTCAAGTGTAAGGTCAAAGCTCAGCAGAGACTGTGACAGAAGGGTATTCCATGACAGAAAAAAACAAAGGCATTTTTTGAAGGGAAAAAAAACAGTCCTCACTGACAGCCACAAGTCAGTGGGAAGGCAATGTAATGAGACTGTGGGCATTTTTTAAGTTTTAGAACAGGACTGTTGAATTACATCTGGAAATTCTGTCCCTCTGGTACAATGATCCTCCCGCAGAAATTTATTCATCTTCTACATGGAGTGCACATTTTATTTTTATTTTTTTTATCTTTTCAAAATTTCCAGAGAATGTGCAGGGTTCCTTAAAAAAAAAAAAAAATTGTAAAAACCTCTATGACATTCTTCAAAAGGTTGGAGTTTTTTTCCAGTTAATGCTTCAAGCTTATAAGAAACCTCAACATATGAGGAAGTTGACTGTCTACATACTTTCTCTCAGCTCCTTGTTGCTGTAAACTTTTCAATGTCATTGTTCTTTCTGTGAAGATATGTATAACTGAATCCCCACAAATTATTCTGCCATGTTTAGCTTTCCTCTCATTTATTTAAATTCCTTGGTCAATTTATTAGCTATTCCCAAGAAGGGTCAGGCCATGACACTCAAATTTGCTTTATTCAACCCACCTCTGAAAAGCACTGACAATTTTCTCCTACTCTTTTTTTAAAATAGCAAATGACAAGTCTTCCATTATTCTTTGACTTCAAGACAGATATTTAGAATATCCACTGGCAGAAATTATCACCAGCTCTGCAACCATTTTTCCCCTGAGGGAATACAAAGCTGTAACACCAACAAATAGTGACTTTTTACCTTATGTTTCACCCTGACCTCATATTGACTTAATAGAATCTTTACCTCTGTAAGGGAAGAAGAGTCAGTCAGTGCCACAGGGGCTGCATATGTTTTCAAAATGGTAGAGAATAGAGCAATTTCCATTGCTCCGATGGAATTCATTTTCAAAAAGCTTTGTGGCTTCTAATGACAATTCTATATGCTGTAAAACTGAGCACTAAAAAATCACCATACATATAAGATTTGAACATTTGAAAAAGATCAAAATTAGGGAAAATCTGAATATTCAAACCAGAATAACTATACTATAAATTACCCACACATAACCTTGCATTTCAACGGTGACCTTGGTCCTAATCAAGAATTTAGGGGAAAAAAAAACAACTCTGGAGAGGTTTTTAAATGCAGGCCTCATCAAGTTATCATAATTAAATCATCATTTTCATCAAGCAGTAAAATGTGACCAAATTACCATGCAAAACTATTAATCACAGCACATATACATTTCAATTGCAAACAGTTTAGGTTGCATTTATAAAAGTCTCCTTAAGATAATCATGAGCTAAAATTATGTTAATGTCTTGCCATTGGAGGAGGACCTAAAGGTATTTTAGAAAGTTTATTATTAAAAATATTAAATCGCCAATCCTGAAAATTATTGATATGGATAAGGGATTTGTTTTTGTATATGTTTACAGGATTGTTGCAGCAGCGATTAATAGACAGAAAAAGTTAAACCTGTTCTTTATATGCCCAATTTTATGTAGACTATACTTAAATTTATCTTCAAAGATAGCCAGAAATCATTACCCACAAGTGTAAGCCCTCTCTACTTAAAATTTACACATCCTTAAAAATGTTTGGTTACTTTATCATAGAAATCAGAGCTGTATTAATGCACAGCATCTGAATATGCACGCGTAGCATTCATCATGTTAAATTATCGTATTTAATTGCATGAACATTTTAACTATTATAGAAAATGAAACCATGTGGTGTAGAGAATAGAACTGAGATAACACAAAGACATATTCTGCAACAAGGATGCAGTGTGCTAAGCAAAATTAATCTCTGATGAAAAATGTTTTGACAAGAAAAGAAATGGAATTTATTAAATTATTGGTTTCAAATTCATCACACTAATCTTTTGACCCTCTTTGAAGAAAACATCCCATATGATTTGCCAGAACTCTGTACTGTGTGGATATTCTCCACTTTTCTTCATATCAGGTTCCATGGTTTTTATGCTGATGTTGTCATGAGTGGTGAGCAACCTCCTTTTGTAAACATTATCCCTTGTTGATTCAGCAATTAAAACATAGCAGTTACATCTGCCTTTCTAAGGAAAATCAGCAATGTTCCAAGCTCATCTTTCCTTATTAATTTCATGTTTCAGGGTAAACAAATTATTTCTATCTTAACTCCACATGATCCTTTTTTTGGCATCCTCAGCTGTTCTTTCTTCCTACTGGTTTCTGTTGGTTTTAGTGGCCATCATTCTGGCAAATACAGAAGGCATAGGGTCTCCCTCATTCTTTCTCCGGCCACCCTATCCATTTCCTTAGAGAGAAAGAAGGTCCAGAGACCTCAAGCTACAGGACCCCACTTGGGCTAGTCAAGGAGAGCTACACTCCTTGATCTATCTGCCTACTTTGCCGTCTATCTGTCTTTGCCTTCTTTACAGAGGAAAGGCTTTCCTGCATATGACATGTCCTGAGCCACTTCTGTATTTTCTGAACAGAGTTGCAGCACTGACTTGATGCACCAAATGGCTGAGGAACCTCCTTGCTGTCTTCCTGTCCATTGAGTAGATTTGTTCCTAACAAAGATACAATGGTCAGAAATGTTTCTGAATTTTGCAAGAGTATTTCTCCTAGCTTGCTTGGTCACATCTGGGATTTTGCTGCTCTGATTTACTCTCAGTTCTCTGAACTCAGTTTTCAGTGGTGCAAAGGTGATATCACATCCAGCTGAGAAAATCAGAGGGGACAAAACATCCCACTCTCCAGATGCTATGGCTACATCTACACTAAAATTTTGCTGGGAGGTCACAGGTGCTGCCTGAAGGTTAGCAGAGCCCAGCTCCACGTATCTTCACTGTATTTGTGAGCAGTCCAAGTTCCAGCTGATTCTGCAACAGACAGTGCCAAGGCCATCTTGCCTGTTCAAAATCAACCAACCCAACGTCACCTTAGAGAGATGGGCTGCAAAAGGAAGACAGCATTCCCAATGTGCTTTGCTCCTTCAACACTAAAACATTAACTAATGCAATAATAAAGTATTACAATAGGTGAAAGAATACAAACTGGTTTACTTCAACATCAGACCCAAGCAGGTCTAACTTCTAAAAGTTAGTAGATTTGGCTTTGAAACTGGTTCTGGGATTATTCTGCGTGGGAAAAAGAGAACAACAACAACTGAAAAAAACCAATGTAAACTCTAGCTCAGAACTGAATTTTAACAACCTCTTCTACACCAGTAAAGGACCAGGTAAATTCTTGTTTGATCTGTGCTTCTTGTTAGAGAGATAAATGATGCAACCACCCAGAAGGACAGGCCAGAGCCCAGTCTAGTGTTTGTATGCAGTCTGTGACTGGAGGTGATATTCTTGTAACACAGGGGCCTCTTTTTAACTTTCCTGCCATTTGGAAGAGAGACTACTAGCATGATTTTATGATTTTTGCAAATCTTGGGAGAACTGAGAATCAAGCCTATTTTGACAATGACAGAAATTGCTTGTAACTCAGTATTTCAGATTGTTTTAGTAATTTGCAATTACTTAAGACACAATTTATCTTTCTAGCAGTGGAGCTTAGTACAGAGCTAAGTTATGGTAATTGTTTCCTTCAGGAGGACTAGTTTTATCTTGTTTGCTTTTTTTGTCCTAATTTTTAAATACTGCTGCCCACACAAGTAATACAAGGAGCTTAATAAACGATGAAGTCTGTTGTTGGACCTGATGAAAAGAAGATCATCTTTAATATTGTAGGTTTTGATTAAAAAATATTCCCATTACTCCTATTTAGTGGGCAGGTAAAATACAATTTGGAAAGTTTTATCTTTGTGGTATGAAGAATAAGATATTGCTTATAACAATAAAGCTCTGCTGGTTTTATTACTAAGTTGCTGATCTGCAAAACATCAGCTCTGTTAAATTAGTTAAAAAGGTTAATCAGAAGAAACATCCAGCTCTGATTTCTAACATGTGAAACTTGGTTGAGAGTGACAATCTGGCTAAGGAATATGTCTTCATGAATTGTAATATGGCTTGAGTAACTAAAATTAGATTTTGGGCCTGGAGAGTTAATTAGTTATAATCTCCAGTCATAGGGGAAGGACACACTCACAAGAAATCAAAATCAAGAAAGAGAGTCAAAAAGAAAAGTTCAGGTCATATACAGCAACCGCATATATATTCAAAATATAACTGCAATTTTAAAAATATGCTAAGAACAGCCTGCCTCTAGTTTGTCTCCTGACTTTCATTAAATTATAATGTCTTGCTTTAAGTAATAGTAATGCAGAAGACACCACCTGATCTAAGGCAATCTAAATAAATGGCTTCAAATACCTCAGTGAGAACCTGTGCTTATTTCCATGGTAGGAAATGAACAGGGAAAAGGTATGGGCTTCATCATTGTTCCAGGATTACCACAAATTTTCAGACTGGTTGACACTGGAAGAAACCTCGGGAGACTATCTAGTCCAATGCCTCTGCTCAAAACAGGATCAATTAAAGCAGGTTGCTCAGGCTGTATCTCATCAGGTTTTTAATATCTCTAAGGATGTAGACTCCAAAACCTCTCTCTGGGCAACCTGTGCCTGTGCTCTGTCACTGTCACAGTAAAAATGTTTTTCCATCTGTTCAGATGGAACGTCCTGCATTTCAGTTTGTGCTCATTGCCTCTTGGCCTGTCACTGGGCACCACTGAAGAGGGTCTCGTTTTGTCCTCTTTGCATCCTCCTTTCAAGTATTTGTATACTTTGCCGAGATCCCCCCAGAGCCTTCTCTTCTCCAGGCTAAAAAGTCCCAGCTCTCTCAGCCTTTCCTCATATGAGAGACTCTCAAGTCCCTTCATCATCTGAATGGATGTGTGCTGGATTCTCCCCAGTAGCTTCATATGTCTCTTTTACTGAGGAATCCAAAACTGAACACAGCACTTCAGCTATGGCCTCACCAGTGCTGAGTAGAAGGGATAACCTCCCTTGACCTTCTGGCAACACTTTGCCTGATGCAGCCCTGGATACCACTAGCAGCCTTTGCTGTGCAAGGGCATATTTTTGGTGTCCACCAGGACTCCTAAGTCCATCTCTGCAGAACTGCTTTCCAGCTGGTTGGCCCACAGCACGTATTGGTGCATGGTGTTCATCCTCCCCAGGTGCGAGATTTGGCATTTCCTTTTGTCTAATTTCATGAGGTTCCCATCTGTCCAGGTGAAAACCATCTAGTTTATCAGCCACTGCTTCCAGTTTTGTACCATCTGTGAACTTGCTTAGAGTGCAATTGTTCCATTGTCCAGGGCATTAATGCAGATGTTAAAGAGGACTGGATCCAGTATTGACCACTTGGGTACACCACTAGTTACTGGCTTCCAACCAGACTAAGTCCAGCCATTCAGGCAGTTTCATTCCACCTTATTGTCTGCTCACCCAACCCATACTTCAGTTTCTCCATGAGGATCTTATGGGAGACAAGGTTGAAAGCCTTATGGAAATCTAGGTAGACAATATCCACTGCTCACCCCTTAAATACCAAGCCAGTCATTTCATCACAGAATGTTATCGGGTTGGGCAAGCCTAAAACCAAACCACGACACATTACTTCCCCTTTTTGAACTCATGGTGATGACTCCCAGTCACCTTCCTGTTCTTCATGTGCCTGGAAATAGTTTCCAGGATTAGCTGTTCCATTACTTTCCCATCAATCGGACATTTACTTTCCTCCAGTCCTCAGGCACCTCTTCCAGTTGCTATTTTCACTCACAGGTAATCAAGAGTGGCCTCACAATGACATCAGTCAACTCCCTCAGCACTCGTGAGTGAATTCCATCAGGACCATGGACATACATACATCCAATTTGCTTAAGCATGCTCTAAACTGATCCTCTGATCCTCTTCCACCAAGTGTATGTCTTCCTTGCTCCAGACATTCCCCCCTGGTCCTTGGATACCTAAAAGCCAGTATAATTAGTAAAGACCGAGGCCAAGAAAACATTTAATATGTCAGTCTTTTCCATGTCCTGTATCACCAGGGCCCCTGTCACCTTCAGCGCTGCGTCCACATTTTCCTTAGTCTTCCTTATGCCGTTTATGTACTTACAGAAACCCTTCCTATTCCCATCGACATCCCTCACTAGATTCACCTCCAGATGGGTTTTGGCTTTCCTAACCATGTCTCTGCATGCTCAGACAGTGTCTTTATATTCTTTCCAGGTTTCCTGACCCTGCTTCCACCCCCTATACATTCGTTTTTATGTGTGATTTTTGCTGGGATCTCCTTGTTCATCCATGCAGGCTTCCGGACATTATTGCTTGACTTTCTGCTCACTGCGAGGGACCGCTCTTGGGCTTGGAGGAGATAACCATTGAATATAAACTGGCTTTCTTGGGCTCCTTTTCCTTCCAGGGTCATATACCATCGGACTACTGAGAAGATGCCTGAAGTGGCCAAAGTCCGCTCTTCTGAAGTCTAGGATTGTGTTCTTGCTTTTTGCCCTGCTTTCTCTTTTCAGGATCCTGAACTCCACCATCTCATGGTCCCCTCAGTCAAGACTGCCTTAAAGCGTTACATCTCCAATGAGCCCTTCCTTGTTTGTAAGTATGAGGTCCAGCAAAGCACCTCTCCCCATTGGATCCTCTATCCCTTGGGTCAGGAAGCTATCATTGATGTTTTTCAGGAAACTCCAGGGTTGCCTATATGTCAGCTGTATTGGTCTGCTCTTTGATCCTTACCCCTAAGCTCTTACTTGTCTCATCATCCATCCCCAGGCAGACCTCCACACACTCCAACTGGTCTCCCACATAGAGGGCAACTCCCCCTCATGGCTTTCCTGGCCTGCCCTTCCTAAAGAGCTTGTATCCCTCCGTTACAACACTCCATTCATAAAAGTCATCCCACCAGATCTCCATGATCGCAACAAGATCATAGCCCTGCAACCGCACACAGTTCACTAATTCCTCTTGTTTATCTGAAAAACTGTGTGCATTAGTGTATAGGCACTTCAGAGAGGCATCCCAGCATGCTGATTTCCCAAAAAGGGTTAGGGGTAGGTGTTCCATAGTCATGCCTTGTAGGCACTTCCTTGCTTGCATGCCGTGCTTGAGGTGACCCCACTTCAGCCCTGCGATGTTGATTGTGTCTTCCCTTTTGTTCACATCACCCCAGACCCTTTGCTCATCAAACCTGTCCATCACTTCCCCCACCAGGGCTCCTGGTAACTCTCTATCTGTCCCAGAATTCCTAGCTTAAAGCTCTCCTCACCAGGTCAGTCATCCTGCTGGCAAAGAAACATTTGCTGCACTTAGTGAGGTGGATCCTATCTCTCCCAAGAAGACATTGATCTTCAAATAGAGTGCCGTGGTCATAGAAACCAAAATCCTGCTGCCAGAACCAGCTCTGCAACCAACCGTTGACACACAGAACCAGTCTCCTCCTCCTTACACCCTTTTCTGTCACCAGCAGGATTTTGGAGAACACAACCTATCTTCCATACTCCTGATCATTTCCCTCAGACCACTGTAGTCACTTTGGATACTGTCCAGGTTGCCCCCAGCAGTACCACTGGTGTCTATGTGAAAGAACTGCAAGGGGTAATAGAGGGTTGGACATGACTTAGCAGTCTCTCCACAACATCCCAAATCTGGGCCACTGGCAAGCAGCAAACTTCAGTAGAAAACTGGTCTGGGTGACATATCCATGCTATTTATCAGCATATTTCTTGACGGAGTTTCCACTCAGGTGAACATTTTCCTCCTTAAAATGCCCAGGTGTAGTTCAGGCAGTATAGGCAGTTCCCAGCAAGCAGTAAAGACGAGGCCATGATGTTTTTTTCCCCTCTGTGGGGCCAGGGAAGGAGTTTAGCCATATCAAACCACGCTGTGCCATGCTGCTCATTCTGAGGTCAGCCTAGTGGGCCTTGGTCCATTCTCTTTTCTAGAATAAAATACGTATGAGACTGAGGAACTGTAAAGGCAGATCCCTCAGAGGAGAAGGTGTATTTAGCATCATGAAAGTAGAAAAGGAGAAAATGCTATTGTCAAATAAGGGGATCATAGGAAGAGATGGGAACAGAAATCACCCACGATTCATTTGATTTAAAAGTCTTAATACAATGACAGAGAGAAAGAAGTTTTATATAAGCAACAGGGTGTTGGAATTGAATGGGTCATATACTGAAGGAATTTGAACAGAGGATGACTTTTAGTGGACTGTTTTTAAAAAATGAAAAACATTTTTCAAAGTAGAACAGAGCACAAAAAGGCAAACATAGCAGTATAAAGCAAAGGAAGAAAGGTGCGAAGAGATGTTGATAGAAATAAAGATAAAACCAAAGTGTGCACTAAAGGTAGAAATGAGCCAAATAAGAGATTAAATTTGGATTTATGGAAACTAATAAAGACGGACATAAGCTCGTTAATAGAGGATTATTAAAGTCCATCCAGCTACCTGCATACTGATAAATGTGTGATACTATAAGCCTAACCGGAACTTTGATGGAAGATAACAATAAAAAATATATTAATATCATGGGATATAAATTGTTTTTAGAATGGACAGCCAGTGTAATGATGCTTGGGCAATTAAGACAGAGTGGGAGCATTATAACTTTGATATATAGGTAGGCAGCTGATTTTGCTGATAAATCTCTTGCGTATTCTTCAGCTAAAATTTTTCAGAAGTGTTGCAGCTGAACAGATCACTATGCGGGCTGTATTCAGAGAGTACAAACATGGACTCCTTAGGCAATCACAGGCTTATGGGCCAGATTTTTTAACATCTTAAGATGAAGTGGAATTTATTAAAGCGTTTATCCCAGCTAGGGGACAACTTGTGTTATCTCCTTTTATATTTGCTACTGTCTGTGTAGGTGGTGGTGGGAATGTTATTGCAACTAAATACTTAGCTGCAGTTGGACGTGCTTCCATAAAACCGTATCCTCTGTGTCCAAAATCTCAGAGGCTGTGATTTAGTCATCCTTTTTTTTTCTTTTCTTATCTTTTTTTCCTATTCAGACCCATGCTGTGGTTTTCCTACTAGTATTACTTTCCGTCAGTTCCCATTTCCAGTTGCGGCTATCTCTTCTGATATCAATAGATATCAGTCAGGGCTGTCTCAGTGCATTCAGTTTCTTCTTCAAGCACTCAGAGATTGTGAAGATTTACAAAGAAAACAAAAGAAATCTGGGACATACAGATAATCCACTAGAATATCCCTCCCCTTGGAAAGAAGAAAATCTAGAATTTAAGAAATCATTTGACATTAGCCAGTTAACAACACTTTAGCACTAAGGATTTAGGCGACCTCCTTTCCAATTAAGATATCATGAATGACACTCATGGTGATCTTTTCATACATGACCTAAGCACATGAGTTTTATTCCCTTTTCCATTCTATTTCAACTAAGTTTATATGCTATTTTTCCATCTCTCTTCATTTGATGTGTTTCTTTCAGAGTTGGTGCATATGTCCTTGACACTAATAAAAAGAAATTAGATGCCTTCATTTGGCTGTGATTCAAGACTCTAGGTCTTTGAACATGTCTCTGGCTTTGCATGTCTTTTCAGAGGAATTTTAAACATCTGTTATACACAATAGAGGACAATTGGTTTGTAGCTCTCATGACACTGCTTGGAATAAAAAAGGTGCAGATTCAAAGCATACCACTAAAAGAAAAATATCCTTGCTGCAACCATTTCTTATTAGTAGTGTAATTGCGTCAAGAGATTGCAGGCATGAAGCAGGACTTCATTGAGCTATACTTCGCTTAAATACTAAAAGAAAGATGGTTCTTTTAAGTTCTTTAAAGGATTCACACTTTAACACTTTTTAAGAACTTGCTGGTTTAATCCAGTAAATGAAGACTGGAGTATGATTGTTGTCTCTGAATATGTTGGGGGAGATAGGAACAAAGGAGGCAAAACAAACCCTAGCTTTAAAGATTAACACAAAATGGTCAGATATAACCATGAAGGAATGCACTAAAACTTGACAGATTTTTTAAACATTAAGATTAAACTACAAGATTCTGGAACATCCTTCTTTTAGATATAGTAGAGCATGCAGCAGTTTTATAATGGAGTAAAGTAAGTTTGTAAAGTGCTTGAGCAGTTAAATGTTCTAGAGATTGTTTCCAGGAGACAGTCTGGAGTGAAATTGGTCTGGAACAAAAGAGAGTTTTGGCATAAGAATGGAAGCCGGGCCATATCACTTGGTCTCAGGACCAAAGGATGATCTCTGGGCTGTTATATTAGTAGTATGGTTTGCAAATCCTCACTCCCTCTTTCTATTACCTTTGTTGTCCCCAGACACCCTCTTCCTCAGGACTTCTATATTTTCCTTTCTTTCATAAGTGCTGTTTCTCCCCACAAGCCTCCTTATACTGCCTTTGCCTTTCACCCACTTCCCACTCCTACCATTTCACTTTCCGGTGCTAGGGGCTCTCCGTGACCTGACTTGACCATGACAGAGGGTTTGTGTATGCCCATTCTCCTTTCTTCCTTCAACTTTTGTTGTTTATGGGTGATCAGAGAACATCTTTGAATCAAAAAACTATTTTAATTCCACTTGTACAGAGTGAGGAGGAACAAACTTTCATTACCTTCTATTGCTCTGGGGAACAGGCCAAATGTCCATGCTTCTGAATTACATCCTTTGTTTGGGGAGCTATCTCATGGAAACCCGAGACACTATAAAGCACAGGATGATAAGACTTAGAGAAAACCGTATGTGTCTTTAGTTCCTAGACATTAATATATTATTTTAAGTTAAGGCAAGGAAAGAGGATTAAACAGATGTCAGTGCCCATGTGCATGAGTTACAAGAAACCACAAAACGTAGCACAAAATCCGTCACTTACGGATGAAAGAGAAAATATTTTAAGGAGATATTTTTGTCCTATTTGAGGAACGACAGCGGAAAAGGTATTATCCTGTGGAATGATTTTAAGGAAACAAATAAGCAGAATACATAACCTAACAAGTAGGGACAGATAAGAAACAAAATTATGTTTTGGTTGCACTGCCATTTTTATGATGGAAAGATATCTTCACTGACTCAACTTTTTTGCCAAGAAAAGATACATATACTTCCTCCACAATATACTTCTAGTGGAAGATGGAAGTTTGATAGAAAGTTACAAAATAGTTGACATCAACTTGATAAAATATTTTCAGCATACCATCTGATACTGAAGATTTATATCCTTCAGTAAAATTATGCTGTCATTCTGTGCGTTCCAGTGGGAACTTGGCTAACCCATTGGTTATTTTAATATATATCTCATAAATCAAAGGCTCAGGTTTGATCAAAAAGAGTAAAAAATTCCAAAGAGTAGAACAGAAAGCACTTTTTAAAATCCCAGATCCTTTTTAAATTATTGAAGTTATTTCTTAGCAGATTTATAATGAAAATTTAAACATGCTATCAAAGGCGTAATTTGATTTTGGCATCAGTAAATTTACTCTTATGGTAAACTCGTATCCAGAACTGACTCCTGCAGTACATGAGGAATTTACATTTCTGTGGAAGAAACTGAAGTCTGAACCTGCTACAGGAGAAGTCATTTTGCCAAGACCAATAGAGACATTCAAAAAGTGATACAGAAAGCTTTATGCATTGAAGAGAAGCCCAAATAAATTAGAAATTAAATACAAATAGAAATAAATATCATAGAAATAGAAATATAGAAATATTGCAAAAAATCCCAGATAGGCCCCAAACAAGTCTCATTTCTCAAGTGAAAAACATATTCTTAAAAGAAAATTGAAATGTTATGTACAGTAAAAAAAATCCAGAAAAGCTGTCTAAAATAAATGTTAAACAACCCTGTGTAAGTGGCTGATCTCATCCTTCTACTTTCAAGGAGCTTGGTGCAAAAAGAAAATATTAAATCAATTTTTTTAGCACAGACCTTTCATTTTTATCTTGATTAAACTAGATTTAGTATAATAATACTAAGACAAAAATTTTCCCTCCCTGGGAACTCCTATCCAGCACAGTGAGATCAAGCCACCTTAGTAGTATTTATGATATAGAAGAACTAATTTGGTGAGAAATAAACAAAACAAAACAAAAAAAGTAGCCCTCCACAAACTTACACGCAGTTAACTTCTATCCAGCCTCCTTGAACTTCCTTCTCAGCCCCAGGTCCTTTGACCGGTCAGGTTGGTAGAGCAAGACCTGGCAGCCCCATGGTCAGGGGAAGCTTCATTTCCCCTCGGCTTTTGGCAACAACTGGACACAGTACAGAAGGCAGATGGGCCAAATTGTGGCATTTTAGAGGGCACCAGCTGCCTGAAAGTTTGCAAAAAATTCAGACGTGAGATGAGAATAGGTATATTAAGGCAGAGCTAAAATTGTTGTCTGTTGAGGTCTGTAGTGGTTCATATTCTCACCATGAAGGAAGGAACAAATAAGATGATTTGTATCTTAATAAACTCTGAAGACAAAAACAACCACCAGAGCTATCCAGCCTAATCCCCTCTATGTGCAATGACCACTGCTGATAAATAGGTTTAAGGGTTAGGCCATACGATGCAGAAGATGAAAATCAAACGTCTTTAAAGATTTTTTTTCATAATTCCCAATTATTTTGTCATGATAGCTCACAGCAGTAAGAATACAGAACCAACCAAGGAAAACAGCAGCTAGACTTTTGAGGTTTTTCCCATTGTGACATTTCATTTTTTTCATATTTTCAGTAAAAATGTAACTAACAGGAAGAAATTTCAAAAGTATTTTTCTGAAGAATGATTCTTCACGTTCCAGTCAGGTTCATGTATAATAAAGACTAATAAAAAATAAAATTGATTGAGAGAAAGCAAGTCCTGTGTTCCCTGGAAAACTCACCTCATCATATCTCCAACAGAGTATTGCCATTATAATAGCAATTGTCTATAGGATATAGTATATTTTTATCTAACAGACTGAACAAGCTTTCAAACCAAATTTCTCCATTTACCCCACTTACTACACTTTGCTTTGCTCTGAGAAGTCCTGGAGCATGCAAACTCAATTACTTTTGGATGAAACTAAACTTCATGAACGCACATATTTTCCAGTTGCTAATTGGTTTGCAGTCCACAGGAGCACTCTTGAGCTGCTCCAGAAGAAAACCCTCAAAGCACAGTGTGGATGTCAGATCCTCAGCACCAGTCATTTGATTGTATCCGTCGTCTGATTGCACCACACAACACGCTTACATAGACACAGCTTTCCTCAAATCAGTTCTGGGATCAAGGCCCAGGACCCTGAAGGTATTCAAATACTTGTTTTCTAAATCCATAGGTGTTAGATGCCTGAGAACCCCCGAGTGTGCAGGAATAACCTGATCTAAAAGATTAAAAAACAGAGAAATATCAATATGTACTGTCAGTGCAAAGTATTATAGACAACCCAGGTGTATTCCTCACAAACAGTACACTGCTCTGTTATGTTTTTAACTTTGCTTTTCTTCCTTCTTAGATACTTTGGCTATCATTAGCTTGGGGCGGGGGGGAGTAGATTTAATTCTTGTAAATAACAGCTTGGTCTATTAATTTCAGTGTAATGAGCCTATATTATTACTCAAAATTTGGGTATGCTATTTGATTTGGATCTATTTTTAATCTTAGTCCAATGGCTTTTAAATCAGGTCACTGACCAGCACATTTACCCATCTTCAGTTAAAGCAAATATATCCACATTATGCTTTGTGGAGCATTTCAATGTAGCAGCAATGTCTATGATTGCATTATAAAATCTTGCAGATAACAGCATATAATTTTATCTGAACAGCAAAACTAGTTAAACATAACATGTCAGTTTGCAGTCCCTTCTCATTATAGTTCTTTACCTTCTGTATTTAACACCAAAAATTCCTCACTGGCAGTTAAAACTATCAATATCAACTGAGATCTCAAGAGCTGTGTAGCTGAAGAATTGGGGCCAATTTTTTTAAAATTCTTGAAGAGAAGCTGCAACATTGTGCAACTTTAGGGGTTTTTTCTGTGTTTTCTTTATCTGATTAGCTTACAGCTCTTATCAATAGTAGTGACACAAGTTACTATACTTAATCTTAAATTAATTTTTCATTAAAACTTTTTTGGGGGGAAGGGTTGAGCTATGCCCCATTCATTAGGGTGAATTCTACATTGCCGGATTTTTTAAGATAGAGATTTTTTAATTTGCAGAGATTTTTTTCATTTTAATTATTATTATTTGTTTGTTCTACCTGTTATAAGGCCAGCCAGAAACTCTTATTTCTTTATAACCCATGTAGTATCTCAAGGGAGAAAAACATTGAAAGGCATATTTTAATAACCTTTAAAATCACATGATATAAACATAAACTTCCTAGAAGTACTTCTGTATATCAAAACATCCTAAAATGCTTGTCGAACAACCTAGGGCTTTTATGGTAATATGAAAGCAGTCTTTGATACCACAATATAAGCAAAGATACTAAAGTCACACAATGGTAAAAAATTCCCTGCTACAACGATGAAAGTGGAATTGACATTTAGGAGGAATAATCTCAATCAAAAATTGACTCAGATGAAAAAATATCTGATCTACAAAGAAAGCTCTCAACAACTATAAACAGTTACTGTAATTCAAAAGTTACTATAAAGTCATAAATTCAGTCAAATAGTTAGAGCTGAGGAAAATAATTCTAAGGGCTTAAATTTAAACATTGAAAAAGAATATCGTTTCTAGCATCTCAGTTATCAGACCTTGAATAACAGAATGCCAGTTATCTTCTGTAGAAGAATTTGTAGATAAATGTGAGCAATAAAATATAATATATTTTGGATCTCTTCCCATTTTACTTTAAATAAAATAAATATTGCAGGCATTTGGGCGTTTTTTTTTTTTTTAATTTTCACTCTAGCTTCATTAGATTTCACATATTACCTTCTCTTTTAACATTAATCTAAGACATATGTTAGAAGTTTTGTCCAACATGGTGGCCTTCCAAACCAAACTGTTCTCTGATTTCATAATCTGCAGACCTCTACTTCTCAGTGATGGGAAGGAAGTCTTATGCATCTCCTCTGCCACCTTGTTAGACACCATCCCAATGGGTGTAGGTGGTTTACTGCTGGAACTGAGAACTCCATCCCACAGATGTAGGGATGTTGCTTTTGATGTTCTGGCTCAACATGGCTAATTAGTATGCCCAAACTAAAAGAGCGTGTAATAAAATTATGTTTTTCTTTTGAGAGAAGTCGACTGTTACACACTTTTCTGAGGTTCTGGGCCCTAGCCAGGAGAATTCAATCTATGAGGACCACAAGTACCACATGATGATGAAATGTTTTCAAGAATTCCTTTTTATCACTTCATGACACAGTAAAGGACTTTCTTGTTAAGAAAGAAAAAAAAAAGACAAGAGCTCTGGTCATAGATACAGTTGGTATAAGCAAATTCAGCAGCAGCAGCAGTAGTATGATCAACACTGCTGTTGCTCCAAAGTGTGCAATCTCTTCTGAAGCACCTTGTCTCCTGACTGAGTGAAAACACAGGAGAAGCAATGGTAAAATAGTACAGAAGAGCTATAGTAAAAAAATATATTTTAGCTTTCTGAACTTCCTTACGTTCTGGGAAAAGTACATGCTGTGCACATGTCATACAATAATCTGACAGTTAAAATAATTAATGATTGTTTTAATATGCAAAGTGTTTGCTACTTAAAAACTGTCTTCATAATTTCCTATTAGAAATCTTTTAAGGGGAAAATGGATGCAATTATAAAAATAATATTATATTTTCTCACTTATACGTTAATATATTTTCTTCTATCACACTGATAGAGATGGTCAAGGTATAAGGGAATCATCTGGCTACGAAAGAATATTAAAATTTGAAAATGGTCTTACAGTTCATTAAGGATTTTAAAAGACGTGTAACCTAATCAACATTCAACTTTTATGTTCTAATTATGTGATAATCAGTAATCACCATTGTCTCAGATTATACGAACTAATAAAAATCTCTTCCAAGTGCCCAATAAAGTGCCACAACATTAACTGAATTACATAGCAAGCAATTTCAGGGTTTAACATTTTTAATAGACTCGGTTGCATTGTTCAGAGGTTGGGCTTCGTTTGTTTTTTTTAATTATAGTGAGTAGGTGGAAATGAGAGATCCTTTCCAAAATTTAAAGAAAAAATAATCAAACTGATTCACAAATCTCATTTAATGAGCTTCAGTTAGTTTCTATTCTACTGCAGTGTGTTTCACAGCAATCTCCAACAGAATCCTGCAGTGGGGCTGTGGGCTGCATGCTGTACATTGGCTTGGAGGAAATTTCCACTTCTCTCTCAGACAGCTTTGATGTTGAGTTTAGAATTGAAATGCCACTGAATTAGTAACATTCCAATCTATCAAACCTGTGGATGATTCATTTCTTTCTCTTCTCTCCTTATTGAATAAATGATATAGAAATTATTGATGAAGTGGTCATATGTTACTACATCATACTGAGCACACCAGCTCAGTCTATAATTTATGCTTTTTGCTCAAAAAAAAATCTATTTTCAAAGAGTGACAAATGTCAACATTCAGCACCTTGTGATCAATTTTAATTTCTGTATAGTGTAAACACATGTTAATTTCCTGTCATTACAGTAATCTTTCAGTAATTATAATTAAAATAAATATGTATCTGCAGTTACTTTAAAGTTGTACCTTGACCTATTACTGCTATTTCTGATTCTAAATGGTTGTGCCTAACTGTAAACTTCACACAGAAACTGAACAGCTAGTCTTTAGTGTAGTAAACACTGAAGTAACAAATATTACCTGTTATTACAGTTCAGGACTGGGACTGAGTACTCTCGTGTACTGATGATAATTATAAACTGATGAAGTGAGGAGAAATATTTCAGAAGCAAGATAGTCTCATACAAAAGCAGATTATTTACATTCTTGATGTCTGCAGAGATTTGTATTGTTTTGGTAGACCTTTACTAAAGGTTAGAACAAAATTCAGAAACTGGTTGCTAACAATTATAAATGTTAGGGAACAGAATTTTTTTACTAATACATAACATTTTGAGAAAAGCAACAAATGAAATTTTTATTTTGGTAAAAGTACCTTCTTCCATTTCTTTTGTTTGAAAAAAAAACTGTAAGAATAAAACATCTACATTTAATTAATTTTTGCAAGACCCTGAAAATAACACAGAACAGATCTTTCATTCAGATCAGATTAAATTCTTTGTTTTACTATAATCAGTTTTGCATGCCTTTATTCATTATTTTGTTGGAGGAATGAAAACAGCAGGTTTTAAAAAAAGCACCCTGCATGCTTTATATTCCAGCATTTGCCCTTGGCTGAGGAGGGCTGTGAAGCAGTGAGAAGGAGATGTAGATTCCTGCTGGCATATTCTGCAGCTTTGCAAAAGTGTTTATCAGTCTTGAAGGCTGCAGCTGGACTCACTTGTCAGGACAGTCTCAACTGTACTCCAGGACTCCAATTCCCTGACTACCGTGGCACTTTCCTATTCTCAAGATCAACACAACAATGTTTATGCTGCAGAAGAGTTAAACTCAGCAATGCCTGACCTTAAATTGGCCTCCCAGCACCTTCTCAAGAAGGAACAGGCCCATACTCATTAGGGACCATAGGAAAAAAAAAAACAAAACAAGATATTGTTTCTGTAGATCACACACCAGTGTTTGCTTGCCTTCACTATAAGATGCCTAATCCTCTCATTTACCTGGAGCATCAGGCCACAACAAAAAGCACCTGAGGTCTTGCCAGAAAGAAAGGCACACAGCTGAGAAAAATTTAAAAATCTCATTAAGCTTCACAGGACTCCCAATAATTTCTTTTCATGGAAGGAAGTCTCCCCTTTTGCCACATGCCTCACCTTCATAGTTAAGAGTGGGAAGGACTCCAGGCAGACTGACACCCCAGGCTAACCTCCAGAAAGCCTGCTTGATGTTGGAAATTAAATGCCTGCTTTTAGTTTGCTGGTCAAAACAAATCTTTCTAGCAACAAATTCTCTGATGCCATAGGTGGAAAAAAACAAGTGCTGCTAGCCAGTACTGTTGGTGTCCTAGAGTCCGTTTTGACTTACAACATCTACCACAGATGACAATATCTGATGCCTCCTAGACACATTTCTTTTCCCTCCACACAAAAGAGGAGTTGTCAGGTGCTCTGACTTTTTCTGTCATCAGCACTGTACATTCAGATTCCGCAAGGCCAAATCAGACTCCTTTTTTCAGACCTTCCCCTCCTGGTGCTATGGAGAGAGGAAAGACTGCACAAAAATGCTAGCAACCCCAAAAATGGAGTGTCACTTCTCTCCCAGTGCCACATTTCACCTTGCCTTGAGATAGAAGGGTCACAGCTTTGGGGAAGAGAGGATGGCACTTTCTCAATCATCTCCTAGCTATGTCCAAGTCACTGCCTGGCTCTTCAGCAAATGGGAGTGGATGTCAGCGAGGTGAGCACTCTGCTCCCAAACTCCACACACGGGGGCCATCAGGAGCCAGCTAGAGTACATGCAGGTAGAAGAGCAGTGTGGGTTCAGCACCAGCTTTGTGACGCGCTTTTCTTTATCTCTTCCACAATGAGCAGCACACAACAGGCACCAGGCCAGTGAGGATGCCAGAGTCTGCCCAAAACCCTGGCATTCCTGAAACACCTTGAGCTTGCTGTTTTGTCTTTTCTGTGCAGGGAGACACCAGCCATTCTCATGGCAATCTCACCAGCCTGGCCAGGACCTCTGGGACTATGGCTGTTCTTTGTACAGTAAATGTTGACAGGGCCACACAGTCAGGCAACTTCTTTACTATTAAATCATAGAATCATAGAACAGTCCGGGTTGGAAGGTACCTTGAAAGATCAGCTGGTTCAGCCTTTTGTAGGAAAGGGATCCTGCTTATCTCACAACCTGTCCAATCATATCTGGAAAACCTCCAGTGATGGGGACTCTACCACACCCCTAGGGAGGCTGTTCAGTGATCGATTTTTCTCATTGTGAAAAATTTCTTTCTTATACTGGGATGAAACGTCTCCAGGTGCAACTTGTACCCATTGCCCCTTTGTATTCTCCTAGTGTCTCCCTGCAAAGAGAGAGGCTCTGTCCTCTTTGTAGGCACCCTTTAAGTACTGGAATACTGTGACAAGGTCCCTGCCTGACCTTTGTCTTCTCAAGTGAGAAGACACTCCTTCAGTTTTTCCTCAAAGGGAGTTTCTCCAGCCCTTTGATCATCTTCATGGCACTCCTTTGGACCCTCTCCAGTCTGTCCTCGTGTTTCTTGAACTGTGGGGACCAGAACTGGACATAGTACTCCAGGTGAAGCCTGACAAGCACTGAGTAGAGTGGGCTGATCCCTTAGCCTTAAAACAAAATGGTCACAAGCAGGTTAACTATTGAGGGTGGTCTCTGGCCTCTGCCAACTCTATGGCATGCCCAGTTGACCAGGAAAATACTAGCTGGGCCAGGCCAAAAACTGGGCCAGGCCAAAAACAGTGCCAGGGAGCACTGCAACAATTTAGCAGTAAAGTAATTCAGTTCAACTGCCTACTTGAACAGTAGCTATTTGATTTACTACTACAGACACAGCCTACTATTCTAAGTGATGGGATTATACTGTAGGTTCTAAGGGAAGTGTTCCTGGTTTACCAACATTTAGGAGAGCTGGGGAGGATCACCTCTCACTGTGAAGGCACCTGACATCCCCATGAGTCATGCTGCAAAACAGGTTCTTCTTCAGAGCTCACAATTACCACACCAGGTGATGCACCTGGAGGCTGCAGGAACTGGAGGCACAGGAAGGAAAGCACCAAGCTTTAAAAAATCTTAGGCTGCTGATTATCCCTGCCCTTCTTGCAACTTCCCTTTTTCTCAACACTTCCATACCCATTCACATTACTGTCTGTCCCATAACTTCTTAGCTTTCTCCTTGGAAAGATCAAACTGCTCACTCACATTCCTCTGAGTGTACATTTAGGGGGAAGGAAAAAAATACTGAGGACATGCCTCAGTTCTGTATATCTATCATTTCCCAGTTTCCTGTAAATATGAGTTTCTTTTTATATATATATATACACACACACTGTTTATGAGTTGTGATTTTTATTTTAACATTCACTGCAACTCCAATAGCCTTTCTCAAGTTAGAAAGCCTGCACTTAGTAAGCAGCACATGTAAAAGAGTTGCTTGGGAAGTTTCTGCCCCTCATGAGTCTTTTCATCGTTCTTCACAGATGATGAACCCTGATGATACTAACAGCTAGATCACTGTAGCCTCTGGGGGATGGAGGGAAAAAACAAGATGTTTAACAACACTTTCAAGCAATTGATGCTTGTGCTATTGCATTTAGAAGCCGACATGTCAGCTGTGATGAAAGGGGTTCCTTTAAGAAAATACATGCAGGAAACAAGAGAAATGTCTTGCTACAGCTTGGCTTGGTGTCACAGCTTGTACGTACTGAGGTCTGTAAGGAATATTTCCCCTGAACACTGAATTTGCACCAGGATAAAGCTGTAAAGGACAGGAAGAGATCTCCTGGATCAAATCTGTTCTCCCATTACCACAGATAATGGTAACTGTGACAAACTTATAAACTGACCAAGATTCAGCTAACTCAGATTCCTCTCACTGTTCATAATGGAGCTTCCCAGAACCTCAGTCTTGTGGTGACAAGACTTCTTCTAATTGTCAACCTAAGCATATTTATAGCTCCTTTACATCTCTTTGTTCTTATATCAATATTGTCTAAACACGAGCACTTTTGCCATTTTACCTTTACCATAGAATATTTTTTCATCCCTTTCACCATCTCAGAATCCTTGAATAATCTTTATTGAACGCATTTTACCAGTGCCTTAAACTAATAATACTTATCTTTCCTAGAAAAAAAAATCACCCAATAATGCCCGTGATCACTTTTATTCTTTTCACAGCTACAATTCAGTGATTGCTTCTAGTCATCCCGCTATTAATGAATGCACCTTCTTCTTACTCTGTTTTCAGTGGCCTGAAACAGATATGAGCCCCTATTATTTAGGACTCATCTGGGCTAAGATTAGGTAGCAAAACAAAAGGTAACAACAGAAAAACTCTTTAATAAGTTCACCTCTTACTGAAACAGCATTATATAGCAACCTCAGTAGCTAAGGCTGCATGATTTTATATCTGAAAATTATTTGTTTATACTTGCACTCAAATTTACCAAGTTCCAAACTTTCATAATGACATTTTCTGCCTCTGCTTTCTGCCTGAGGCATTTTTGTGTGACATGAGTGAAAACAGTTCAGCAATTTTTAAGTACAGTGAGCAAAATAAATACTCTGTTGCCATTATTTAAACATTTTCAAATAAATTTAATACTTGTGGTTTGCAATAAACCCTTGATATTTGTCAAGAAAAGTCTTGGAACAATAAAGGATCAACAGCTCTTTGCAGAAAGCCCACATCTATGTGTAAACTAAGCAGAATGATTTTTAAGTCCAGATATTCCCAAGTTTTCTGGATGCCAGACGTGTGCCTATAACAAAGGAACTGAAATAAAGAGGAATCCATTAAAAAATTCTCTGTGATTATATTTATAGGATAAAACAGGAACTTCATTTCATTCAGCTGAATCAAGCAACCGAAAGACCAACAGAGAGGCAATGTAGTGCTCTGAGTCTATTCTAGAGGAAGGCAGTGTAAAGACCAGCAGTCAGATTTACCTTGCTTAAGGGAGTCCGCTGTTGTGTTCTGCAGTATTTGGATCTTCTAAATAGCTCGTAATTGTCTATTTGTATTCTCTTTCACTGGATCAGAATTAATCTTAGAAGAGGAATATTAGAGCCCAGAAACTTTCCTGGCTATGAGTGGTCTTTGTAGACAATAGGGCTTGACCCACAGAGAACACTTAAGATCATGACTTTACTAGTACACAAGATGTGCCAAGCAACAACTTTTAAAAGAGACCTTCCTAGGCAAGACAGCTTTCTTACATTCTACTAAATCATCCTCCAATATAAGACAACTGGCTACAAGTTGTCTAGTGAGGGTGATTCATGGTCAATGTTAACCCCGAATCATGCCAAGGAATCATTTGAGAAAGTGTTAGCTCAAAAAAAATCCAGGAACTGCTCTGGCAACTCACATGATGTTGTTTCAGCATGCAGAAATTTTCCTTGGCATTATCATGTTTACTAGTCAAAGTAGCAAGAAGATGCAGTCACAGTGTACAACTTTTATGCCCTTCAGCCCGATTCAGCCTTGGTTAGATGGCTGTTATTTTCTACATGGTCTAAGAGAAGGATTAAGCACCTCAGAAAGTATTTGACTGCAAGGACCCATGGTCAATACCCAGTGACATTTATGGCAGAGAAAAGTGAGCCTAAGTGTGCCTCCAGAAATAGGTAAGTTCAACTACAATGTCAGTAATGTGGGCCTGAACCTCAGATAGGTCCAAGTTCCTTGCTCCATCCCTCATTTCTGAAGCTGTGTTTTTATATTACCTAGTCTTCCAATAAAATCCAGGAATAATCCTGTGAGCAGAGAAAAGAAGCCACATCATCCATCCAACATAAATTTCCTGCCTTACAAAGTCATACTTATCCTTGTATGTTCTTATTATCCAGCAAATCTTGTCACCACCTTTGCACAGCAGTGCAGTAAGTGCAATTCCATGGAAAGGCCTGTAGTAGTAGTAGTAGTAGTAGTTCTACTGTGGTAGATGTAATGTAACGTAGTTCTACTCAGAAAAGGCCATTTCCTCATGGTTCAGTCACAGGGAACAGTGGCAGGAACACACAAGCTGAACAGGGAATTAAATTTTAAAGAAAGTGATAACTGCAGATGTATTTTGTGAGGTAGCAGATACGATTGGTGTGAGTGAGGACACACTCTGAGAATTCAGCCTGAACCATGTTTCTATAGACTCATGTGGAAAAGATCACTTATTTCTACATCTTCATTGGATTTACAGATGGGATAGGCTGCTCAGTCAACCTGGATCTCTTTGGGATATCATGTAGCATCAAATTCCACTGCTTTTACACTTTCTTTTATACATTCTTTCAACACAGTTTGATACCATAACCTTTGGCTGGAGGAAGAAAGGCAACAAATGAAAAGAAGTGATTCTTTTTTCTTAAGTCCAGTTACCAGCCTTAGCTTTAAGACTCCTCTCCCAAAACGAGTCATCTGTAAGCACAGTGAAGGGTAGGAAAAAAAAATCATTTCCTCCACTTACATATTCTGTTTTCTGTATAGCTTTTGTAATGTGCAAACCATTCAAGTGAAATAGTTTCTTGAATCAAACTGAGCTGAAAAAGCATTAGTGACTGCCTAAAGCAACATAAATAAAAGAACAAAGTGATGGGGTTTTATTCAGTGTTTGACTTTTGTTCTTGTTTTTTTTTCCATTGCTGAACCACACTTCTCAACAAAAAAAAAGGCACTGAATATTTGCAGGTCACTTACATAATTTCACCTGGGGACTGTAAGCTTTAGTTCTCCAAAATCTACTCCAAACACAGTCGAAAACACAAACAAAAAGATCACTTATAAGCACTAGGAAGCTTCCAATTTTGAATTCTGTAAAGGAAATACAAATTTCAGCGTATAGACATAAAGTCAGCACCACAGAATCACAGAATCGTCAGGGTTGGAAGGGACCTCTGGAGATCATCTAGTCCAACCCCCCCCGCCAGAGCAGGGTCACCTACAACAGGTTGCACAGGACAGCGTCCAGGCG
>VZSZ01004271.1:45780-95386 GCA_013398815.1 Ibidorhyncha struthersii
CCCCGCCCCGTCTTTCGTCTCTCACCATTTGTTTCAGGGAATTTACAAGTCGTCTCTTACAGACTTGGCTGCAGTGATCATGAGAAGACAGAGTTTAGGATTAAGTGCAGTATGCACAAAATGACAAGTAGGGTTGAAACCTTAAAATTCAGGAGGGCTAACTTGGATCTCTTCAAGGAATTGCCTGGAGAAATCCCATGGGAGAGGGCTCGAGAGGGCAGGGGAGCTCAAGAGAACTGACTGTTATTTAAGCATCACTTCCTCCAAGCTCAGGATTGGTGCATCCTTAAGAGCAAGAAATCAGGCAAGGGAAGCAGGAGACCTGCATGGCTGAGCAAGGAACTTCTGAAAAAGCTCAGGTGAAAGAAGGGAGTTCACAGTATGTAGAAGAAGGGGCTGACTGCTTGGGACGAGTATAAGAATGCTGTCAGGGTATGCAGAGATGAAACAAGGAAAGCCAAGGCAGCCTTGGAATTGAATCTGGCGAGGGATGTCAAGGCCAATAGAAAGGGGTTTTTTAAGTATATAAGAAGCAAAAGGAAAACTAGGGAAAATGTGGGCCCGCTGTTGAACGAGACAGGTGCCGTGGTGACAGATGATGCAGAGAAGGCTGAGTTGCTGAATGCCTTCTTTGCTTCTGTCTTCACTGCTTAGGCCAGCCCTCGGGAGTCCCAGACTTCGCAGGTAACAGAGAAAGTATGGAGGAAGCAAGACTTTCCCTTGATTGAAGAAGAACAAGTTAGAGAGCAATTAGGCAAACTGGATTTCCACAAGTCCATGGGACCTGCTGGGATGCACCTGCAAGTGCTGAGGGAGCTGGCAGAAGTCTGCTGGGCCACTCAAACAGGCTGCCCAGAGAGGTTGTGGAGTCTCCCTGGAGACATTCAAAACCCACCTGGATGCCATCCTGTTCAAGCTGCTGTAAGTGACCCTGCTCTGGTGGGGGGGTTGGACTAGATGATCTCAGAGGTCCCTTCCAACCCTGACCATTCTGTGATTCTGTGATAAGGTGCACCTTCAGCAACTTCACAGATGATACAAAACTGGAAGGAGCAGCTGATACACCATATGGTTGTGTTACCATTCACAGGGACCAGGACAGGTTGAAGAATTGGACAGCAAGGAATCTCATTAAGTTCAACAAGGGGAAGTGAAAAGTCATGCACCTGAGGAGGAAAAACCCCATGCACCAATACATACCAGGGGCCAACTGGCTGGAAAGCAGCTCTGCAGAGATGGTCTTTTGGGTCCTGGACAGCAAGTAGACTATAAGCCAGCAATGTACCCTTGCAGCAGAGAAGGCCAAGAGTATCCTAGGCTGCATTAGAAAGACTGCTGCTAGCACAATTGAGGTGATCCTGTCTACTTATCACTGGTGAAGCCACATCTGGATTGTCCAGTGCTGGACTCCCCAGTATAAGAAAGATATGGACATGCTGGACCAAGTCCAGCACAGAGTTGTGAAGATGATTAAGTGGTTGGAGCATCTGACCTATAAGGAGAGGCTGAGAGAGCTGGGACTGTCGAGAGAAGGTTCAGCAGGAATCTTATCATCGTGTTTAAATACATGATGGGAGGGAAGGAAGAATCTTCTCAATAGTGTTCGCTGGCAGAAGGAGAGGCAATGAACACAAACTGAAATGCCTGAGATATTACATCTGAGCACAGCAAAACATATTTTTACTGTGAGGGTTGTCGAACACCAGAACAGGTTGCCTGGGAAGGTCATAGAGTCTCGATTCTTGGTTGTCTTTAAAACCTAACTGGTCATGGTCCTGGATAACCTGCTCTGGCCCTGCTTGAGCAGAAGGCTTGGAGTAGATGGTCTCCAGATGTCCCTTCCAACCTCAACCGTTTTGTGCTTCTGTGATTCCATAAACATGTCGTACTGCTTTAGTAGTCTTCAGTCTATCAGACTCCAATATTTCATTGAGTCTTTCAGTTTATCTTTTTAGCAAATGAGAATAATAATACATAACTTGCCCGAATTACTATATCTGCTCTATTTTTTGCAGAAGCTGACATGTTTGTGCAGACTGACTGAATACCGACAGGAGCAGGGGCCTGACAGCAGCAGGGTGAAACATTCAAGACTCTGAGGTGATGGGAAGAATATTTTCTCAAAAATCCACAGGATAATGTTTGAGATTTTTTCAAGAAAGCCACTGATAAAAACTAGACTGGAAAGAAGACTAGGGGAAGGCATCTGACAAGAAAGGACAGAATGAGTAGGAGACAAGTTTTCAAGATTTCTATTTAATCAGGATATCCTATCATATCTGATTTTATCCATGTTTAAAATTTACCTTGTTCCAGTTTAGTAGACTCTTAAAGCACTGATTTCAGGCTTGGATATACTGATGCCTTTTGGTGCATTCACTCTGAAGTTCGGCTCTGACCTCAGTGCATCCCGACATACTTTCACCTGCAGTTGTATTACAGTGATTTCAAGATGACTGACAAACACCAAAGTATTCAACTTTTATGCTTTTCAATTTTTAAAATTGGAGTAGAAGTTCATTCATACTGTACCCAGCATCTCAATGTCCTCAACACTGAGAAATGCAAAGAGGATACTTTCGCACTACGTTTTAAGATAACCATGTCCTGGGTTGCCAAGCCCAAGTGTTGTCAGTGGGAGCTGCAGGGTGGCAGAACACAGCTGAGTCCTGCAGCCATGGTGGTGCTGCCTCAGGGAAAGCTTATTTAAGAAAAGGCAAAAAACGCTGCACAGGCAGTGATGGAGGAGGAAAAAAACTGAGAAAAAAACAATCCTGCAAGCTGGGCACAAGAGGAGAAGGAGGGGAGGAGGTGCTCCAGGCACGAGATCAGGTATTCCCAAAGGGACTGCAGCCATGGAGGACCTGCACAGGAGCAGAGGAAAAGTGTGAGAAGGATGGAGCGGCAAAAAAAAACCCAAAACTTACAGACTGCAACCCCCACCCTGCACCACCCTGTTCTGTCATGGAGGGGACAGGGTGTATGTGCTGCGATAACAAGGAGGAGGAGAGGTGTCTGTTGAGCCAGGGAAAGGCAGAGGTGGGTGTTTTCCCTAACCATTTTAATGTTCATTTCTTGGTTTTGTGGTTATTTCCCAATATCCAAATTAGTAATTAACTATTTATATTAATTGACAATAAATTAATTTCCCCAAGTTGAGTCTGGTTTTCCTACAACAGTAATTGGCAAATTATCTCCCTGTTGTTAGCTCAGCCCATGAGTTTTCTCACTCTTGTTTTTTCCATTTCTCCCCCTGTCCCATTGAGGGGAGGGAGGGAGTGAGTGGCTGCACGGGGCCTTGGCTGTCAGCCGAGGACAACCTGTCACAGACCAGAGGCTTCCGACACCAAACTAGATTCTTGAAACCTCACATCTCCGAGAGCTGCAGTAAGGGCACACTCGATTTGTGTATGCACAGAAAACAGAGTTTGTTGAGGATAGTATCAGTAATGCTGTTAGGATACAGTCATATTTTAGGTTGAGTTAGTTTTTGTTTGTTTCTGAATATAGAAAATTGGTTCTCAAAAGTGTAACACAATTCCAGCTGATGTTGCCTTTTGATAATGGAGTGCCTGTTAGCATGGATAACCCATGGGAAAGGCCTTGAATGGTTGATGTCTAGCTTCTCCTGAAAAGCAGACACAGCGAGGGAGGGTTCAACCAGCTTCCCCAAGTTATACCTTAGTTTATGCATATATTTTATCTATAAATATTGTCTCCTTTTCTTCTCACAATACCATTCTAAGCATCAGTCTTCTGCTTTCGGCTAAGCAGATAATCATGGGCTATAAAGGGCAGGAAACCAAGAACAAGAAATCTGCTGTTTGTAACTTAGCGCTGTAGTGCTTAATGTTTAAGGAGTGGGGCTGGATGACTTGGAGGCAAAGCTTTGCCTTCAACCATGACTTTCCCATCGTCTCCTTGAACTGCAGGCATGGGTTAAGCTCAGAGGTACTTGCTGTAGATTGCCTGTGGGTCTGGGCTTAAAGCTGACCTTTAGTTTGAGTGCAAAAAATTAGTGCGCACTGAAGC
Source organism: Ibidorhyncha struthersii (assembly GCA_013398815.1). Lineage (NCBI taxonomy): Eukaryota > Metazoa > Chordata > Aves > Charadriiformes > Charadriidae > Ibidorhyncha > Ibidorhyncha struthersii. Next base: position 49,813 of record VZSZ01004271.1, read on the forward strand.
CTTAGTAATGCTAAAGAACTTTCTGAAAAGATTACTTATTAAAGTACTGTCTAGGTGAATGGAAAACTTTGCCTTTTTTGTTTTGCAGTGCATTTACAGAGAAATCTCTGTTGTTATTGTTCTTTGCTTGTGTTTCATTGTCTTCCAGAAGGAGTATAGTAATCTAGTCCTCAATTTTACACAGTGTTCCTACAGGACAGAAATATTACTGCAAAACCAGAGAGGTCTCAAAGGTCCCATCTATCTTCAAAAATGTTAAGACTCTGCACAGAAACACCTCTTTCAATGCTTATTGACAGCTGCTGATTCAGAAACACATTCAATAAAACAGCTAGTCAACTCAAGAAAGTGACAAGAACAAAAAATGAACACTCCATTAGGAATGAGAACATCTGGTCATCTTAATATGCGGAGTAAAAACTACAGCGCTTTAGGCCAAGTTCCCATTGTCTTCTGAATATTTGATCATAAACATCCAAACTTACTCAGCTCTTTCTGTAATTAATGTCAAAGAAAATATTTCACAGGGCTTTGTCACAAGGCAAAATCACAAAAGCAGGAAAGTGTATTAAGAATTTAATATATAACTAAAATAATGACTATAAACTAAAAGTGGTACAAGCTCAAACGAGAATAAATATCTGATAATCAGACCTGTCCAACATTCTTAGGAAACCTAAGAAGACAGATGTATGCTCTATATCCAAAAGGTTCCTGTAAAAACAGTACCTTCTACAACAAAAATAATACTGTATCTATGATGTTGCTAAGAGCAGAAAAAATGAACCGTGACATATTGTCATATATTTGAAAGCATTGTGAAAATACTATGTAGTTCTGTATTGCTTCTATGAGGTATAGTGATTTGGTTTACCTGTTTAATTTGATGCAGGGGGCAGGGAGGATAATGTAAGGAAATAAGCTGATTCAACAGACACTCCCTGCAAGTGGCAAATAGCATACACATGTTCTGTGCATCGTATCATCATATCTGTTTAGGCTGAGCAGCCTGTGAGGACTTGTACATTTTTGAATATGCCTACTGCGTAAAGAAGCGTATACAAGATAAGTAAAGCAAATTCTTCTGTTCTTGTCTAAACTTGATCAAAAGATTAAAAGCAGATGAGCTGTGGCAAAATTAAGCTCAGATATCATCCACCACACATATTGCATCTGTGTACTAACATACTCTATTTCTCATTTGAGTAAATTAGCCTTCATTTAGCTCTGTGTTATGCTGCCAAACTGCTTCCAAGCAGTTTGTTTTATCTCTTCTTAATCCCTCAATTTAGGCATCCCATAGAAACTAAATATGAGTGCAGACTTTAAAACCACAGAATTGGGAAAGCATAAGACTATGCTCTTGTGGCAGAAAGAATTTGATTCTATTATTCAATCAGCTATGAATGAGCAAACATAAATGGACAAATAGAAAAAAAAAAAGAGGAGGAGTGGCACTCCATGAGTTTATGACTGAAAGAGAAGGCACATTTAGGAAAAAACACTCTGGAAGGCTCAGACCATATGCCGGAGATTATTTCTACATGCTGGGTACAATAAGCAACGTGTATAGGTGGTTTATTTCTTGTGTCTGGACATACACATCATTTGTGCCATCAAAATTAAAGAGTAGTTTTCCTATAAACCTTTTGGCAGTCCTTCTGTTTTGTGGTTGTACTACAGATTGACCATGAAAAGATTTGTTTTATGACAGACACCCACACAGCAGCCAAGGTGGGCATTGGCACCAGGCAATAAGGTGCCTGGATCACAAAATTGAAGTGCTATGAAATCTGAGACTACAGAGCATGACAATGAGACCGAAGAAAGTGAAAGTTATGGAACCCACTTCAACCACAGGAACCACAATAGTCCTCCACAGGGAGACTCAATTACAGCAGATTTGTACACATCAGAAATTTGGGAGTTGAGACTTTTAAACAAATCTGCCTGATTCTGTAAAGGTTAAGCTGTAGGGGCAAGAATGTGCCATATACTTTAGCGTATACAGATACACAGATACATAGGAAAAAATATTTCTGAAATTAAAACCCCAGGAAAATCAGTGCTCTGTGGATATGCCTGGCAATCACATGATTTTGGTACAATGGCACTAAATATTGAGGAAAATAGACAGCATTTATCTATGATGAGAAATCACAGCCCTAGCAGAGAGGAAAGCACAGGACTGAGACTTTAGCTTGCTGTGACTGATTAGAATCAATGTATAAAATTATGCAGAAGTCATCCTCATTACTGTATTATCTTTCTTCAAATACTCTTTAAAGGTTTCCTTTGCCACAATGGCTACAAGAACCTAAACCACATGGGACCTGTTTGTGTGCAGGGCTAACCAGGATTCTCTCGTTGTCCTCTACACACCCATCTTTTCATGTCTCTCTGCTGACTTCGAAATGTCGATTCTGCGGTGTAAGGTTGACTATTCTGTGCCTTATTTGCACGTAGCATCTGTTTCATGTGTTTGATTCCTATATATTACATTATAAATGTATTACAGTACAAAACTGTTCTTGCTTTTTATAATATGGTATATTGCAAAGATTTTCATCTGTAAAGAGATTCACAGAAGGTAGGCAGGGACATGTGTTATTGTCAACTTATGACTATATATCCTATACCTCTACAAATCTAAAAATTTACATTTGATATTGTTATAATTAAAATCTGGTTTGCCAACACCTACTTTTACTGTGCTAGATTTATCAGGCTTTGTACCAGAATCCAACCCCTATGAAAACAATTGAGATGGAACCAGGCTCTTGTAGGTTTATTTTACCTTTTCTAATTAGCTCCAGGGTGTATTCTCTTCTGAGCAACTGACAAAGATGCAGAATACCCACCAAATCAGTTTAAAAAAATAAACTCCAGCAATTATTCCCCTTGCCATATCAATACAGCCAACAAAAATGCATAACCCAGTAAAGAACAGAGGAACTGTTTTTTTTTTTAAAAACAAGTATTACGTTTCACTAAACAAATTTTACCAAGGCAGCAATGTTGTATTAATATTTGAACTGAGCCTTGGAAGAATGATCACATGCTTTCTTTAACTTCAGTTTAGACATCTTTAATGAAAAGAAGAATTCAAATAATTATAATTATCCTTTAGGAATAAAAAAGTCTGCATGTAAGCTATAGTAAATTCCATTAAACTTTTAATACCCTTTGAATGTGTTATTAGCTACATCAGTCAAAGACTGAAAAGAAAAAAAGAAGTGAAAAAGCCAGTTTCACTTTTACCACATTTATGTACAATCACTAGCTGTAACACAAGGCTTTTTTATAATATAGGATATTCTTTTAATTTGTCCTTCAGCCAGGAAAACGTAATTAATTGTATATACTTATTTCTATAACTGTGATAGGAATGCATGTCATGACTGTTGTCACTTCAGTTTTTTGAATATTTCTACACCCCTAGCAACAACAAGCTGCTGAGATGGTGGTATTTTGTTCAGTAGAATAGTTGCACACATTTGTTAATTCCCAATCACTGAATCTGTTATTTACACACACAGAACGTTTGAAGTTGGAAGGGGCCTTAGGAGCTGACCTAAGAGAGACGGTTGCCCAGGACCATGTCCAAACGGCTTTTGCATTTCTCCAAGGTGGGACACTCCACAACCTCTCCAGGCAACCTGTGCTGGCGCTCAGTCCAAACTTACATATGGGTTTCTTCAATGATTTTTGATACATATGTATCTCTTATGTATACATAACTAATTCACACTCAGAAGACCTATAGGAGATGGGAGATATTATTCAAGAGATCCCAAATTATCAAAGGTAGTGGGGGATCTCACATGGAATTCCTCTCATCTAGCCTCAGACACTGACATCTATGCTACTGTCCAGGACACAAATCACCTTCTCCCTGTTTTTCTCCAGAGAAATGATGATCAATTTACTTAATCTGAAGCCTGCAGCTCAGATGTCTACACTTGAGATAGTCACCTGAAGTACCCATTATAGTCAAAGTAAAGAAATTAACATTTTTTAATGTGCAAACCATTTGATAGCTTTAAAAGCAATGACAGAGTTTGATTAGCACATCACAATAAAATCATGTTTGCAGTATAACTACTTGTTAATCAAAAGTATCACTAATAATTAAATGGAATATATAAGGAAGATCTACAAAAGTTTTCTTAAACTATATTGATTTGCTCAGTTAAAACATCCGTGTTAGATGTGTTGGTGCCATGGACCAGAAAAAGAAAAAAAAAAAAAGAAAAAAGCAGTGTTTGCCTTCCTACAGTTAGTGCCAGACAAGTGCAAACACTTTTCTTCTGTCCCTTCTTTCCTCATCTTTCACCATTTCCGATTGTCTTCTACTCTACTTTTGTTTTTCTGGAAGAGCTCCCTTGGGGCTTCTTTCAATATCTTTCTGCTGCATTTTTTTTCCTCCCTCCAGCTCATTATGCAATGCTGTCTCAGCTCCATGGTCTCTAGATTCAACATAACAGAATTATTGCACAGTGTTATGTATGGTACATGATGATGCCTGAACCTATTTGGTGGACACCAGGAATATAAGTTATTTTCAATAGAAACCAATGTATGAAAAATGAAGTCTTGGTCAGATATTAAATATATACTCTTAAAAACTAAGGCAGACCTTCAACCAGAGTAAACGACCATAATTCCATTGTCTTCAATTTACTGATGTACCTTTGACTAACTGTTTATTGCTTTCTGCATTGGAAGTAAATATGTTGCGGTGATTTGCTTGAGCCAATAGCCTGTGAACAGCTTTTCAGTGGCAGAGAGAATGAATTGGATAGAGAACCACTGCCCCTTTACCCTTACAGTGAGCAAAGCCCTTCTGCTTTGCAAATAGAATCTTGAATAACAGCAGCCATGCTAGGTTTGTGTGAGTGGGATGACACACATCACTCTAAGGGAATGAAAGGGAACATCAGCAGGCAGCCTAAATGGCAGTGTATTTACTTCAGCACTATTCATATATTCACACCAGCTGAGGATCTGGCTCCTGAAGCTCTCTTTCAGTCCAAGAAAGCAAAGTGCCTCATCACAGAGCAACAAACTGCTCACAGTTGGTGCCATTCAAGATGCAGTTTGCAAAAGCAGAAGTACTTTGGAAATGCTGGAAAAAAAGAAAGGGCAGTGGTTTCATATCCAGTTCACAGAAATACTTTCTTCCCAGATTCAGGTGAATCACCAAAGCACTGTAAGAATTACTGCCAGTTCATAAACTACTGAGGAAGCAAAACCCTGAGTAGTTACTGATGATTATGTTTGAAAATTAATAACTCTTCTGTTAACATTTATATCGTGTCATGAAAATTGTAGAGAGTGGTTTGTGGATATGAGGTTTTCTTGTTTTCATAATTCGAGAAACTCCCTTTCTCAAGCAGGCAAGCCACCCACTCAAGTAAATGTATAAATCCAAAAGAGGCAGATCCCTTTAAGATGGATGTAGTTCAACAGTGCAGAAAATATGCTTTGTTACAGAAAAATAATTCTCTAGCAAGGTATAGGAACAAGGAAAGTAATGATATTGGATTTCTGCGTATTTCTTTATCAGGAATTGATTTAATTTACAAGCTGAGGCCAGAAAACGCTTACAGAAGTAACATCGTTCAATTATATACTGTTCAAATTATGCTGTTTATTATTTTTCAGGATGAGTGAATTTCTTTTCCCTCATTTTCTGTGCACTCTTAAGCACCATGGGACTAATTCCTGCTACAGAGGAGATTTTGAGACAGGTTAGATTTTGGAAAGATGGCACTGAACAGAGAGTGACTACTCAGCAATATCGCCCAACAGCAGTTTTGTCGGCACAAAGAGCAGCTATGTTTAAGTAACAGCCTACCTCTATGCTACCTCTGCATGCCATGTACATGTGGAAGAGGAAAATAAGCAGAACAGGAGAGAAGTCTGGCTGTGGTAGGTCCACGTTTCAGCAATCCTCTCCCTTCGTAGCAGGTCAGCACAGTACCAGTCAGCTGCAATATGTGCTGCCGTGACCTGTGCCAGAAAACATTTCTGAACAGCAAAAATGCAGAAAGCCACTGAAGCAGGTGGCCTGGTGCTTGTCGGAGTCTGCAGTGGACCAGTGTTCGGTGACATTGGGACACTTGCATTTGCCTGCATCTCGTCGCCTTCTAGGACATCTGTGTATAAGAATTTGTGCTTGATTTCTACCCATTTCCTTGGAAAACAGCCCCATCTCCCCTTTTTTGTCTAAGGAAAAAGAAAAAAAAAAGATAAATGGCATAAAGGACACTGGAGAAATGCAGAAAAAGACGAAGACAGAGTTTATAGGAAGCAACTGAAAGAGAGAGGGCAGCACGCTAAGATCAGCTTTCATTTACTTACTGAACTTGGTTGTGCATCTTTCTTGCCAGAGATCTGCCCTCTACTCCTTCCAAAATCTTCTCTGCAGGTAGGAGAAATTCTAACCCATAATGAAGATGACAGAGCTTAAAATATGCACCTGTTTGAGCTAATCATATTTAGCTTTTTCTAAGGTAAATTAACACTCAGCTTAGCAAACTCTTTTTCTAAGTCGCCATCATTCAAATGAGGGGCTGGGGGAACGGAAAGGGGAGTAAGATTTTCCCAAAAATAGAGAGACTAGTAATTGGTCTGTGTTAGAAAGAAGCACAAGCTACAACTTTTCTGCACAACTGTTTCTCTGGCACCCCCGCCTACCATTGGTAGGCCCAGCTACAGACATGAGCAGTCCAAGAGATTGCTCAAAACCCCATGTTCCTGGGCTCCTGAGCTTGACCCATTACCCTTCCCCTCCATCATACCACCTACCGTCTTTCGCCAGCAATTTTGTTCAATCCTTTTTCCCCTGGGTCTGCTTTCACAGAACTCCAGGCAAACTTGTATCATGCCAGCCTGCAGGCGAGCAATTTCTGCAGAGCACGTGGAAGCTGTTCCCATTTGAGGAAGCAGGTTGAAGCTCCAAAGCCTTCCCTGGTTGAGCCTGTGTCAGGGTCTGCTTGTGCATGGGAGTGTGGATTCAAACAGCAGACTTAAAAGAAGGGGAACAAGCAGGAGCTGGGGGAGTGGGCAGCCTTATGGGATGGGCTGTAGGAAATTGAGGCTGGCCAGCTGGTTTTTTTGGAAGGCCATCTTGGGCCCAGACTTTGCATCTTACCTTGAGCCTAAAATTTACATGTCACCATTATCATTATGTTCTCTGCTCTGCACTGGAATCACCAGTCTGGATACACTTTCAAAAGCCATCTGTAGACTGTATAGGTGGTCAACATGCTTTCTGCACAACCAACATCTGTTCTTTATCAGCTGTAAAGAGTGGAAATAAAAATTATTAAATACCATGCACTTATCTGTGCAGCCAAAATAATACATCACTGCCTGTGCATAACCCATATATTCACACTTTAAGGTACCAGCACAAACACGAAAGATGAAAACTTTCCATGTTCCTTGTTGCCTTATGTTCAAAGGATAAAGACCTAGACAGAATCAATCATCTTCTATATAACCCAAGTATTAATTGGAGTGAGATTAATTAGTTGTCTAACTTTGATGAGAAATGAGATATCCTCCTCCTCTCTTTTTTTAAAGTGAGATTTACTGCTCATTTTTAATGGCATTTTAAACGTTTTCTTCTCTTTTAATCTGTTGTACTAATTTAATACAGATTCCTCTGCAGCAGAAAAGCTCTCTGCAAACTGATTCTGATACATAAGGTGAAGCAAGACCATTTTTCAATAAACTGTAGGAGTCAACAGTAAGCTGAATATGATGCTCTGTTGCTGAGCTCAATTAACAAATTTGGACTATGGATTTAAACTGTCAACAGCTGATGTAAATTCTAATAATTTATATTATAATTAGTATCTCTGACTATAAAATCTCCATTCCAATCTCTCTTAAAAGCAAACAAACTAATATACATCACAATTTAGTGTGCTGACCCAATAAAGCCATGCTGATTACCATGCAGTAATGAATATATGTATCATGAATAGTTTCAGTGGCTTAAGACAGCTGTAGTATATGTAAACTATATATTATCAGAAAAGAGCCTTTCTAGAAACAATTTATTAAGTTCTGCTGAATGTAAAAAAAATAATCTACTCTTTCCAGTGTCTGAGATTTTATGAATGATACTCACTGTTCTCACTGGCCATGGTATTGGCAGCATTAGTATAGCCAATATCGTGTGTTGAAAGTATAAAACACTCATTATGGAAGTATTCTGCTTTGGTAGAAGTTGATTTAAGTAAGAAAGCTGAACCTTCTGAAAACTTTTCTATCAAGGAAATAAGTATACAACAGTTCTCCCCCAGATCTTGCTGGATTTGGGAGGTTCTTACACAGTTAAAAGTCTGTTGGTACATGTATTTTATCAGTTAATGGTGTCTTGGTTTGGGCTGGACTGGCCACTGAAGTCAGCAACAGATGCTCTCCCTTACCTCTCTCTTCAAGGAGAGGAGGGAGAGAGAGAGAGACTTATGAGTTTAGAAGGAACTAAACTACTTTAATGAAAATATTAATAATAAAATGAAAAGAAATAATGAAATATATACAAAACTGTATCAAGCTCCCAGGATGATGATCGCATCACCAACAGGCACTGGGGAAGTCCCAGACTGGACTCAGTGACAGATGGGAACTGGATTCAGGAACACATGGGATCAAAGGCAGATCCTCCTTGGATGCCGGCCATTGAAGAAAGAGAGCTGACCTTTTGATCCCTCAGCTTTTAGGCAGATGGAATACCCTGTTGGTCCATTTGGGGTCACCTGTCCTGTCCACTCCTCCCTGCAGGTGCAACCCCTCTGTGCTTTTCCACTTCCGATCCTCCAACGGGGCAAGTAACAAAGTTAGCTGGTTTTGGGTGTTATAACAATAGTATAAGCAAGAGCCTCTCTGCGTACCATTCCTTGGCATCAACTATAAACATAGGTCTTATCACTCTGGGAGTGAACAGTTTCTACAAAATATGCTGTAATTTCAGTAGTTAGAAGAGTTAGTAAAGTTACTGAACAGAAAATTGATTCAGTTTTACCTCAAACCAGGACAAATGGCATGACAAATTCAAGCGAAAAAGCTTAACGAGAGCTTCATGGAATAGTCTCCTGAGGCTTACACAAAACAATTCTAATCTTTCGTAGCATGATTTAGTAAACTTCACCAGTTCCATGAATTTCCAACACACTATGATTTAACTTAGAAATCAAAATGGAGTATCATTATTTTGGGTAACAGTGCTGTGGTAGATAGATAGAACTTTACCAGCAAAGATTTACCAGGATTCAAATGCATTCTCAGGACTGTAGCCTGAATGATGATTTTCTATTTAGGAATTCAGTTTCCCTTAATAATACATTCAAAGGTCATCAACCCTTTGGGGAAAAGCTTTCCTTACATGCCTTTATATTTACAAGCACCAAAATAATAATCTTTCTCAATCTGTGTCTTCTTAGTATTATAAGTTTAGATTTTGTACAAAAATGGGATTTTCCTTACACATAATTTTATTTAATTGGAAACTTTTACAATGTTACATATGGGATGAAAATACTGCACATTAAAGAAGACTTTTGAAATAAAAAATTCTTTATGGTGTACAATTGGACCCTTGTGCATATAATATGTTATTAAGGATTAATAATAATGATTCTTTGCATTGCAGTTTTGTCCATAATATCCATACTGCAATCTCTGAAATACTCTACCTAGTGTATATTACTACTTAGGGAAATATGGCAATGCTGAACTTGCTCAGGGAGTGTGATTTCAATGAAAGCACGTGGGTCTGTGTGTTAGCTCTGGATCTGGGTCTGCACGTTAGCTCTGGATCTGGGTCTGCACTGTTTTCACAATGTCTAAGTATCAGCAAATTCATAATCAATGATCTAGCTGCTGCTGAGCCACCCTAAAATATTTGTTAAGGTTTTGCAATAAACTAAACTAATAAGTGTCTGAGTTATTTCACAAATGAAGTTAATTTTTAAGTCACGCAGTGACATGACAAAACATAAATGAAATATATATAAAAAAAATGGACTGTGGGAATGCTTTATTCTGCTACAGTTACTAGCTTTGGCTGTGTTTTTTCCCACAAGTAAATTACTTGATTTTCTCTGTCCTATTTCCCCATCTCCAAATCGAGGCTGGTAAAATGTATCTTGTACAGTTTGCAGGAAACTTGCAATTGACTCCTGCCTTACTCAGTCGGTAGCCAAGCCCATGTTTCAGCATATGGAGATCACAAGACAGAGAGGATCTGTAAATCTTCCATCTACTGGACCAAAAGTCTAGAGTAAGACGCAAGTATTGTTTTGCTCTGGTAGTATTTTGCAGCTAGAACATACCACCATGCTGAGACTGCAAGAAACAATCCTCCTGCCGACCACCCTGACCCTCTCCATCTCCTATCCTAGGCTCCATCCTCCCCCTTCCTCCATGTGACCAAATCCCCTGCCTGCATTCTTCATGAAGTGCCTCTCCTAATGGGAAAAATTGGCACTGAGGGGAGAGGAAGGGAAGCCAGGGGCAAAAGTTCCCCCAACTGCAAAGACTGCTCGCGCTAAGCGGAGTTGAAGACATCCTGGTTCTACCGTTAGTCTTTCTTGCCTCTCCTCCTTCATTGTCTTTCTTCCTGACAGCTATTCAGTACAAGGCACACCCACCTTCAAACATTTGCTTCTAAAATAAAAAAAATTAAAATGTTGAAAAAGGAATGGAGGGAGGCTAAGCCTTGTGCGTAGATAGAAAACCAAATGTAAAAAAACAGTTCATCAGTTGCTGAGAAAAAAGCTTTGCATGATTAGCTATATAGAATGAAAAAAAGTCATTATGATATATCCCTACAATGTGAGTCTAACACAGATTTATCACAAGCCAGAGATATTTAAAATGTAAGTTACACTAAGGTCCGAAAAAAAACCAGATAATTAGATGATTAATGATGAGATAATTACACTTAACAGAGTTTTGTTTATGCCTTTAATATAGAAAAGATCCACAAACATGAAGCACTTGCCATCTTGCTGAAATCAAAGACCCCTCAAGTAATATATTACATGCTTTTCCTAAAATCTAAATCAGTGCTTGTTACATCTGTGTATTCTTCCGTGGGAGAATGTAATCCCATAGAAATCTCCACATGCACCCTCTCTTTTACAAACTATTAATTCCAACGCAAGTGCATCCAAACTTATATTTACCCCTTCATAACCCAGTGCGTACTGATGAAACTGACAACAAATTCAAATTCTTCTCTTCTCAAGAAAAAATGCACGTACAGTTCTGCACCGTGATCCAGTGAAGTGTCTTGCTTAGGAACGGTTGAAATATTACCCCCTTAAATGACTACTGAATGACAGAGATCCAGATGGTGGTCATTGCATCCGCACTGAATCCTGCCCTGCTCTGTCGGGGGTCCAGCTAAGGTGCAACTTGGTGAAAGGAGAGTCAGAGCTACATTTATGGCTTAATTTACATGCAATGACTTTAAGAAAGGACAAATAAATTCTCATAAGTATCAGACGGTCTCAGAGCTCATCAGGTGCTTTTTAAATGTTAGCTGGGAGACTGACTAAAGCAAACCAGAGGGCTGTGGTCAAGCAGACAGATTCAGGGAAAATGTTCCACCTGAGTGGGCCTGCTAATACAGAAGAAGCTGAAAGTATTAGAGATGAAAAGAAAGCCAGTTCGAAAAGGCTGTGATTGGTAACAGAAATCAAGCAACTTCAATTAGACTTGCCCCCAAGGAGATGTCTGAAGCTGCAATATGGGTACAAATTGCATTGCATTGAGAAAATACAGAAGCTGTCTCTTTCAGAACCACAAAATCTACTTTGAACAGACAATAGGCCTACTAGCATATCAAGTGGAACAAATTAAAACTGTCAACATCACAGCAACTGTTTTAAATTGGTAACTTAGCATGACCCTAAAGCGGAATAGGAATCAGATGTTCTGATAATGTTCAGAAAAGTGAAGGCAGAGATCAGCAGCCTGCCCTAGCAAACAGCAAAGCATTACAACATGCAGAGCCCTTCTACGAAGTGTTGGCTCACCCACACAAAACACGCCTCTAGAAACTTTTATTGGTCGTGTGATAATCTCCCACAGATAATCATCCAAAGAAAAGAAGTCATTGGCAGTGAGTAATCATCAGATGACCCATTTATCACTAGTCTTCTAAATAATCGGTCATGGTAATTGCGAAAACTCCAGCTAGTATTTTAAAAATGTTATGGAATCAATATATAGTCTCTACTGTTTTGCGATACATAATCAATAAGATTATGAAGGGTCTAGTAGCATACGTTACTGCTGTCTTCCTAGTGCTGCTCGTGGTTAAAAAAAAGTGTGTATGTATACATATGTAAATTCAAGAAAACTAAGCACCTGCTCCTGGCATACTTTTTCAAATTCAATTGGCACATTGACAAATTTGATAAATAGATTAGAAAATTCTTACTCCCAAAATGCTCCCCATATGCACAGCAACCAGTCACTATCAACAAAATACAGGGTCTCACAAGAATTTAGGATTCAAAATGTTAAGCAGTGTGGTACCTAACCTTTAGGCACCCCGATGCAAGACAGCTAAACCCACAAAAAACAGTATACCAAGCACAGAGCAGCCTAAAGGGAAGTCCTGAAGAGAGGTGATGCACTGAGTTAGTGCCCCAGCACTACTAGGCAGCAGTTTTCCATTTGGGATTTGCAACCTGGCAACTTCTTAGACTCTCTTCCCTCTATCCTCAAAACAANACTGCTTTCTTTCAAGGCACTGCTTTTTGTAGGAGGAAGTGTCTAAGACTCTAAGACTCATCCCTTGGCAAATGCTGGCTCGGGACACAGGAGGAAGAGGCAGCCTCAGACGCAAGCTTGTCCCAGAAGCTCCCTGGCCCCATCACAACTGAGGGGCTACCAGGTAACTTTAACGTTCTAGACTAGGTATTTAGCAAATGTAAACGGTGAGGATTAGATAGAAGCAGGTTGGAGGATCACGTTTTTGCTGTTAGGTGTTTCCATTCAGTCTAAATCCCCCATCAGACACCGTGGCCTTTTTCTAATCTTTGAATGAACAGCTTTAGGATGGCCTATGAAAGCCGCCTCATTCTTTCAAAGTCAAGGAAAACAAAGCATGGGACTGCAGCTCATTTAATGCTGGCCAGATAAATGTAATAATGTGGTATTATGCTGAACTGATATGCTTGACTGGTTGCTTGCCGACTGGCCCACAATGTGCTGGAGCTGCAGTCTGTGACCTTTCCGGGGTGAAGGTTGCTCCACAGCACTGACATTTACCCAGGCTTTGGGAGTTTCTGTCTCCTAATACAGTGACTGCTTTATGAGAGTTCCTGGCATATTCTGGGAAAGAAGAATGAGAGGAGGGCAGTGCAAAAAGGACTTCAGCAGCCTAGGTTTCCAGCATAAGGAAAGGAGAATGTAAGAAATCTAGACATGTAGGCTGACTATTATCCCCAGGGAGCGGCAGCTCACCAAAACCCCCATTAATTTTACAGCTGTGGCTTAAACTGCATGGATTTTATTGCACAGACGAACAGTGGCTGTCCCCTGCTAGGTCTGTCCTAGTTTCACATGATTCAATTGCTACCTTCGAACTTCTGGTTTTTGGTGTCCCTGGCTGCAGATGTTTCTCCACTAGATTAATTTCTGTTAGTTTGTCTGTAACAATTATCTGCAGATGGTAAAACCTGAAGATCTTGAAATATATTCAGAAAACTGCAAAATAGACAAGGCTCTGACCAAAAGCACCTGCAATATAATAGACAATACTTATCACTAAAAAGCAGGCAGCAGAGCAGGCAGGCAGCTTTAACGTGCACTAATATCATCACACTCTGGAAACTACAGAGAGGATGCTGTTGCACTGACAGATAATTTTGTCAATAACATTGCTTTTCAGTTATCATTTTTTACCCAGGTGAATAGGCTTTTGATACCATTAAAAGCATTTTCTTGGATCTAGGCTTTACGATTAAAGCAAAATTAGCGTCCATGCTATTGCGATAAAATAGAATGTAAACCAGAAACAAATGCAAATCAAGGGAAAATATATTGCCTTAGCTTGCCTCTTGAGTTCAAGATGACTTCCAGCATTTTACTAATTAAAAGAGCCAGCAGCAATGGAAAGATTTTTCAGGGTGGGGTAATTTTCTAGTGGGGCAGAAAAAACGTAGCAGTTCCCATGTTACCTTCAACCCTACAGCCAAAGTAAAGAAGGAAAGGGAAGGGAAAAAAAGCCTGGCAGGGACTCAGCATAACGCTGGCATTACATGGCTGCCACAACAGCCCTTCAGGACCACTCACAGCAGCAGTTAGAATATTGTAGCTTATGCCACCGGTCTGGTCTGATACACAGCTGGCCCAGGGTCATGGTAATGGCATCCAAAGTAATTTACAGCATCTGTGCACCTCCCCCAAGTTACACTGTGTGCCTCGCGGCTGCAGTGAAGAATTTGGATCATTAACTTTAGAGTCATTTAACTTATGCTTGCATTATGACTGCTGCCTGATGGCATCCTCTGTCTGTTCCTAGGTTGCCATGACAAACGAAAAATCTTGATGCAATGGGAAGTTAGTAAATCAGATGAGTTCCATGAGAATTTAGGACATGGTAGCTCTGCCTCCAATATCTTACCAGATAATAATTTTCATGGCCACTTGACAGTGGCAACAGTTATGACTTCTGCATACTGCCTCATTAACATTTCTAGGAATAAGCACTCTGCAAAGATGCTGCTGTTCTCTGATTCATGAACACTGCAGCACTGCACAGAGGCTACACATGGCCAAACATTCATTAACCCGTATTTAGGCACCTATGTACGTGACCTGCTTTTCATCATTATTGGGAACCTTTAACACATCTCTTTGGCATCATGAGAGTGTTTCTACTCATATTCTGATAAGAAATCAGCTCCTCTTTCTCCTCTTTGTCTTCACCCTGTCGCGGATGGAGTGGTGCACTTCACTCGTAGAGAGAAGCAGCCATACATTTATTGATAAAAAACAGGGATTTAACAAAGTTTGATGGTAAATGTGACAGTGTCTTAACAAGATTTGAGATGCCAAGGCATACTTGGTTATTTACTGCATAGAGGACAGTGTCAGACAGAATTGTCAGGGACACACTCCTGTTGAGTCATGTTTCAGAAAGGACCCCCTTGTTTTCTGAACTCCTTCTCAGAAAGCAGTCTAGGTGCGGCTGGATCCAATCCTACTCCCAGACTTGGTCAACGCTTTATGTCTAAAGGGTTATATATGCACAATCAATCACTTAGCTAAGATTTCAAAGCTTAGCATGCTATTAGTAACTCACAGAGGATCTCTTGCGGCAACGAATCTCTGAAGCTCAAGGTGTAAACCTGAGTGGCGTCCCTACTCAAGGGAAGATCCTGGCGTGCGGCCCACTGCTGTTCAGGAATGTTCAAAGGGCTCTTGGGCTGTTCACTATTTATGGGGGTAAGATAACTGACCTGTTGTCATATTTGCATATTGACTACAGTACCAGCATTGCTAAAGTTAGCCCTTGGCTATTATGTTGTTATCTGCCTCCCAGAAACCACGTTGAGCCAGGTGCAGCCATCACAACTATATGCGCTCATTATGACCACCACAGGCGCTTACTGCTTGGGCAGGGTTACAGGAGATAAAGATCAGGTTGGCTCCTGGGAGGGGAGCAAACCATCACACAACCTTAAGCTAAAAGAACATTTGTTTCGTTAAGCTGTAAATGATCATTTTAGATGTTGGTAAGTTGGTTTTTTTTTACCTGTGAGTGTGAGTTAAACTGGTTGATTTATATATGTTTTTAATGAGCACATCCAGGACTAGGTATCTCCTAGACCTTCGTGTTCCCCTCTAAACAGCAAATACTGAAGATCTGCCTGAATGTGAGTTCAATTCAGACTAATCTTCATTTTTATAAAAGGGCTTCTGGAATATTTTTTTTGTTATTCAAAAAGTGTGAAAAATAAGGACTGGTACTTCTCTCATCAGGAGCAGAACTATTGTGTGACAATTATGTTAATAAGCATATAAAATTTGCTTTAGAGTCACACAAGCACAAGCTGCAACAATGAAAAGGACAGCACATTTGGTTGGATAAAGAAGCTTATTTACAAGTTTACGGCTAAAGATAACAGTTCTGTCACTAGAATCGTACATTGCATTATTGTACCTTGCAGTAAGTAGACTATTATGTGAATATGATCAAGAAGGCTTCTTGCACAGATAAGCACATTGCTGTGCCTGGAAATCAGGCCCCTGTACAAAGGAAAGTTTGGGGTTTGGTTTTAAGCAGGTTCTTTTCCAATAAGTCTTGAACCTCACACCATTTTAATTACAGGTGAAGGTAAAATTTGTCTCACTGTGCTCATACATAACTAACTATCAGCCAAATGCCTTCAGGTTTACGATAACATTATAACCCAGGGACGCACAGCTCACATCCAGAGGTGCTTCATGTGGCCCATCAGAAAAAATAATCCAGCATACCATTGCTTTCAGCATCCCTCTCTCTTCAGGCAGTTCAGCAGCAACCAAGGAGTAGGGGTTAAGCCTAATAAATGGATTTGCTTCTGTCACGTCATGAGGGAAGGATCACAAGGAAAAATGGTGATGCAGAGCAGGCTGCGGCTGTAACAAGGACAGTGCATGTGGCCTGAGGAGAGCTTTCCCCACTCCACACTACGTCCAAGGAAAGAGGCTCCATAGCAGAACATTCTCCAGGCTGCTCCACTGGCAGCAGCCCACTCCTGGATGCTTTTCTGTGGGTGCACCTGGGGAAGCCACACTTGTGAATGATGTGGTTAGTGTGGGCAGCATAAGCCCGGTTCTCCTGGGAAGCATTAAATGCACCTGACTTCCCCCTGCCCCCAAAGGGTAAATTCTTTTATTTGCTGCATTCTCATTTTTCCAACCTTTTCTAGTTTGTGTTCTCAAGCTTTTCTGCACCACCAGATTAGAAATGCACACTTATGTTTTAAATTAAAGCTGAGATACTCACATCAGTCTAGGACTTCGAGTCTAAATTATGAGGTGTTGCAGCAGGAATTGCAGCCATTGGCAACATTATATCTCATTGATGGACCTGGGGTTTTATGTACAACTTCTAGCACCATTCAGCCATGATTTTTAGCAGAAAGTTGAATGTTATTGTAATAAAAATGATGAACACTTATATTTTTAGTATGATTGTTGGACAGCTTCTTTTATCTGTCCTGTATCACAAACACCACTTGAAATATAAACCGTCCTACTACTGAATGCAAAATAATTTAATGAGATACACTACTGTAAACTCTCTTACTCTCATCAGCCTTTTTCATTCTCAAGGGAGTGCAATATCAAATTAGTTTAATTTCTTGACTTGCAAGAGAACAGAAAGAGCTCACAAATTAAGATTCTTCTGCAAGAATTTTTTAGTGTCAGGATTAAATGTGAATGAACAGTTGATTGATAAGCAGAATTAGCACGGGTGAATGAAGTCCTTTGGGGCCAAACCTTCCCAGTGCCCAAGAACATGTCACTTAGTATGACCCCATTTATTTCAGCAATATGACAAGCTTGTGAATCAAAATTTCAGCCTGATAATACACCAGAAATTGCACCCAACTCAAGATCATTAATGATCCCTATCTCTGAATGAAAAGACAGGTCTGTCTTGTCATATATCTTTTTCACTGGGAAAAGCTTCCTCTATCCTCTACAGTAAGGGAGGAGATGTCTCACAGAAACATCTAGCTGCACTTCCCCTTTCAGTTACTTTTCATTTTTATTGAGTTGTACACCCTTCATGATGACACAGTCACTTATTCTTTTGTTCAAGACCTTGCCCCTAAATCCATGAGCCGAAGAAAGAATTAAGGTTTCACTTAATATCATAAGATTATATAGGACTACTGCAATTGCTTTATAGATTTTTAAGGCAGGAAGAAAATAATTGACCAGCCTGAACAGAAAAAAAAAACACAAACTAAGTTGACCAACAATTATTAAATAACTTGTGATTTAACTAATATGTAACTACTCAGAAAGACCCTCTGTCTTAATTGCTATTGAAAGCTACGCCTCATACGTTAATTGATTCTCACTGTTAAAAATTAGCTACTTCCTTCCAATTTGAATTGTGCTAACCTCAGGGAGGGTTATTTCCTCCTAATACCTGTTTTTAAATGTTTATCAGTTAGTCATGTTTCAAGCAATGGAATGAGGGCTGGACTTTAGTATTGCCGATATTTTCACACATTGCTTTTTTTGCATGCTTTCATGAATGCTGCATCATGCAAGACACAGAATCATCTGTTTGTTTCTAGAGGTGTAGGTGCTGTGATCCCTGTGAAGAACTTATCCTGCTAGGGAAGGATATCCCAGTGAGAAATTGAGAATTTATGGTGGATCTGTGGATCAGTCACTGTGCTCAACTTCTATCATTTTTTCCTTCAATTTCTTCTTTAAATTTTAACAGGTGGGACAAGCTACAAAACACCTATTTTTATCAGGTTCTGTTGTCAGAGGTTCCTGCGTTCCCACTTGCTAATTTTACTCCATCTCAGGACTTCAGTTTTTTTCATGGAAGTCTCACTTGCCCGTGCTATTTCTTTCATGAATTTCTTTCTTATGCCTGAAGTGCTCTACCTTCTCTCTGCTATCCTGTCCTCATCATTTTGTTTTTCTGGGAAGAGTTGAAGCAGTGGTTTGTAAAAGATTTTCACTATAAAATGTACTTCCAGTAAATGATAGCTAAGATGTTGCCATTATGGGTTGAAAAGGAATATTGCAGCAGTTGTTATCAAGCTTCTCAAACGCGATTCATACTGTGTAAGTGTTTATGCACTCAATCAAATCCTTATAAAAAGGGGTTTAATACTCATGTTCCATCTGGGATTAGCCGCCAAAATAAAATATTAAAAAAGGAAAATAAGAGCTACATGAAGTAACTTCCATTTGTCTTCCAAATTAGGCGTAGGTTCATCATTGAAGCATTTATTTTTATTCAGGAAAATAAATCAGTCTAACAAGGAAGGACTTAAAAATCAGATAATGGTAGTTAAAATATGCAAATTTGTTTTCTGCAAATGCAGTGCTGCAACTCTTCACAAGATAGCTTATGGTCACAGTGGCAAGGTAATGAGAACAAAAGAAAAACGTGAAGATGAAATACTTCTACAGGTAAGAAAAATATATGCTATGTTTTTGGGGGTTGTTTTGTACCATGCCATATGAGCAAAAGAGTCATAAACATTAAGGTTATGGCCACAATGTGTCACTGGAGCTGGGTACAGAGAACCAGGGACACATCAGTGAAACCGGCAGGCCACAGTGTCTCTTTATTTTTTCTATTAAAGATTTTGGCTTTGTAAAACCAAAGCAGAAAGCTACATGCAGTTTGACAGATGAAATCACTGCAGAGAGAATACTGATAGCTGTGCAGCTCCTGCTCTGCCCTATTTGAGATCCATCCTACTGCCAGTCAATCAGAAAAGAACATTTAATCGGGTGGTGCAGCCCAAACATAAACTTTCTTTTGTCGATAGTTTTGTTATTAGTATTTGGGCAGCTGGTACGGAGAAGAAATTCCCCAAACTAAAGAATTCCCTACCAGCATCCCCTCAGATAGAAGAGTGTCCTGTTTCTCATCATGAATAACATATTCAGATCTCTCTATGTATTAAGCTTAGCAGGTCTAATGCCATACCAAGACCCTGAGCAGGGGACAAGTTTAACTACCAGAAAGCTTCAGATCAAGATTTTGCAAGTTTGTCTTCAGGATCTGGTCACAGACTTTCATTTATTTACTTAGAATCATGTAGCTGAGTCCCTTAGTGAGCTTGGTATTCTTCACATGTATAAGACCAGAGCTTTGCAGGCATATATCTGTCATAACTAAAAGAACAACTGTTACATTCCCCTGACTAGCTTGAACCTTCTTGTGCAGCTCAGTCACACATCTCTGCTTCTGATGCCAGTGTCTTCTGCCACCTAACACTTTCAGCAAACTGAAATTCTGACACTCCCACTGCAGATATCCTCATATAGCCATGAATATACCCACTATCAACCTCCTTCTCAGCTTGCAAGCTTGGTTGAATGTTTAATTTCTCTCTTCCCTGCATACTCTTGTTGATGTTATTGCCTAGTCTTGCCTAGGATGTCAGGGTTGGTACCTTTCTGTATCACTTTGGCTTGTGGTCTGACATGGTCTTCCCCAGTCACAGCAGCATCTTTCCCTCAGTTTCTCACCTGTGTCTCTCTTCCTGTCACTCTATTCTACTTCTTAGATCTTTTGATTATCCTGAATTTCAGCCGTTACCCCACTCACATGCCATGCACCGCTCCCTTAGAAGCTGCCACCAATAGCAATTTTGTCTATTTAACAGCAGTTTTCATTAAATGTACTACTCGAAGAAAGATACGCAGGGATGTCCATGATCTCAGGTTCTGGAGAGCAATACATGTCATCCAGCTTATGCTTTTGTCCCTGGTGCTTTTGTGCCTTCCTATACAGCTACATTCTATTTCGCTCTTGCCTTTTCCACACATGTATCTGGTTACTCATCTCAGCCCAACTGCCCATCCCCTTCATTGCAGCGTCCTTCCCCTCTAGCTTGTGCTCCCCCTTGTAGTTTCAGAACTCTCCTCTCTCCCTGCTAGTATCTCTTTTCACAGCCAGGCCAGTATCCCCACTGTCAGATGTGCTGTGAAGCTGTCCTGTTCACTCGCTCTGTCAGCTGCCCCCCAGCATCTCCGTGGTCCCCCTTCCCCTCTCCTCCCTGGGCTCCCTGTGGTCCTAGGCTTCCCACAACCATCTCCCCTCTCCTGCTTTGCACCAGCATCAGCCAGCTCCCTCTTCCTACCCTGCCTGATTCCCGCAGTGAAGCAGGAGGAAGAAAAGAGATGCTCTTTGCTGTAATATCTAGTTAGGAGGAGAGCAGGCACTGCCTCTGGCATCCCAGAGGAGTCATCTCAGGGAAAGGGCAAGATGCTGCCGGCTGCAGCTTGACCTGTGCACACAGAACCACCAGAGACTTTTAACTTTAGGAAATCTCTACTCATGTGCAAACTACAGTTTACCAACTTGCCCAAATTTAGACAGGTTTTCAAGAGGACAGCAGGAGGCAATTTTCTTCTGCAGATCCCCTTTCCTGCTCCTCTCCATTCAATCTCAAGACAAATTTCAAGGCCATGTCCCAAATGTCCAGGAGATAGAAAAGAAAGAGTTTTAAGAGTGCTTTAGTCTTCATAAAATTGTTAATAGACACATTTTGCAGATATACTTTATACAATATATAACATATATGCACATATGTGCATACATTACATATGTGCATATATGTAATGAACTTCACATGATTTCTCCTGACTTCAGACACAGGAGCAGCTGATATGTTTTCGAAGAAATTGCCATTTTCCTTCCAAAATAAAATAATGCTAAAATAAAGACATTCTGAGGCAGAGATCTGCCATAAAGGATTTCAGCAAAAATATATAATAGTTAGTCATACATATAAGCAACTGCAAACAGGATTTTTAAAAAAGAATTACTGGTGAGCTTTCATATGTACCATCTTCAGTCAGTGGGAATGCGGATTTCAAAGAGAAATAAATATGCTTATGTTTATTCACATAAGTAGATCAGTGAAAAAGAAATTTTCTCTTGCACAATGTTGCTACTTAAAGTCACTTCAAAAAGTGTTAAGATCATTAAACTTGGCTTTTAGTGTACATTTTATTGCATTGCAGGTAGGATCAAGATGGCAATATACAAACAATGAGGGAAGGGACTATTATCAGTTAGCACAAATATTGTGCGTACTGTATGCTTCCATGTTTGTGTAGTTCCATGAGTGGTTTCTATCTTATTCTCTTTAATAAAATCAGAACATTAAGTGGAAAATATAAATTAAGAATTGCACAAAAGACACAGTTAGAGAATTAGCAACAATGAAAATAACAGGGGTTTGTGGATTTTTTTTTCATAAAATACATGTATTGCCTGTATATATACTACAATAACACCATAGACTATTGTGCATGAAGAACTGAAAGAAGAGATTTAATTTTTTCCCTTTCTCTTGGTTCAGGCAATGAATATAGACCAACCAATTGGTATTCTGTTTGTCTGTGTTTCTAGTCAGTTCTAGTTTCTTTGGCACAAACCCAGTTTTGCACTATTTGAGTTGCAAACCCTGCAGAGATCTGTTTATCTGTTGATCCAAAATACCTGAATGCATCAGGAATGTTCAGAGAATGAGAATACTACCAGTGGTCTTAGATTTTGCAGACTTTATAGAAACATTATTACAAAACACTTATTTCAGGCACATTTGTTATAAACAGAATCAGAGTTTCTGCAGTGTAGTTTTAGGCTTAGTTTTCATTTCCTGTACTTCCTTGATTAGGAATTTGAAATTAAAATATTTTGCATGTGAATTTTCTATTTGACAGCTGTTTATTCACAATAGCTTGCCCTGAATGTTAATAGCACAGAGATGTTTAGGACGTGAGTGCTCCCACTCTGCTACCCCATCTTACCATTTCCTTGAAGGGGGTATGGAGAAGGACAAGGATTATGTGCATTAAATAGCATAGGCGGTAGAGTATAGGTAAAGAATTAGGCCATATTCTGTAAAAAAATAGAAAATTAAGTTAGTCCTTGGTGCATATCAGGACAGTAATTTTGGTTTTCTGCTAACTTTTTCTATTTTTCTTTGGACAGTGTATGGCCTAATTCAAGCCTCCAGAAATCCATGAATGCCTCCCTCGAATTCAGCAACTTTGCTTGCTACTGTCTGTGAGGGAACTGAGTTGTATGCTGCTTTCCTTCACCCTCTAGCAGATCCATGGGGTTCTCTATCCTGGATTTTCAAGCACTTCTTTCAAGCATGGGAACAGGTCCAGTGTGATAACTGATGGCTGTCATTTGTGGTTCAGCAAAGGATATGTTCAAGGAAAGACTGAATATGTGTGAAGGACAAAGCACTTGAAATAATAAATAAATTGAATAGGAAATCAATTGAGGCTAGGGAATGTTTGAAAAAAAAGTCAAAGTTTAGGTGTGAGCTCAATGTAGGTGACTTCAAGACAAGCATGCAGTAAGAATCAAAGCCTTCCAAAGTACAAGCTTTTTTTTCTTGGCAATGAAACCATGTGGTCTTTCTATCCCCTATATTCCCTTTTTTCAGCTATCTGGCCCCAGAGAAGCCCTGCTTAAAGGGAATAAACACAAAGGGATGCCCATGCCCCAAGATTTTTGCTGTCCCAAATCACTTTTATAGGCTATGTTGAAAAGAGGTTCATGCTATAAAATTAGAATAATTCCAAAGTAAGTGTTGGGAACAAATGTTCTTTCTACAGTCAGCACTTACCAGCTCCTCTGCACCTCTGAATATATCCTCAGGAACTGAGAGCCTTCAAGGAAATGTCTGGAGATGTACGGGTGCTGAAAGCAGTTTTTTCTACATTTTGCACTTTCATATCAGATGTTTGTGAGGCTGAGGCATAGGTAAGAAACCATGATGTAACAACCAGAACATCAAAATACAAGATCATCTGAAAGAATAAAGATGAATATAAGCAAGCTGCCAACCCTGACACGCCTGTGGAGCATCTGTAATTACAGCCCGAGGCCTCAGGAGGAGACTTGGGAACACAGTTACTGCAAAGTCATTGGCCCATGGCATTTTCAATTAAAGCTTGTCAGGCCCAAAGGGACTGTGCTCAAATGGAAGAGGAATTACTAGCTGTGCTCTTCGGAATGGAACAGCCATATCAGTTCATGTTTTGGCATGGGATGGACATGAGGCCTGACCAGAGCCCATCAGAAAGTATCACGCAGAGCTCTCAAACTTACAGAAATTATCTTTGAGTCTTCGGTACTGTGAGGTAATGATAAGGTTCTGAGAAGGGAAATCATGGTTAATCAAATCGACTACAATACAGGTGACTTGATGATGTAGGAGACAGGGAGGTCTGCAAGAAATACCCTTTGATTTGCAATGGGACACTTTGGGCAGTCACAACAGGATGGGACACAGACTTACTTCAGATGAGTAAGCCTGAAAAGAATAAGATCCATAGGAATTTAGCTGCCTGAAACCAGTGAAAGGAGAGCTGTGCATGTAAAACACAGTTGTGTTTAAAGGGAACACAAAAGCAGGTTTAAGACCTGATGACAAAGTGAAACAGGTCCGCATGTCATACTTGGAGAAAAAAGACACATCTGAGGCAACCTGGAAGCCCACTGACCAGGCATAAATGCCAAACAGACTGGAGAGGCAGGGGGTATGCACCAAGGTAAGGAGGAAGGTCTCACGAGAGCCCAACCTGTTCCTGAAAGGTCAGAACACAACCTTTAACAGCAAAAGCTGCCACAGGTGTTTACTGTACGTGACCTGGAGGTCTAACCAAAAGCCAAGAAGAAAATAAGGATATTTAAGGTCTAAGCCTGCAAAGTGCTGTATACATTACAAAGGAGTTCAAGGACTAACGTGCCAGTTAATCATAACCCATTGTTTCCCCCTCAAGATAACCCAAAATTAATGAGAAGACAATCAGTGGTGGATGTTGATAAAAAGACATTATAAACAGGAAAGGGTTAACATCCAGAAATGCTGGGTTCAGCTCCCCACAGTCCAGAGACACACAGCCTGCTGAACCAAACATTCCATTTTCATTAGGATAGGCTTACTTGCTTGAAAGTGGTTACGAGAACAGCAGGCCACGTAGGCTCAATTATTTACTTACTAACAGGACACTAAGTCTTTATGCTATCACATACACATTTCATATGGCTACTGGTGCTTGGACATTTCAGTTACAACCTCTGCTAGTAAATTAACCAGTGCTGAGGCATCAGCACTGAACTTAATTAGCTAGTACTTTTATTTGTTTAGCCTGACCTCGGCAAAGTTTTGGTGCAGGTCATTTCACACACTCCTAAACACCTCCCGATCTGAAGTTAGGCTCCGTAAGTACTGTCTCCAGTGGGCAGTTCAGATGACATTACACTTTGGGGTGGGTGCTAGAAGAGGTTAATGTAAGGTGTACAGGGTGTTGGCCCAAGGACTCGATAATCAAGCCTGGCACTGGTTTATTCACTGGTACAGATTCTGCTACTAAAGCAGTATTGAAAGACAGCAGACTGAATGACAGAGGAACACAGATCATACCAAGAAACCACAAAGTCTAGAGAGCAACAGAGCTGAACAGAAAAATAACTGGGAACTAGTAGGAGACAACCCGAAGACAAAAGCAGACCCGTTCAAGCCCAGGAGCAGGAGGGTTCAGAGCTTTGGCCAGTCACTGAGCTGCCTTAGGCAGACTGGAAGAAGTTTGGCATATGAGAACCACAGAATCATGCTTCTCCAGCCAGAGGGTCTGCCTGGCCAGCACGACAGAGGAACTGCACAAGGCATATCTTATGGGCTTAGCAAAAGGGCACTAATTGACCACAAAAGGCTTACGGCATCTATTGATTGAGATATTGCCACAGGGCGATGGCACTGAGAGAAGCAAAGGCTGAAACAAGTTCCACACTAACAGCAGCACCACAGCCAATCAAAAACTGGGAAAAAGACTTGTATATTTAAAAGAAGGCCTGACACAATGTTTTGGTAAGGGCCAAATCACAAAAGTCAGCTATGACTTGGGACCAAGTGGCTGCTGGAAGTCAGCAAATGCTTGCACAGAGATTTCAAAATAACATGGATATCAGAGAAGGCAGGAAAGACTTCAAAATACAAGAGAGCTCAGTAGAGGAAGATAGCCTGGAAAAACAGAGCAAAAATTCCAGCTATTACGAGGCATCTCTGTAAATGTTTTTTTCAGCTAAAGAGCTAATTACATTAGAGAAACATGGTGCAGAATTTATCACACTTAACTTCAAACATCAGCCATGTAGATGTCTCCCATCCAAGCTGGTTATACTAAGCTGCCTTTACAGTCAGTGGAAAGAATAGACATGATTCATCTCACTCATTTGAGACACCTGCTTTAGAGTGACATGACTTGTGCCCTACTAGTACTTGTTTCTCTCCATTTTCTAAGAAGGGAGTTTCAGTGATTAGCTCAGACGGAGACATCTGCATGTGGCCTCATAACTCCCAGCCAGGGAGTCGACTTGTGTTTTACCTCCCATTAAGCACCACGCAGGAGGCTGATTGCCATTTTCATATGTGGAAGGCATTTTTTTCCCAGACAGCAAAAGTGGCACACAACTATGTGGGGTTCTTTTTCACATATTATTTCTCGCAATCAGGAGGGCTGACTTTGGGGTTGATTTACAATTGTTGGATTTGCTTTTAGTGCACTTGTTCATTCAGAATGGTCCAGTGGAGGTCACTAAGTCAGCAGACTAAAATTTTGATCATCATTTTTACCATGATTTAAAATGGTAAAGAGCTACACTGGCTCTGTCTCTAACAAAAGTTGTAGCTCTTTCCATCTGCCTCTTTTCTACATGCTGTGTGCACCAACGTCATCAGACGGATAATGGCTTCCCGCAGAGGCCCTCGGCAGGGTGGAGGGCAAATTTCCTCTTGGGGGACACTGGTGCCCAGTGAAATCTGCATGGGACAACCATGCTGGATAGTTTAGGATACCATGGGAAAGGCTTTAGCTGCAGCTATTAATCATATTACTTCTAACTGCAGTAGGGTGTCTCTTTTTTTCTATCAGAGTCTCAGCTGTACAATATTAATGTAACAGAGGAGCAACAATAACAGAAAATGAAGTTACATTAACTTAAAAAATGAGACAAGTTTATTACAAGTTAACAGTCCTTTAACGCACCCATACAAAGTTCAAATGTTCATAAAGGAAATGATGTGAGGTCAAGTGTGCTATTTTAAAAATATAGCAATCTGATAAACCTTGAGCTAATACCCAAGGACAAACCTGGTACTAAGTTACTGCACATTCCAATGAGAGATGAAATATTAATATAGAAGGCTACTGGTAGTTTCTTACAGGTCTTGACATCACTGAATCTTGCAGTGGCAGCGCTGAGAGCCAGACCCTGCGCTCTTTCCTCCCAGACCTCCTGTTAATTTCAAATGGAATTATCCCTCTGTAAAGACTGAACAAAAATTGTAGGGCACAGGCCTTGCAGTATTATAAAAAGTGTTTTAAAAACCTATAGAAGATGCCAAGTCTGAGAGGTTTGCTTTTAGAACTTGAATTCAAATCTCCATTCGTAAATACAGTCAATACACAGTAGTTTGCATATCTTAAGGAGAAACTTGATGTAACATGAGTCTTGCAATATTTTACTTGCCTGCTTAACCTCTTAATGTGCGTCATGCAAAGATTAAGGGGCAGCGTTATTGCTTGCAAAATCACCTGCTATTTCCGGGAAACGGTAATTTGCCAGACCTGTCCTTGTCACTGGCATAAGTATAACGCTTTTAATAATCTCCCATTCCCTAAGTGATGTGTTTGCATCAAAATGATGGATATGCTATAGCTGGCAGAATTTTTTAAGACCTGCTCATTTCTACCTTGTTCTTCTGGTGCCATCTAGAGGTTTTCTTCTTAGTTCTACAAACCAGAAAATAAAGTGTTTTATTATAATTCAAAAGTTTTTTTTTAAAAACTGGCTGTGCATTAACATCACTTAGGGTGCTGTTATCACTGAACTTCCATCTCCATACAAGAGCAGATTAATGAAGTGTGCACAAGTTTTTGAGCTGTGGGATACAAGTGAACCTTATGGGCTGGGGAAAGATTTACACTAGAGGCAAATACTGTCATAAAAAAAAAATCTTTTCCTCATAAAAAGCACCTGTAAATTGGCCTTAGGAGGAATTTTCATAGAACTTGTTTTCAAGAAAATAAACAGTAACATATCAAAGCTGATTCAAAGGAAGCAGGTGCTTGAGAAAAGGCAGCTTTGCCAGACTTGTAGCAGAATGCCAACATGACAGACACAGCCACAACTTTGGCCCATCAGCACAACTGGCTGACATCTTATCTGCCTCCCGTGACAAGTCAACGAT
This sequence comes from Ibidorhyncha struthersii, assembly GCA_013398815.1. NCBI lineage: Eukaryota > Metazoa > Chordata > Aves > Charadriiformes > Charadriidae > Ibidorhyncha > Ibidorhyncha struthersii. Next base: position 77,835 of record VZSZ01004271.1, read on the forward strand.
GCTCCATTTCACGCTAGCACTGCCTAGAAAAACGCAATGTGAAACTCAGGCAACACAAACCTCACCAGGTGAGAGAAAATCATTCTAATACAAGCATTTCTTCTTAGCGGTAACAGAAGTAGCTAATTCACTGTAAAGGGCCCCTGGATTTGTAAAAATAACAGATTAGATTCACAGTCAGTATAAATGAGTCAATGTTCCTTGACCTTAGTGTGGGTAGGCTCATTTGGCATCAGACCTTCTCCGGCAAATCTTACTTTCTGCTCTTCCCCCTTCAAAATGTTTGTTAATTAAACTAATGCTGACACCAAGTCTCTGAAGGGTGTGTGTAAATGCTAATATGCCTCATCATGTATTCCATCTGACTTGATTACCAGAGCATCCTATTTGTCCCTCTAATATCCATCCGATTGTATTGCCCCTCCAGGCAACTAGATGCACGTTCGTTCTGAAAAGACAGTCCCTTTTAAATAGAGTTGACCCAATTCATTTCTTAGCACTGATAACAAGATTTTTAAATGTGTACAAAAGAATCAAAGGTACACTGAAAAATGTGAAGCAGTTTATAGGAAGTCCTTAGCCTTTTGAATACAATGTTCCTCTGAATGATAATTTCTGTACTTCAGCAGAGGATTAACTGTCATAATAAATTATTTCTGTTTGCCTGGAAGGAAATAAGTGAAGCTTGCTTAACTAAGAAGGCCAGCTAAAGGTACAACCAAGATGAGACTAACCTTGTCTCCTGTGCTCAAGGATACCTCTGAAAAACTGCCATAACATGCAATAATTTGATAGTCTCAGCTAAAATTAACCTGTGTACTGTAGAAGGAGATAAGAATAATATTAAATTCTTGCTGATACTCACTTTGTGTGCTACAGAGACTGGCTCTGGTGTTTTGTGAGCCTGCACAGTAAGATTTTGAAAACCTTGAAGGCTTTTAATAAGAAATTAGAGTAGAAAATAAGAAAATTTGACTTCTTTTGTGATATTATATTTGTGATGACAGATTCATATAAAAATAATTTTCTTATTTTGATAGATATTTGGAGAACAAATTCTTGCTTTGCTTTGTGCCCTAAAATCTCTTAATTAAACTATCTCACAGCAATATCATGTTCTTGGGTCTTTAACCCTCTCAGACGTTTTCATTCAATGACCAGACACAGAATGCAGTTCCATAGCCACAAGAATTTTTCACCCAAATGAAACATTTTTCATCACTGTCCAGTGTAATTCCTGGCTGTTTATACTGTACTTAAATATAAATTTACTGTTCATTGGCACTAAGTACACAAATCTTTCAAAAAGCTGTTTATTTAAAATCAAAGTATCTTTTAATACAGTGTGATTAGAGACTACTTCCTTTCCAGAGCTGTCCTGTTGGTTTTTATCATGGCTATTCACAGATATCAGTGAGCTGCAAAGGAGGCTTGCAGTCTTTCTTACCTGAGGAATTTGAAACTACAATGAATCCATCCTCATCCTCATCATTATCTGTTCAAACCAGCAGGTTCTTAAATAGCCTACAGTACCACACCGCAATCCCTTCTGCATACCAAAACCCAAGATAAAATATAAGAAAGGGAGGAAACCTCTCAAATCTAGCATTTAACGTGCCCATGTGAGAGGTAGACTGCCTAGGTCGAGTCTCTTTTTCAGTGTCTGTTGACCTAGTCAGACAAAGCTAAAAAGAATAAAGAGGAGAAGCACTTCCAAATACAGGGAAGACTGGGGATTAGTGCACTACCCTTGGTGGTCTGACATACAGGTTAACATCCCCATGGATGGAGAGGAGGGGGAAGTGGAATGCTGCTCTCCTGTCTCCCAGATTACTCCTCCAACCTACTGTATCTGACAGCTTGTAAATTGACCTCTCATTTCCTTTGCTTTTCATCTGTCTCAAAAATAAAACATTTTTTGAATCAAGTGAAGTATTTGTTTGCCAGACAAAACAATGGAAGGTCTATGTCACTTAGATAAGAAAAAAAAAAAAAAGATCAGAACAATTTCCATATTTTCCACACTTAAACTCAGAGGCTGTCAGAGACTCAGCACCGGCTTTCAGCCATGACTCCAAACGCAAGTTACAGTCCTGATACTTGTTCCGAACACTTCCATCCAGTGTCTCCAGTGAAGAGTTTGCAGAGTGCCATTCCTCCAGACCACCCCTCATCCAAGCTCCTGTCTCCCACAATGCTCCCTTTTCCTTGCATTTATCTTAGAGACCGGGAGAAGTCACAAGAGCAGAGGGCTGCATCCGGGATGTTTGTATCACCAGTGTTACTTACCAATAGAAGTCTTTGCTGGAAGCTGCTTAGCAAATTACAAAGGTTCATCTAGGTAGATAAATGGACTTTTATCAAACAGGGAACTTGATCTGAAAAAGCCAGCGCTGCGAACACTCAGTCATGTATTGTATGACAGATATGTGAGTAATCTCACAGAAGCCCATTCTCTTGAATATTTCATGGTAAGCATATATTGAAATCTTTGCCTAAGAGAACATCACTTCACCCATGGATGAGCTCTGCTGTTCATTTTGGATAGAGGAGAGCCAAAGACATAATTATCTTAAGTGACTGAATTGTATACATCTTTTGGTACCAGTTTAAACTTGCATCTTGACCTGTATTGTAAAGAGTAAAATTAATGTCACAAGTGCCACCCAGTCACTGTGATTAACCATAATTTGCATTCTTTATTGAAAGTCGATAGTCTGCATGCTACCAGCTGTGAAATTGTGCAAGAAGCAATAATTAAACAACGAAAGAGAGTAAACAGAACTAGTTAGGTATGATTTGGAGCAGTGAGTACCAAAGGTGACTTTTGAAGTTTTATTAGCACAAAGCAATAAAAACAAAATACAACCATGTGACCTATGCTTCAATAAGTAAACAGCGAACATTTGTAAAAGTCTACTAAAGATAAAGTCACACTATAAAACAATACTATCACTACTAACTATCCACTAGACTTACAGACTCAGAGGCTTCAAAGTCAAAGGGCCTGTGTGTGGAACAAAGCAGGAACTATCTCTGAACATGTATCTAACTGCAGTTCACTACCTTGGCTGATGGGATATTTGTTCTCAGAGGGTTGTTGGTTTGGTTGTTTTTTTGCAAGCAGGTTGGGAAGGGTGGAAATGGAGGATTACTGTTGGTTTGGGCAACTTGTCATTGCATATGGGAACCCCTGGCAAACATTTGGCTTTCTGCTATTTGCAAGTCCCACCCTATTACATGTATTCAAAATGAGATTGTTGCAGATGTGTACAGCACCATAGCACAGCTATCTCCCTAAAGCAAACTCCTAAAAGCTCCATTTCCCCTTGGACATTACCAATTAGTCATGTGTGGGAATACATCAGCTACAGCTCCTGTATTCTCTTTTGTTTGTCAAATGTCGTGTCAAGCTTTACTTTTTGGATTTTGCCTTGTCCTCAGGTTTGAGGACTTCTTCTGATGGTGGTATCGGCCTGGGTTTAGCAAGCTGGCCAGGCTTAATTTCAGGCATTTTTTCACCATGTCTGTACACACTTACAGTGACATCTACTGTTTCCCCACCGTATTTGTTCTTGACATGGATGCTATATTTGCCTGAGTCTTCTGAGGTCACTCCCTTGATTGTTAAGCTGGCATATTTCCCTTGTTCCAGCGAAAATGCATAGTGCTCGTTAAGTTCAAAGACCTTGTCATTCTTGAACCAAACCACTTCGGGGTCAGGATTTCCAAATACAGTACAGGTCAGATTCAGTGTCTGAGGGAGGAAAAAAGAGGCAGTTTTGAGGATCAGTCAGATATGTTTAACGAGAATATTCTCAGTACTGCTTTCAGGCACTTCTTATTCCTAGTTAATTAAAGTAAGACAGGTATCATGTTCTTGAGGACTGAGAAGTAGAGTTCTTAACATATTTTTTTTTCTTTGATTCAGTTTTTCCACCATCTCACCAGTGACTGTGATGCAGTAATAGCCTCAGGGTAACAGTGTTTGAAGATGGCGAGTTGGACTGTCATTGCAGTCCTGCCTGCAGGAGACTCCTGACAACCCATTAGTCTGACATGAGGTTCAGGCAATGATAGGTCTAAAAACATCCTTGAAGTTCCCCTGTACACAGCAGGGAGGAGGAGTGAGTAAATCTTTTCTGACCAAGGGCTCCTGAGGTTATAGATGATATGATAAAAAAAAAAAGTCACTTAGAAATAGAGTACATTATATGAATCACTGGACATTGATTCCAGGTGCTGCTGACTAGTAAAATGGAAATATTTCACAAAGAATAAATAATACATAAATGTTGTAAAAGCATTACATGCATGTATAGTGTATTCATGGAATAGCTGAAATGACCAAGTAGACCATCCTGGCGGTTCAGGTATTTTCCAAGAACTGAGCTGAGATTGAGGAAGCCCACAAAATTTTCATGGTCATTCTTCCAAATTTTTGCATAGTTACTGCTGAACTCCATTTTGACCACCATGTATATATGTATGTAAACTTTATGTGTTCAGTTACAGTGATGACAGAATAAATGAAAGAATTATTTGAGAAGTTGCATTGGTTAGTGTCTACTTTGTCCATCTTTGCTTGAAAGTCATTCTGCCCAAAATTCTGCCCTAGATAATTAAAAGTCACTGTAAGAATTTCACATATGCAACATTGTGTTAGGGAAAAAATAAATGAAGAGAAAAAGAAAAAGAATGAACAACCCCAAACTGATGGTTTCTACCAGAATACTTCCTTATATTCCCTCCCCTCCATATTCCCATTCAGGTTTCACCAAATCCTGACCCAGATAAAATAAAATACAAATAAAAGCAGTCTTGCATACTACATGCCTCCAAAGGCAGAGGGGAATGTTGCAGGAAGATTTACATGCTCTGGGTACAACCTAGTGACAACCTAAGTGTGTAAGTACTCTTAAAGAAGTGATATCATGTAGGATGTAAAGTTAAATAATGGCCTATAGGAACTAGCCTTACTGTAAAACATTTAAAGGAGTAATGATGCAAACACAAAAATAAAATTTTGGTAAATCAAACTAATCTCTAATACCACGAGTTTAAGTCTTACTGTCCTTTCTGTAACTCAGGCAACGTGTCATGACTATTGCCCTCAACAGTGACCTCATTTAAGCGCAATAAATAATTAATTCATAACAATTAATCAAGTCTTATTAAGTTAATATTAAAAATTTACCAAAGAACAGACACATTCTACAGTCATTTTAGATCATTTGGGCCTGTTCTAATTTATTAAATTATAGATGTGACCTAAAATCATTTATACTCTCTTAAGAAGCACTAGTAAAGCTTGGTCTTGTGTCCATATATTTGTGTAGTTATTTCATTCCATTGCATGAGGAAAACTCTCTTTTTTTTTTGTATAGTTACCTCTCACACTTGTACTTACACAATTCTTTCATGATACCTGTTTATATTTAATTTAGAGGTGATTTTAAAGTTTCATTTCTTTGTGATCCATTTTGTTTTGCCTGATTTCAGGAATCAGAGATTTTCTCTTCACATATTCAGTTATTTAATCCTGACATGATTAGGTCTCTTTTGAAGCCTTTTATTTCTGGAAATGCACTGTGTAGCATTTCCTTCATTTAAGGTTGTCGTTTTCAGAGCATGATTGTATGAGGAAACTGCAGCTAGTCTGTGCAGTCAGGGATGCCATTTCCTTACTGAGCCTTCCTTTACCAAGCTGTTTCCTTACAGTTAGACTGTTTTAAGATGTTGCTCGTAGAGTGGCTTGCACCTAAACTCCTAAGAGTAGCTTTCTTTCTTTGAGGTGCCTCTGTCTACCACAAAAAGAAGGCACCTCATGTGAATACCCATTAGAGACAAAGGAAGGAAGGCACCAAGAGGAAAACCATCTCTCTCTGTTCCAGACTTGAGTAGCTTTCAGCACCCACTTCAAGGACCAGGTTCTCTCATCTTTCTAAAAAGATAGCTCCTGGTTATCCAGAAAATGGCCAAGTACACAGAAAGTTGGAAGAGCTGTGTGCAGCCTCTTAGTTGGGTGATAAGAAAGACAGTTTCCACACAAACTAACACAGCTGTAGTCTCTGAAGATGCACTTCATACAAGAGATGTAAACAGCCTGATCAACATGCTCTTGATAGCCAGCAGATGGTAAGAGTCACATTGGCTCATGAACAGATCTGCTGTAGTCAGTCAGAATAAAAGTCCATCTAGCTCTTTTAGAGGTCAAAAGCAACTGCTTAAGAAAGTATACAAAAATACATAGAATGAATGGTGTGATCCTATTTCCAGTATGTGTTCCTGCTTTCCACAATTTGGTGGCTTTTAAACTAGTTATAGGCACAAGTTGTATTAAGAACATTGTATTTAATGGCCCCTGCTGGGCTTCCTTTCATGATATTGCCTATTTTCTTTTTTGGACCAAAATGTATTTTCACCTAAGATACTAAGGCACAAATTAATTATGAACCACTTGAAAAAAATACTTCCTTTTGATTCTTTAAAGCCTGTAATGACCATGTAATTAGGCATTCCCTAGTTCTTGTGCTGTGAGAAGTGCTGGATAATCATTTCCAAGTACCTTCTCTGCACCATGCCCAATACTGCAAATTCCTTTATCTTTTTAATCTGTTCTCTTTCAGTAATTTTTCTTCCCAGATTGAAGACCTAGTTTCTCCCCACAGGGAAAAAGGCACCCAGGGCACCCAGTAGAGGAAGATTTCCTTCAGGAGAAAGAGACAAGAATGAGCTGTTTGTGTGGGAAGGATGAAAAGAGTTTGTCTTTCCTGGACTGAAGGCTTGGGTGTCTGGAGTCTGTAACTCACCCTCAGGATGGAGAGACCAAGTTCCAGTACTTCCTTGCCACCTGTAAAGACTAATAGCAGCTCAGACTGACAGTCTTCTCCTTCTGTCTTAGTATCCAGAGAGTTTGGCCTGAGGCTGCATGAGATCCCACTCCACCACGAATAAAATCCCAGTGAGGGACACCAGTCAGTCAGCACCATGAAATTTGACATCCACCAGTCAAGCTGGCCTAGGAAGATACTTTGTGAAGATTTACCAAATTTGCCTTTGCATCTAGGCATTTAGTTATTATTGATGTCGAAAAATACGTTTATTCACTGGCTTTCAATCTCCCATAATTATATATTGTAATGGGGCTATCTGTCAATATATAGGAAGAGGGGACAGTTTAGCCCCTTGCCCCAGGTAGGTTCTTTACCCTCCTTTAGTCTTACCAGCCACACCAGTCTATACCTGGCATGCTGGGGAATGGGACCTAATTTTTGTTTCTGTTTTACTAGCTCTTAGAGAGTGGCTGCTTCCTCCTGCCTTTTCAGTTTCTTCTACAGGGCAGGAGTGGACTCTTCCATTAAACTGCTCTGCTCAGTACACAGAGCTGAAAGCCAGCCCAGATTTGAGTATGCAGTTAATTCAGAGCCTCTACGTAATCAGCACAAGACCAGCTCCTGTTGAGGCCGACCTTGCTTGGCTAAGACCTGAATCAGGCTCCTCTGTGCCTCCTCTGACTGTACAGTCAGCTTACAGTACCCGTGCTCACATAGAACTTCCATGTGTCTCAATTAAATGACTGCCATTAGATGGTTTAAATTATCCTCCTTCTGCTTTCAGCCTCTACGAAATCATCTGCATTCCCCATCAAAGCAAACCTCTCACCAGTCAACATGACTGACAGAATCTGTCCTTACCTTCCCATCCATTATAGTAACAACATCAGGCAAACCACCAATGACTTTACCACGATCTAGGAGTTAAAGAAAAATATGTGAACCATGTGAAGTTTAGACCTCAAAATTACTCATTTCTTAATGATTTTATAGCTTGGTACCATATCAGTCATAGCTTTTGTTTGGACTTACCTTTAAAAAAGTGGAGTCCCTGGTTAATTATACATAAAATAATACATTTTTTGTGATATTTTGGGTTATTTCTTTTTAATGTATTTTATGGTGCCCTCAGATTTTTTAGCAGAGATTGTGCTATAGCATTCTAAATGAATACACATAACAACCTTGAAGCTACTGCTGAACTTGACAGTTTGTGCTTTGGGCACAGAGCAAAGCAAGGAGGGTGTTTTTAACATCTTGGTGGTATCTAAGATCTAAGGAAAATTTGTTTTGCCACTCTTTTTGTGGGCAGAAGCATCCTGTCATTACTAAGGGAATTAAGATCAAAGTATCAGAATTCCTACAGTCCCTAACAGTAACAAGCTTCCCCACTGTCTGTGTCTCAGCAAACACTGCTCAACAGGCATTAGCAAGTAATTTTTTACTTGATAGGTAGAACCCAATATTCAGCAGCAGCAGCTTTCAGAGTCAACACCTCCTTGTATGATCCCGAGAAGCTCACACCTCACAAAACCTCTGCAGACACAAGAAGATACAGTGGAGGCTTGCAAAATTTGTAAAACTTGTAGTGGGTTTCCATTGGAATTAAAAACAAATAAATCCACAAATTACTGGTATTATTGCAGTATTATGTGCTAACAGGGAATTTCTGCAGCCACAGAACTCTGAAAGCTATGGCAGCATATCATGATAGATGCCTTAAAGAGAACACTAGACTACATTGTAGAACACCTTTGATAAAATGTAAAATAAACTTACTCTTCTCAGCAAAAGCAGCTGCCCTAAAATTGTTGAGGAAGAGAGGAAGAGAAATATGTAATGTTATTAATGAAATTTTTTATGTAAAGACACTGTTGTCACAGCATTAAAATGCAAAAGAGGTAGCACTTACTTGAGTCGCTGGAATTCTGCATATGCATCATCAAAGGCTGCAACAAAACAATTGAGAGAGTTACTGCCCATGAATATAACTTACACTTGGGGCTCAGTATGAACACTTAAACACATACCCATGTTAAAGCTCTTTTAAATCCCATACAGGGTTACACAAATGGGAAACCAAACCCCTGAAACCCAATGCTACTGGTAGTGAAAACACGTATAAGACTAAAGAGATCATAACAGTTATGCAACTAAACTGCAACTGGTTTTGACTAAAGGCTTTCTGTTTTTACTGTCATTCCTCTGATTATTGCCAGTAATTTCTGTTTCATTCATGAAAAGTTCCCATATAAGTATGGTCTTATAAATATACCTTGCCCAGACAGATCAAGTGTGCGTTTGTAAGATTCCTTGTCACCAAAGATTTCAAAGATGTAGTTCCCCTTATCCTTTTCAGTGGGTTCAGTTATCTGCAGCCAGGCAACATCCTCTCCACCTCCGATCTTCATCTTTTCACCAGAAGAAATCTTAGATTCCCTGGAAAAAAAAAGAATAGGAATGAGTTTGAACATTCCTTTCATGTATATTCTCCATAGGACATTATCTATAAAATTTACAAAGGATAAAATACTACTCCTAAACTAGTGATAAATTGCAACCAGTGGGAGCAATTTCTCGGAAGATTCTTTTCTTCCTAGTGGGGGTATGGAACATTTTGGAACTACTAGCTTGAGCTTCCATTCCAAAGATCAATTTGCTCACCCTCTTCTCATTCTCCTCCTCTCCACATACACAATCATCTGTTTATATCTATATGCACGTACATGTTTGTATGTGAAAATGGTGTGTGAAGTTAGAGTTCTGTACACTCCATACACACTAACATAGAATACATCAGAACAGTAAACTAGAGGCAAATAACCTTTTCTGATGGGGGAAACTTTACCTTTCATTAACTTGAAAAATCAATTAAGAAAACAATAAGATTTGCATATAATTTATTATTCTTCCAACAAATCACAATACACCATTGCACCTTTGTTTTATTTTTAAGAACAAGACACAAAGCAAATTTCTTAACTGCAGATAATTAATAAACGGGTCTTAAAAAAACAGTGGCATTATATTGATTTATTATCACTTCCTAAGCTAAGAATATAAGAAATGCCCTACTGATTCAAATCAGGGGTTCATTTGGTCTATAATCTGTCATGAAGAGAGGAAATAGAAGCAGCTATTTAATGACAGCATGCAAACCAGTCCACTTTCAATGGTTTGAAGAGAAGTTTCCTCTTTCACTCATTAACTAAGGAAATATTTCTTTTCATCCTTCCTCCCTAAGCATCTTTAGCTGGAATTTTTAATAGAAGATGTCAGCATCAGCTTCTCTTTGATCAGTTCTTTTATTTGCCTAGACAGGGCTGATCTGATTTCATAGCTAGAGTTACTTTGATGGGGAAAAGGAATTTTTGCTAGTTTCCTTTCTGTAAGATGACTACATTGAGTTCAGTGTACCAAATTAGATACCTGGATAGAAACTAGTATGTATTAGAAAATACTACATATAGTATTCCCCACTGTGCCATGAGTGGATGATGCATGCTGGCTTTAGGGCTTGCATTATGTTCCCTGCTATGCAGTATAGTGGATAATTCAAAGCTAGCTTGAAATTTACATGGTATGTTTCATGATGTGCAGACAAGAGTAAAAATACATGGATTGACTAGCCTTTCATTTTTTCCAAGGAAAAAATTTCTAGAACCCCATTTAAAAGAGCAGGGAGGTTTGGAGAAACGGGGGAGGTTAGTTTGCTTGTTTGTTTTAGTCTTTGTTTTAGTTTTAACAGCTCTGGATTATAATCAATTCATGGAAGAATTGAAATTTTATTTTTGCAAAATCTGTGTTCAATGATCTTCAAAATAATCAATGTGTAAGACATTATAAAATCTGAAAAATTTGGGGGGAAGTTGTATGTATGTAAATATAAATACACACACTGATATTTCCATATTAGCCATGTAGCATTCTCTAGTTTTATATTTCTATGAACTGGATGGTGGAATGGTCCAAGTCAGTTTTAAAACTCAAGCAGATACAGTAAAAGGTAGAGGCAAATAATATTTTTCTTTTCCTTTCCATCATGTTAGTATCACATTTACTGAAAGAAGGAGCAGAACTTACAGAATAGAAAGCTTGAGTTATGAGTACAGTTGCACACCCTTGCAGAAGTGTTCTCAAAGTCCCTGAACCTGATGGTCACTGACACTTTTCTTGTGTTCCTGTCTTCATAGAAATCAAGGGCTGGACAGCATTGCAAAACCAGGACAACATACTGATAAACCAGCCTCTTCCTGTCCAAGTCAGACCAGTTCACTGTGTGTCATCTTTGTAGGCCATCTAGGAATGTGAATGTTGAAACCACTCGGAGAGTTTTAAAATCTTTCCAAAACTTAACTGCGATTTCAAACAAATGAGGGCCTGACATAGCAAAGCATTTGAACACTCATTTAACTGTAAATATACAGATGAATAGAGTGCCTCCAAAGTCAAATATTAATGTAACATGACAGTGGAAAACTATTTGGAACTTTAAAGCTCATTTCTGGTCATATTCTCAGCTCTGAAGGGTATTCTCAAAGTATTCTGTGCCCCACTGAGTATCTTTTCAAAGAAAAGGAACAGAATTTAAATATTTTGGGTCACTTAAGACTTTACCAGTTTGAAAAAAAAAAATCCTTTCTTAATACAGGCTTTTATTAAACTGTGAGAGCAGATCCTTGGTGTTCACCTAGCACTGGAGGAGAATCTCATCCATTTTAAGAAAAGGGCAGCCCTAAATAGAAAACTATGCTTGGATATTTTGCTGTCTTTGAACCAATCAGATAAGACAGTGGAAGACAAACAGTCTTGTGTTGAATAAGAGGCTGGAATTTTGTAGATTCTTTTTTCCTGACTGTTACAGCCTTCCTGATAGGTGTTGGACAAATCTGTTAACACTTCTTTAACTGTATGGGCTATCTATATGAAAAGAGAGTACGAAGTACTGGAAAGAGAAATTCATTAATGTGGTCCAGTTACTAAATGAATGCCACAGAATAGTGAATAGTAAATCATAAAGACAGCATTTTTTCTCAAATAAAATTGAAAAAATATTCTCATCTACCTGTGAGACCAGTTGACTTTCATTTCTTCATTGTAGTACTTCAAGAAACACTGGAGCCTTATTCCTTCCTCAGTGCAAAGGACCTTCAATGGAGAGGCTGTCTTACCTAAGTAGAATAGAATATATGCAGATCAGACATGATAGAGGAATGAGCAGGAAACAGTCAAATGGATTACTTGTACTGTCAGAACAAACAAAAAAAAAAAATCAAGATCTGGGCCATCATTCTCAACTACCACAAAGAGACAATGGTTCATGTCTCTCAAAGGAGATCTGCTGATTTATATCAGATGAAAGTCCAGCATGAGTTTATGGTTTTATTGTCATATACAAGCATTATGACTAGCAAGATCCATTGTGAAATAATAAGCTAGTCACATAATTGCCATGAAACAGTAGTATCATGATTCTAGCTGCACCAAAATTTTATTCTTGTGCAGCCCCTGTTCTTTCAGTGGGATGACACCCAAATTCTCACTGGGAGCAGGATCAGAATCTCATTCTCTCTGTATTAAGGTTCACTTACTAATGGGAAGCAGGAAGAAAATTATTGCTATGACATTGTCACAGTATCTAAACCAAACAAGCCAGGTGGAATAATACTCTGTTCCCTTTAATATTGTCAATTAGCAAGGTCAACTGCCTATTCAGAAACTTAATAACATGTCCATAATAATATAAGCATCATGACTCTCAGAGATTTCCATCTTACAATAAAAATTGTCTGCCTCAGGCTCAGATGACTTTAACATAAAAAACCTACATGAAAATCCAAGACAGCATTTACTTACCACTCACTCCGCTCAATGCCAGAATTATATCATCATACACTGAAAAGAGAAGAGAAAAAAAGAGAAAAAGAAAGAAAATGTACCATCAAAATTCAATCAGAACACAGCTTTGTTATGTTCAGTTTAATTAAAAGCAACATGGGAAACCTTCACATCCTTAGGCAAACCATTAAAATTCCAACAGGTGTATGGGAAAAATTGGAGACTGTCTGAGTACAGCATATGAGTTCTGTGCTGTGTCACTGAGTATCCCTGCTATGTGTGGAGTCAGCTGTCTGCTGTCAAATCTTTGTCTTAGTATCCCTCAGGCCAGAAACAATAAAAGGTCATTAGAACTGGATGGTTCACATTCAAAGGAGAGTGCAGGGGAAAATTATCGCATTCTAGGTGAAAACAGTTTTCACCTGCTCCCTGTAGGATGGCATTTGACAAATGTAAACTCCTTCAAGAGCAAGTGAAAGAAACCAGGTGTCATATCAAGCTTTTGAAATACCACAAAGCTGATGCGTTTTCAGAAGGGGAGAACCCTGGGGACAAGGGCAGAAGAGTGGAGAACTCTTTCATAGCAGAAGAAACCTACTCGCTGTCACTGTGTAAGATGGAAAGAGAGAAAGAAAGAGGCACCATAGTCTGAAAAATGCATACTGAAGGCTGAATAATTTTTATGAATAGGGAAGACAGTGAAATACATGAAGTTCAGAAAATACTACTTGTATATTTGGTCTGTATCAATCTGTATCTGCACATTTTTTGTCTCTGCTAAAATAAATCGTGATTCTATTCCATAACCCCCTGCAAACTCCAGTATGCTTCTACTGGCATGTTGACAAGAGGACATGCATTAGGTACACGTTACAGACATCTGGGGAAGTGGGGTTATATTGCCTATACTGTCTAAATGAGATGCTTCACTGAAAGAAGGGTGGACAGAGTTTATGCAGAGAAAAAATGTCTGAGAGACTATCAAGTGATGATACAGCCTTTTGAGATAAATCACAGCCTAAGAACTCAGTCTAATATTCATCTTTTCCTTTTACTTCAGGTATTTCTCCAACCTGCTGAAAATAAATGTTAAGATGTTTGGTGAACTGAATTAATTTTTGAATATGTCTTTCTCCCTCTACTAGGAGCTGGCAGAAAATATTCGTTATTTGAGACAAATGACTACAGGCAGGTGGGGTAAATCCATGTCCACCTTGGCCTAGTTGGTGGGACCTAAGTAGAGAAACACAGAGAAGCTGTACCAAACCTGAGTAAAATTCCTTCATGCTGGCACCAGATCAGTCTTTGCTATATACTCAGAAGTAAACAAAATTTTTTTACTCCACAAATTTAAATATACATAAAACTACAGTAGCTCACTGTGATATCTCATAACATACAAAGCCTTATTTAAAAGCCTATCATTGATGCATTTTAAACTAGATTCTCTTGCCCTTATTTGTATTTATCTTCATTTGAATGTCAATGAACACTGAGCTCAAACTATCCCGCCCTATACAATATGCAGTCTTCCAGGGTTCCATTCGTGATAAACTTCTCTGTTTATGTTTCAAGGCTAAATCCACCATTTAGGAGACCCACTGTTTAGTTTAACATGCCAGTTCTTGTGGTTTTGCTGGTTGACATTTTCAAAGCCTCCTGGACCTACAGAATTTGTATTCTCAAAATAGGCATTTCACTGCCTACATTTCCAGCATGGCACATACCTGAAGTAGAGTCTCTGGAAGGACCCCTGACCATAAGATGGAGAACTACGGTACCTTTTGTTCATTCCAGGGATTAGGATACCCCTTACTTGAAAATCCATAGACTAAGGGAATGATATTTGCGTATATGTCAAAGAACAGGAAAGGAGGAGGTGTCTAGTTAGGATGTATTGGATAGTGTGGGACCCGAGCATGACATAAATGGTATGGAATAAGGAGTAGAAATTGTACCAGCTTGCATGCTGTTATATTTTGGATTTGGGACTGAAACAGTGTTGATAACACAGGGATGTTTTAGCTATTGCTGAGCAGTGCTTGCATAGTGTGAAGGTCTTTTATTTCAGTTCCTCATACGGTCCCACCAGCAAGCAGGCTGGGGGTGCACAAGAAGTTGGGAGGGGACGCAGCTGGGACAGCTGACCCCAACTGACCAAAGGGATGTCCCACACCATATGATATCGTGCCCAGCAATAAAAGCTGGGGGAAGAAGGAAAGAACATTTGGAGTTATGTCATTTGTCTTCCCAAGTCACAGTTACGCGTGATGGAGCCCTGCTTTCCTGGAGATGGCTGAACACCTGCCTGCCCATGGGAGGCAGTGAATGAATCCCTTATTTTGCTTTGCCTGCATGCACTGCTTTTGCTTTACCTATTGAACTGTCTTTATTTCAACCCACAAGTTTTCTCACTTTTCACCTTCCAATTCTCTCCCTCATCCCACTGAGGGGGAGTGAACAAGTGACTGTGTGGGGCTGAGCTGCCTACTGGGTTTAACCCACAAAACAGCTTTATGATTTTACAATCAAAATAATTCTCCGTCCCCACTGAGAGTCCCACCTCAATGTATTCAGCACTTTGAACATCTTGGTGCTTTAGAGGCTTTTGTAGACATTAAACCTTAACAAATTTGACAGAGAGAGCGAGTTCTCTACAAAAGATCTCACATAAAAGGGGGTGTCAGCCTGATCAGAAACTTACTTCATTTCTTTCCTGTCAGGGAAGAAATTAGAGATTAATCATTACAATGCCCAGTGTCACCCCTCCTAAATGGGTGATCTGCAGTTCAGGCCTCTATAACATAAGAAGAGAATGGAAATACAAAGGACCACAAAAAAGTTTGCTAACTTGCCATTTGCAAGGATAGATCTTTGACACCTCTATATATTAAACTTAACGTTACCTTTTCCTGACAATTCAAGAGTGGATACATCATGACCTCTGTCATCTGATAGTGTCGCCTTATAAACTCCTTCATCTTTCCGAGACAGCTACAAGGAAAGCACAAGATGTTTACTGACAAACTTGATCATAGTACTTTTGCTTAACGTTTGTATGATTTTCTAATCATAGAATCGTCTAGGTTGGAAAGGACCTTTAAGATCATTGAGCCCAACCATCAACTGCCAAAACCACCACTAAACAATGGCACCACATCTACCCGTCTTTTAAATAGCTCCATGGATGACAATTCCACCACTTCCCTGGGTAACCTGTTCCCATGTTTGATAGCCCTTTTGGTGAAGAAATTTTTCCTAATATCCAATCTAAACTTCCCCTGTTGCAACTTGAGGCCATTTCCTCTTGTCATGTCGCTTGTTACTAGGAAGAAGAGGTCAACACCCGCCGCTCTACAACCTCCTTTCAGGTACTTGTAGAGAGCAATAAGGTCTCCCCTCACCCTTCTTTTCTCCAGACTAAATGGACTAAACAACCCCCATTTCCTCAGCTGCTCCTCATAAGACTTGTCCCCCAGACCCCTCACCAGCTTCATTGCCCTTCTCTGGACACTCTACAGCACCTCCATGTCTTTCTTGTAGTGAGGGGCCCAAAACTGAACACAGTACTCGAGGTGGGGCCTCACCAGTGCTGAGTACAGGGGCACTATCACTTCCCTGGCCCTTCTGGCCACACTAATCCTGATACAAGCCAGGATGCTGTTGGCCTTCACGGCCACCTGGACACACTGCTGGGTCATATTCAGCCAGCTGTCGACCAACACCTCCAGGTCCTTTTCTGCTGGGCAGCTTTCCAGCCACTCTTCTCCAAGCCTGTAGGGCTGCATGGGCTTGTTGTGTCCCAAGTCCAGGACATGACACTTGGCCTTAAACTTCATACCACTGGCTTCGGCCCATCGATCAAACAACATATATTGTACCGTATTCTGGTTAAATAATCTTACCAGAGATGAGACAGAAACTATTAATGGCTTGTGCATGCTTTTTTATGGAACTGTATTTAGTCCTTAAGCCTAAAACACATTCAGATTTCAGTTCAATTGCCTTGAGAAATCGTGTTTTGTCTCTTGTTCCAAAAAGACAAACAAGAAGATGATTGATCCTTGTCAGTAGAAATTACAAGTAGCATAGTATGATGTAACAGAGAACTTCAATGTACACAAACTTTAGAAATGCAATTTTTCTTCAACTGAAACTATTACTTTTTTTAATCAAATCTATGTAAATCATAACAACAGGTCTATCTTCTTTAACTGTCCAAATATGAACTCAGTGGCTTTCATTTAAGCAGCAACTGTAGTCAAATTGTATCTACACTAAGTAAATAATGAATTCATTACCCTTGGAGAGTTTACATTCTAAAATCTAACACAGTGATACTGCATTAAAGTCAGTAGGGGTTTTTATTTTAATTTATTTTAAAACTTAAAGGAAAATATATGAATAATTATATATAGCTTGGAGGTCATTTAATTGAATCTTAGATTTATACAAGTATCAATATATTCATCGATGATCTGGACGAAGGGATAGAGTGTACCATCAGCAAGTTTGCTGATGACACTAAACTGGGAGGAGTGGCTGATAAGCCAGAAGGCTGTGCTGCCTTACAGCGTGACCTGGATAGGCTGGAGAGTTGGGCAGAGAGGAACCTAATGAAATTCAACAAGGGTAAATGTAGGGTACTGCATCTGGGGAGGAATAACCCCATGCATCAGTACAGGTTGGGGGCTGACCTCCTGGAGAGCAGCTCTGTGGAAAGGGACCTGGGAGTCCTGGTGGACAACAGGATGACCATGAGCCAGCAATGTGCCCTGGCGGCCAAGAGAGCCAATGGCATCCTGGGGTGCATCAAAAGGAGTGTGGCCAGCAGGTCGAGGGAGGTCATCCTCCCCCTCTACTCTGCCCTGGTGAGGC
>VZSZ01004271.1:95771-173892 GCA_013398815.1 Ibidorhyncha struthersii
ATGATCTCCAGAGGTCCCTTCCAACCCTGACCATTCTGTGATTCTGTGATTCTGTGAAGTCCAGAAGCAAGTAAATAATAGTAAAGCATCATATAACTGAATGACAAGTAACAAGATCAATTCAAGACAAGCAGAAACCACCCTCCCCCAGAAAAGTCTACTCAAGAAAAATGAAGCCACTGGAAAGCCAGTATTCTCTTGCAAGTGAAATTAAGGACATAAATTAGAAGAATATGAAGCCAATCAATAAAATAAATAAGTCAATTAAATGGATGCATATTTACGCTGAAAGCAGAAATCCTTGATTTGGGGAGGTTTTGGCACTTGACGAAGACAGCAATTGCACAAGCTAAGGCTTCAGACAAAAGTTAGTTTATCCTGTTTGCATAAAGATAAATCTTAAGCCATAAACCTCAAACCTATTCATTTTAGGCAATAAAACTGAGGCACTGTCAGAAATGGGGTGCTTGAACAAATTGAAAAATTAAGGAGCAATAAGAAAGAACGAGATACAGTTCACCTAAGGGCACACTGAAGCAACTTAAGCATGAACTGTCTGAGCTGATAACAAAAATAGATACTCTTCTACTAGCATTAGTTACTCACCAGCTAATTGAAGGGTAGCAAATATGCCTTTTCTTAAAACGGTTTACAGAAATCATGATACCTGGTTTAGTGCTCTGCCTGGCAAACCTATAGCGTGTCAAGCAGAAGCTGTCATTTCTCATCAGTAGATGATACTGTACCCTGGGAATACTGAGGTGACATTCTCCCTTCTGCAGATCAGGCACCTCATCAGCGTCAATCCCAGAACCGTCCTTATACCACTTGAAAACAGTCTCCTTCTTTGTGTTCGCAACCTGTACAACAGAAAAGGCACATAAGCCTGGCTATGTCCTGAAGAAAGGTATTCCACTGTAGGTAGTCACACAGGGACTTTCAACATAAGAAGCCAATTTTTTTGTAACACACGTCAAATAAGTCCAAGTAAAAAAAACAATTTCAACCAAGTCCTACTAAGCAAATCTTAGTCCTACAATATTTGTTTGCAGCACAGAACTGGTCAGAAGTATACAGCTTACAGCTTCAGAGCCCTGTCAAATCCTTAAAGGCAATCCTGTCAATCTCTTCCCTTAAAGGGTTTTGCACCCTTGCTATGCGGTTGTAGGTTGTCTAGAGTTATCTGTGAGAAGTAACTTGAAATTAGAGCTCTCCTTTATTTTTTTGTGTTTGCCATGTGTCTCCAGAGAGCTGTAACACAGAACTTGGGCCCTATCTTAGAGAGTTTTCAGCCAATTTGCAGATTTATCCCAGCTACCTAAGCAATTTCTTTCAGGGCTAAACTGCAGAGAGCAACTGAAATTACTATTCTGAAAGCATTTGAGACTTCAAAATTGCAAACTCCACCAGAAATCCTTTTTTTCTACTACATTGTGTCCTATGGGAAGTACAAAGATTTGAGGAGTCCTACAAATTGCAGTCTCTCCCAACACAAAGGGGCTTAACAACATAGTGCAAATGCAAAGAAGTTGCTTGAAAGCCAGGATTTTGCTGTAGTAGCAGCAGCTCATCTAAGCAATGCATAAATAGACTACAGCTATACCTCAAGTGCTGTCATAATTTTGAAATATAAATTGTGAATTGGTGATGCTTAAAATATTGCTGGATGAATGACCTCAAACTGTGAATTCAAAGAAGCTAAAAGCCCAGCCCCCTTTAGAAACCCTTGCAATAGATTTTATTTTTTTTCCATTTCAGAAACACTATGGTTTACTTGACATCACTATCCCCATACCATTCTAAAAATCACAAAAATGCAATGGTATTTTCATGCACAGCCTGAATTCCCAGTCAGCGTGGCTTTGGTAAAAGGACAGAGCTGGCAGGACATTTCTCAGTCTCCAGGCAGTTGCTTTAAAAAGCCTCCTCAAAAAAGAACTGAACAAATGGACAGAGGTCAGCCCAGAAGTTAATACAGATCTGCAGTAGTTTTCAAGTGGCTTGCTTGGAGGAAAAAACGCGTACCAATTTCTAACCCTTTCACATTAGAGACACCATTCCATAGATGAACAGCTCTATGAAAGCTCTCTATAGAGGTGACTGGACAAATAGAAGGGCCTCTTATACTGATTCCTGGACATCTCTATAAAACCTGCTCAAATTAATCACATATATTGCTGCTTAATAACCAGTGTGGTTGCTATGGATCTCTGACAGAGTATGTGAGATTGCAACCTCGCCCAAAGCAATGCCTTGCTTCAGAAAAGTGAGCAGCATTTTACATTTACCGGTAACTACAAAGTGGCTATTCCTGTAGTCATATGACATGAGTGGCAATTTTATTTGAACAAAGCCTGAAGGAACAAGCCTTTAATGCTTTTCAACAATTTTTCATCAAAGACTGTTAGCACTCAACATGACAACAAATAGACTGAGTTTCAGACACATGCAATTTGCAGTGCCGAAGTTATTTCATGTTGACATTTACTATGAAAAGTTACCTTTTAGCCACACACCAAAAATCTTGCTTTTAACAGACACAGTACAAATAAGGGTCAGAGTTATGCAAGAGCAGGTAGTTTCTGAATGTTCTGAAAATTAGGAGTACTTGAAAAATTATAGTACATTCTGGCATATGAAGAAAAATAAACACACAATAGAAAGCAAACACCATCAAATTATCATTCACGTGGACAAACATGTCCCACTGGCATGCAGATGCTACAATACCAAGAACAAGGTCATCAATCCCAGTTATTTCAGAATTAAATACTAAGTGAATCAAAAGTCAATCACGTCCAATCACATAGAAAAAAAGCAGTACGGGAGGTAGAGTGTGTTACTTTTGATATACTCTTTTATAACACAATCCATATTTGTTCACTGTTACTGTTATGGACCTGGATCATACAGTCAGTCCTCTGCCCTACACAAGTTTCCAGCTGGCCTGGGTTCCTAACTCCCCTATTTCATGCCATGGCCTTTGAGAAAGTAAAGGCAAAAAGTCCTCTCTTACAGGCACTTCCTTCACATCATCCCAGGCTCTTTCAAGAGTTTAAAACACCCGCGACAATTATTTTTGCACAGGAGCACTAAACAGAGCCTAGAAAAGACCTGGGCCAAGTGCTATGATATGGCCTGGGGAGGCAGAGATTGTTCCTTGGGTGTTTTTATTACTGCAGAAATAGCCCAGAGCAGCCACACTTCTAACTTGAATGTCAGGTATCTGAAGTTCATAGGACAAATCCAGGCTTTATTGTTCAAACTCTTCCTATGTACAAATATCAATTAAACAGGCATAAACAACAGTACCATATGAACCTAATGGCCAGTCACATACAAACACTGACAGACATTGTAAGGTCAATGGCATAGTTAAAATGATGAGTGTGCAAACAGCCCACAACCTAGATTTCATTTACATAAAATGTTCTGACCTTGTGAATAAGACGTACACTGGTGAAAAGCATATAATCAGAAGCTCAGCCTTTCACAGTTTCAGTGGTATAAACAGGCTCGACAGCCAATGAAAAGGATAATTTCAGATTAATTTGTAGAGAATTAACATTAGTATAAATGGTTCAGCAACATTTAATTTCCCATGTGAATGAAACGATAAGCAGGGTTCACGCCTGAGGCAAATGCATGTTGAGATTATAAAGCACTCCAGCTATGCAGCTCAGTACCACCAACGGTACCATGTTAGCTAATGAGCATTGAGCCCTAAAATGGGGGCACACAGAATGGCAGCTTCACCACCCAGGTCAGTTCCTCTGGGAGTGAGTTGAGGTTAAAGGTCTCCTAATTAGTGAGCAGAAAAAAAGAAGGGGAAAAAAATCCCACAAATGTACATGTAAATGGCTCATAATGAATCATTCAAGTTAGTCTAATTAAAAGCCAAAAACTTATTGAAAAGAAGTGGAGAAAATTAATACAAAAGAGTCCACATTACAGGAAAAGGCACTGAACAAGAGTTTGATGCCTGTTGAATTCAATTAACTCAGTTATTCAGACCTCTAATTAGTCACTCTAGAAGAGCAACAAAAACGAAAATGTATCAGTTTAGAATGGCATATAAAGATGTTAATGCAGAAGCTACTCTCAATTCCATGCACATTAGTATTAGTTAAGTTTCAAAAGTCATTAGCCAAATACAATAAAAATCATGTTTTATAACTTTAATTCTAGAAGCCTTTGTTGCATGTTTGGTTACAGTTGATTAAAGAATTTTGGTAGAGGAACCTCCAAATCAGAAAATGGTGAGGAAAGAGTTCGAACTCTGGCTTTTTGTGGCTATTTTTTGAGGAAAGAAGAAGGACCATTGAGAGATGAATATTTTGTTTAAATGATTTTTATGGCTCTCAATTATTATAAAGAATTAGATCACATAACACATTTAGAAATGTCCTGTAATTTTTTTTGTTTTAACAAAGACTGCTGCTGGAGTAGTAAGTCAGAAATTTTGATTTTATATATTTCTAAATAGTAAAAAAAAGTTTTCATATGAAACTTTCAATTTTAAAAATATCAAAATCTTTCCTCACATTTTCCTAGCACAATTTTTAATTTAATTTTTAACGCATTCTAAAAAATTATTTCAAGTATATTTCCTCACCTTACAAACAAGTAAAACTTCGCATTCCTCTGTAACTTTCCAGTACAAAAACTCTGAGAAGTGAGGACCTAAGAAATAAAATTGTCTTAAAGCATATGTTGTAGAATGAAGAGTATCAGCGAGATACAGTGAAAGAAAGAAAAAATATGACAATTACATTGTAACATTCCTACAGCAGAGTGATGAGAAGGAACTCCTGAACTACCCATCCACTAGCAGGAAAATCCTGCAGTAAATTTTTATCATATTGACGTAGGCATCTACAGTACAGCTTAGAAACCTGCGGCTCATCTCTGTTTGTATGATAAATCATGTAGTACTCCAAAATGTAAAATAGTGAGTGAGACAAATTAGTGTACTAAATACGTTTATGCCCAATTGCCAACTAAGCACAGGAAAGAAACAGAGTAGCTACAAAGAAGAGTACAAACAATGTATTTAATGCAAAGGGAAATGAAGAATAAACAAATGTATCCAAGCACCCAATTAAATGTTCAAAGCAAAAATTGCATGCCAGATAGTATTTATCCAAATTATATAAAGTTAAAAAATGTATTATATATTACAAGCAAAACAGTAAGTATTCCTTTTCTCCACTGAGGTTCCAATCCTGCAAACATGTATATCTTTAAGTAAATTCACTGACATACACAGCCTTTTCAAAGTTATTGTGCTTACTCATGTCAGTAAATTTATGTTTTACTGTCTGCAGGATCAGGGCCCATAATTGCAATATCCAGACCTGGGAGGTGGCAAAGTCCCAGACTTTCACTTAAATCATTGAGAACTGAAAGATCTTGTGAGTTTATGCTGTAAGTGGTGTCATTTCTTTCCTAAATCTATTTTTTAAAAAAATCCCTCCCCTAAGAAAATGGAAAATAATGTAATTACATTGCTTATGAAGAGAATCTTACCTAACCTATTTAGAATAAATGCTTTTAATTATTGTTGTTACTTTCACCCTAAAAGCCACATGCTTGCCAAGTGAATATTACAAACTAGAATTCAAACTCAGGTTTTTGAGGATTTCACAGCGATAGAATTTTGAATTAGATATCAAATATTAATTCTTAATTTCAGCTTTAAACAAGATTGATAACAAGCATATGACAAACTCTGCAACTGTATAGCAACTATGCAACAAATATACATTTGGTTCCTGGAAGTTTGCCTGGACAGAAAACACAGGATCAGGTTTTTGATCTTCCTTGTCTGACACTATGCTGTCTACTCTTTTGTCAATTATTTTGAAGGGAAAATTTGTATGCTTAAAACTAAACGTGCTGAAATGTTTTGTTGGATCAGAGCCTGCAACAGGCACACTTCTCATGAATAATGAGCGAAGATAACCTCTTGCAAGGGCTCCCACTTTATTTCTCTACTTAGTGAAAGTTCTGTCACAACTTTCCCCGTCATTAGACACTCCTAAGATTCAGCTGGAGAGGGTGCTGGGCCATCTTGTCTAGGCTGTGCTTTTGCCAAGAAGGTTAGACCAGATGATCCTTGAGGTCCCTTCCAACCTGGTATTCTATGAGTCTATGAACTTGCATGTATCGTATTACAGTGTTGGAAAATAGGATCTACTAAAGGTTCAGGGTCTACTCGAACTGTGCAATATACTCATCTTCTGATGAAATCAATGCAAGTTGGAAGCACTTAGCATTCACCAGGGATGCACCATTAGCTACAGACTGGGCCTAAAGTCACAAATCTACCCTGTCTTACCTTGCTTCCTGAGAAATTCCTTTCGCTGGAGCTCAGACTCAGCCAGTACTGCCTTGAATGCTAAATTTTAGAAGAGATGAATGAAAAATTAGTTAGTCACAAAAATTACTCAAAGGATAATTGAAGTTCATTTCTTCATCAAAGTTTCAACATTTCGGTGAACATACCATCTCCAATGAGAACTAATGAAGACTGGTTCTTGGCCTTTCCATCTTGAATCTGTACTGTGTAGGTACCTTCATTGTCAATTGTAAATCGGTCCATCACCATTTCTATAATGCCATTTGAACGGTCACAATTTATTTTATGCCTCTGAAATAAACAAGTAATAACTTTAGTGTAGTCTAAATTACTTATTATTCCCTATAGAATGTGCTTGCATTTACTGTTGTACAACAAGATCCCAGTTGTGACAGAAACCTCTGCGTGCAATTGCATTTGGAATCCCAGAGCCATCATCATAGAGCTGGTTTGGATTTAAAACTAATAATTTATGGCACTATTCATGTTTGAAGAGCCTACACAGTCAGTCTTTAGCTACATTACAGCTTCCAGTTCAACAAGGGTTTTTGCTAGGCTGAAGCACTATTCCTAGCAGAGCCCGGAAAAAGCTGGAAGTATTATGTTTGTAGATACAAATATGGATCTCCAAATAAATCCATCACTACAAATCCAAAAGGTCACCACTACGAAATATCTCTGAGACATATGTGGCAGCTTAATACTGGATCTTAATTTCTTACTGAAAAAAGTTTATTTAGGAAGGTATAATGATTTGATCAACTAATGCTAGGTACTCTTTTCAAAGAACGCTAAAGTGCAAGACCATGAGAACAGTAACTTTTTCAAAACCAACAAAGCTTCTGGAAACTAAAAAGATTAACCAAGTCCAGTAAAAGATAATTAGAATTCTGTCAAAACTTCTAGTTACACTAAAGTGCTTGCAGAATACCCAAAACACCAAACATTGATTTGAATTCAAAGTTAAATATGCTTTTCACTGTTTGCATCCTTTTTGTGTTTGCTTTCTATTAAATATTCCAGAAAGATAAACTATTGGCAGGCATTGCCAAGGAAACAGAAAATTGCAAGCAAATATTGGACAATACTTGCAAAATATGTGTTTTGAATTTGCAGGTACTATTTTTAGGTACAACTACCTTTTACAAAGTAATATCCTCTTTCATTCAGTGAGTAACAACCATGAGGACTGTGTGTCCCACTAACAGTGATGTTGTTTAAATCTCAACTTACAAATTCCTAAAGCAAAGCAAAAATAATCCACAGAAGTTGCTTGGTGAATACTTTTAGGTAACCAATGCGGCCAAGGGTATTACACACTAACCATTCCATTCATGATGGGACAGAAAAGTAAATGTCACCATCTAGAAGCAGTTCTATGCAGTACATTATTATAGACCCTGCTGCTGTTAAAAGAAAACATCATGCCCTATAAACAGAATATTTTGATTAAGCTTTTTATTGGACTCCAAAACTAGAAAACGGTACCTAAAGCCATAGGTAGATAAAGTTTAGGAAAGGGGAAGAAAGAAGGAAGGAAGACAAAGCTAGTAAAAACACCACTTATTAAACTTTCTGGGAGCTTTCCTTAAGTGGAAGAACCTTTAAGTACTGATGCAAAGTTCGTAGGAATGACCCCACAGGTATTTCGGCTTAATCTTTGAGGACACCTCCTGACCAACCTCAAGAATAGGTTCACTGTTGTATGAACAACAGGCCTGGAAGAATACTGTAGGCATAGTCAAGATGTTTAGCATTCATTACTGGTACTTTCAAATGTACAAATAGTACTAGTTTAAATCTTAATGGGGTAACTGAAGAATGAAGAAAGAGAAAATATAACGGAATTAACAAAGCAGTAGCTAACAGGTTAATTAGGACAACAATTTATTAAATAAATGGTTTAGAGGGAAAAGACAGGTATAAAATTTATATAAAATAACAGGGGAAAATGTTTATATAATGTAGATACGCACTTTCACATATATAGTTCAAAGAAAGATATAATGTCAAAGAATAAGACAAGATTTAATTAATCAGGAAATTAAGTAGAAAAATTACTTGTGTAAGAGTTCGTCTGTAAGAATTGAGGAGATAAGCCAGGTAGATCAAAAAAAGAAATTATAAACTTCACCAAACTGACAAAAAGTGCAAATTCAAATTCTAGCTTACAGTCTCTTGACCCACAGAGGTCGAGGGCAACACTTGGATTCGTTTCATGAGTTCTCAGGGAGAATGTTAAATTGAGATTGGCCAGAAGCAGAAAAAGAAGAACAAGACATATGTTTTAATCTGATCTTTTATCACACTTTTAGATTTTTTTTATTTCTTGCTTTTAGGTAAAGGAGAAAAAATTTAAAAGATTAAAATGACAGCTGATTAAATGGGGCCCAACTCATTCCATTCTCAGATTATTTTGAAATCTTACCGAAACCATTCCCTGTTAGGACCTAGAAGGAAAAATTTATCACTTCAGCCAATGTCAAGAATCAGACTACAATTCACCGGCATAACGGTCTATTGAACATGTTCAGTGACTGTAGCCCAGTCTCCAGGCAGGTTTTAGAGTGTAATTAGGCTTCTAACTATTGCCATTATGCAGCAAGATGAAGTTCAATGATTTTATGGGCACCATAAATACTAGGCTTTTATGTGACTTTCCACAAAAGTATCATCAGTCTCCAAACGTAAATGTCACCTGTGGGTTACTAATTAAAGAGGTGAAATAATACAGGTCCACTTCAAGACTCTCTCTGATGTCAACACTTCCAAAACATATGTGAACTAAAAATAGCTCATTTTGTTCCACTTACATTGTCAAGACAGAATATTGTCATTTCAATACATCCTAGTCACTAATATTCAGGTTTTCAGTGCTATAGTTTATTACTTCTTAAAGAAAGAAAAACAGAGAAGTATTTTACTCAGAAACATTTCTTCTTCCACTTGTCAATATGTAATTAAAGTAAATGCTCTTTGCTGTTCTATGATATAAAAAAGCTGATAAGCTTCTCCAGCCAAAACCAGACTTTGCATCTTCAGGAATAAACTGCACCTTTCAAACTGCTGCACTGGATTCCTCATAGGAAAAGATATTTCCATTTCTGTACTTTATGCCCAGTAGATGAACCATACTCCACCCCTGCAAAGGCATGACCTTGCTTTCTTTTCAGCCCAATCTGACAACATTTTTGTGCAGCTTTCTATGAAAGGTCTTCCTAGAGCTATAAAAATGCAGGGAACTTGTGGCCTGCCCTTTCATCTCTGTGTAGCCATTCAATGCCCATTTAGTGTCTATGACAAAATTTACAAAAAAAAAAAAAAAGGAAAGTGTCACCATCTGAAAATTTTATATCTATGACCATCATTACATTGCCAAGTGCCTCCTACATTACATGTAAAACTAGTAGCAGTAGCCTCAGAGGATCTCTGGGAACACCATGTCTTGCTGTTTTGGAGTCCAAAACTGTACTTGAAGCAGCTTTTTTGTCTTGAGCTATTTTCCTAAAATATTTGTGCACTACTTTTAATCAGATGTGTTTAATACTGGTCTGTGTTTGATTTCTCCTTCTCTTTGGCTGTTGGTTGTCTAGCTGCCCAAGATGAATATGAACTTCTGAGGGTTAAACTTTGCTCTTTTTTTTCATATGAATAGGCTTACCCTGCAACGGGAATCGCAAAAGAGATTCAAGTTAAAGAGTGACATTCCTTTCAGGTATTATCAGACCTTAATGACATGGCTTTAAGCAACTATAAAAATAGAATACCTATTAATACATAAAAGTTTATTAAACAAAATCACATCTATATAGTACTCAATATGTACTTACATCACTGTTTTCAACTTCCTTATCATTAATAACAAATCTGAAGGTAGAATCTGGTGATAAGCTTTCAGCCTGAATCCAGAAACGAACTTCTCCTTTCTCAAGAACCTCATAAGCTAATTCTGATTTCAGCGGTATTGCTGCAGAAAGAGAAGCAATCAAAAGTCAATAATGCATGAATCCTTGTGAGACAAAAGACTATTGTAGTAAAATACTAGTATCTCCCTATTATTTACTGAATGCTGGATATAGAATAAATTTTATGCAGGGAAAAGACGCCTAATGCAGTCTTTGGCTGATTTTTAAATTAATTTCTCAAAGGGAGGAAAGAATTTACAGCTTATAGTTTGCACACTGTTTAACAAATTGGCTAATAGCAACCTATAATCTTTTGTCAGTTAAACTTCAAGAAACTTTTAGGCAATGATGATCTTATTCAGTGCAAACTAATATTCTTCTAAATTAATGGAAAGATAAGGAAGCAAGTTTTTCCATGAAAAATGAGTCTGCCGTTGTCTCAGGAAGAACCTTTTTGGAACTCCAGTCATTAGTATGTAGTTATATTTCTTCTAGAAGTAACAAATAGATTCAGATCTTCAACTTACTCGGATTCTTTATTTCATTGCTTAATGCCATCAAACGTTCAAACTCTGAAATTAAGAAAAATACTAATGTTTTAATTTATTCTGAAAAATACAGTCAGAAAGCGAATGTCAAAGAAGGTACATATCAACATCAACAGATAATCTCCTTAAGTCTTATATGGGAAATATCCAACTCTGTTCAGAAAATGATGATTAAAGAATAAGATTTAAGAAACTTAAAAGTTCTGATTCAATGAGTGTTCTTATTCCATGCATTTTCATGCACACTCTCTTATGCAAAAAAACAGGAACAAAACCTATTTTAAACTCTCCATAGGATTTAAAAGAAAGATTGGAGACAGTAACTTGTAAGCAGTATATAAGGTTCCTTTATTTGCTGGCTTCCTTTCTGACACTGTAACTGAAAATCTTGTTTTACTGTGGCAGGAAACAAGATTGAGTGCAGGTTATTCTGAAAAAGGTACAGAAAGTTCTATTTAATGCACAAAATCATCATGAAGGCTGTGTGAGAGTCCAGAAATCACTTTACTAACCCTATTTATCATATTCATTACTAAGAAAGATTTGGAAGTTGAATATTACTGCCAATTCCAAATTTACAGATAATGTAAAGACCAGAGGAAGTTAGCAAGGATTTATGACATGGTCAAAGATTTATCAAAATTGCAGGAGATTTTATAGCATTTGAGGAAGTAACTGGTCAGTGAAATTATGGTTTTCAGTGCTAAGATACAAAATCTGACACTTGTGCAGGGATCCAGTACAAATAAAATTGTAGTTTTGAGTGACAGATATGACCAGGGAAGACAAGAGCTAAGTGTGGGATGGGAAACACCTTCAGTGCCCGTCTACAAAAAAAACTTTGAAGGTAGGACTGACAGTGACAAGACCTAGAGACATGTTTCAGAGTGATGCTTCAGAACTAAGACAGAGAAGTTCTCATGATCAAATGCATATCTTCTACATTCCTGGAGAACCATATTTTTTCTGGCTGTGCATGGATTTCTTTCCAACACCTACTTTGAATGGGAGTTTTGACATGGTTCGCATTGTGATAAAACTCCTGCCTACAGACTCACACTCAGTCTTATCTCCTCTCCTTAAATGACTTAGAACAAAGGTAAATAGAGGGATTTTCATGCTTAAGGAACCGGGCATAGCAATTACAGCCTGTGGACTGGGAAAACACCAAAGTAATTTTTGTGCTATTTAAAAACAGCAAAGTCCCCCCTTTTGCCTTTCACCTCAGCACCTCCCAATGGTAAACCAAAGTCAGACTGAAGGAAATTCATTGCAATTCCAATGAAACAAAATAGCTACAATGAATTAAAGCAAAACTAATCTAAATTTAAGCCAAAGGATAATTTAACCCAAGGTATTCAGATCTTTTTAAAGCAACATCCTTTTTCTCACATTCTTCTCACCAGTTCTCTTCATCAAGGTTATATGAAACTGTATCTAGAGCCTCAAGGTCTGTCTCTATATTAGGTTCCTTGGTAAGCAGAGATCTGTCAGTAGCTTTACAGCTAAGAGAGAACTGATTATTATAAGGTATGAAAGGCTACAAAGTCAAAGCACAGCAAAAGTGACATACTAAAGTGATTCACAAAACTGTGAAAAAAAGCAACATTTTCAGACATTTAACTGAAAGATATTTGCAAACAGTAGTATAGTCCTAGCATAATTCTAATTGGGCATATTCTTTATCTTTTTTTTCTAAAGAAAAAATTGTCTTAAGTTAACCCAACTTTCATTATTGTGATAATCATAAAAATAAGCAATCACACAGAGCCTGTTGTGTAGTCTTTTTTGTTTTTCCTCAATGCATAGGAAAGAATGTGAGAGTTGTGAAGTTCTTTTTCAGACAATTTTTAGTGCAGTCGAGGTGTTAAAATGAAGAAAGTCTCGAGATGGCAAAGATCTTACCTTCATCATCCATAACGAAGCTGGATGAAACCCCATCTGTGTCACTAACTGAGATAGAATAAGTTCCCAAGTCTGATTTATCAGGATTTTTGAAGTACAGCTTAGAACTAAAATCATCAATAAAAAGGGATATAATTAGTGGAGTTTCTCATGTTATTGAGATTTTTAACAGGACAAACTTCTAATAATTTGATAGACTGGCATGACTTACTGATTTCCTTCTGTTTCAATCTTAAACTTATCAGAATCATCAATCTCCTCGTATGATTTACCCCATGCAAAATGAGATGCATCTGTAGCTTCTTTGCACTCAAAAGCCAGGTAAATATTACCCTCATCATCCACACCTGAAAAGATTTCTTTTGTTCCTGCAAAATAGGAATCAACTCACATGTCTAGGCTGCATTCTTCTTTTGAGCTGCAATTCAGAAATTACTAAAGGTCATGCAAATTTTGTCTGCTTTTACTAACAGGTACTGATCTCATGTGAAGATCTTAAAGCATGTTTATGTCATATGCTGACTCAGCATCACATACTAGCAAGATTCTTACTCTACATCAAAAAAGGAATACTAAAAATATGCTTATTAAGAAACAAATGTATAAAATGAAACTCAATATGAGATGACATGAACAATTTAAGTAAATTAAGTTTATCACTTGAAGCTTTAATAGATTTGTTGTACTTTTTTTTGCTCACAGCAAGTAGCTCCTTTGTTTATGAGAATAAGAGCTAAAATAACGGATTATTAAATATTTCCTGCAGTAAGTAAAGCAAAAAGTCTTGACAGTACCTCTGTATCCACACTATTTTTTCTTTAAGTCTTAAGGCTAAACTTCTTAACTCTTGAAATACTTATCTGTGCTACAATATCAAATCAGAGTGATTAAATTCACTTCTAAGTATTTCAGTATTTTAGAAGCAGAGGAGATAAAGCAGTTCATTACCTGGCCGTGCTTCAACAAGCACTGGTTCAGATATCTCAGATGACTTGCCTACCCCGGCATCATTCACTGCACGAACTTTGAAAACATAGGTATGACCCTCATGTAAATCAGTGACCTTGAACACAATAAAGAGCAAAGTCAATTTAAAAAACAATCTAAACTCTTTTGTTTGCTTATATGAAGATGTTAGCAGAAACCCAAGTTCAAATACACATCTTTCTTGTACTCAATCAGATGCTTTAGAATTCAGTTTTAAATTAACACTAACTAATGAAAACTTTACCTTAAAATAGCGCTTTGAAGTAGGTTTTTCATTAGCAGTGATCCAGTCTTCTTTATCTACTTCCTTATAGTCCACTAAATACCCAGTAATAGGACTTTTTCCTTCATACACAGGAGCTTTCCACAGAAGAACCAGTGATGTATTTCTAACTTCACAAATCGTGAGACCATAGGCAGGACCTAAAATATTTCAAATATTCAAAATACAATTCAATATAATAAGGTTTTGCAGACTGGCCCCGTAGAGGCCAAAATGCATCACTTTCATTTTGTTTTGACTGTGTTTGCTTTCAAAAATCTCATCTTTTACAATAAACCTGGTATATGTGGTATTTAGGTCATTTTCCCCTCATGGCTGTATACTGTATACATGTACCTGCTTGATGCAGTATGTAAAGTAAAGAATACTTTAGCATTCTGTAGTATTCTGAAGCATGTTCAGTAACTTCACTTTAAGGGAAAACTATTCATGTGGAAGATTTATGCAGTTTAAAATTTTACAACAAGAACAGAGGTTTCTTGTCTATCATCTAATTCACCAGCACCACATCAAAGTTGTTTCACTGAGCCTGACTCAGGTTCTTAATTTAGTATCTGAATTTTTATTTTTTGTTGCTATAGATGAACTATGATCCTTCAGACTAATCCAAAACCCACTGGCACCAGTGGATTTTGGATCAGGCTTCCTATTTCCTGACAGAAGAATTTTTCATTGTGAAGTATATAACGATAGCCAAGAACTTCTCAAGAGGATATCTGTCAGGAGAGCTTTTTACACCAAAAACATCCTGATGTTCTATGAATAAGTGAGAGTTCATACTTTTGCAGCTACAGGTTATGTTCTCCCTATTATACTTTCCTTCTCCTTCTCTTAACTGTTCTGGTGTCATTCAGTTTACCTTGTAGCATTTATTTTTTCCTACACTCTTGATATTTATTTTCACCTAGACTATAAAGGCATAATCATATCATTTTCGTACCATGATGAAAAATTCTGTGACAGAATACTGATATTCAGCCAAATAATGTTGCTGGAATCTTGCTTCTTGTGCTTAAATTTAGAGTAAGGAAACCTGAAAGTACCTGAGACTTAGGGATTTTCTCAGTGTTTTCAGTCTGGCTTAATTCAAAATTTTACTTTTCCCTACCACACATCTCACCATTTAAAATAAAGAAAAGAAGAAAAACCTTACAAATAAACTTGTTTGGCATTCCAGCCTACATGATGTTAACCAGTGATGAATGAATATGAAATTTGTGAAGGATGATATTCACCAAATATACAGCAAAAAAAACATAAAAATTTGTTTCTTCATAGTGGATAAGCACATTTCAGAAAAGAAATATGTAAGTACTTGTTGCAGATCTTATGAGGATAAGTACCAGATTTCTTATGGAAAGACTGCAATTTTCAAGGAACCTAAAGCCTTCTCTCAGGGCTCTTTAAAGATCCCAACCTAAATGTTTATATATCCACAGATAATTAAAATTCCACTGGTAGATGCACCTATTCGAAATCTAGACAGTAGAAGAAAATGTGTAATGAAGTATGTTCTGTCCTAAGGATTTTGAGACCACAGACATTTCATTTTTTTAAAGTCATGTAAAATAATTCATTAGCTATCATTGCTAACTCAGAGAGGCTCACTAGAGTTCTGCAGAAGGATGAAATAATTATGGGCTCTGGGCAAGGAATCCATCATTCACACTGGAAACCTTGCAGGGGGCTTTGGCCTTTCTAAGGAAACCTCCCTTCCATATAAAAAGGTGGAAGAATATTTCGTTGACACTGGGAGTATTTGCAGTCACATTACATTAGTCTTCAATATCTTTAGTAAGACAGGGAAAAGGGTCAGCCTCTTTCTCCCAGTCTTAAATCTCAATTATTTCTTTTCATTATTGCTAAGCCATTGTTTAAAAACTTATTCTAAAATAAGAATTGTGAAATATCTTAACAGGCTTGGCAATTTGGAGGGGATGAAGGGGTTGTTTGTTTGTGGTGGGTTTTTTTAAGCAGAAAGAATGCAATACTCTGTTCAGCTAGTTTCATAATGAGAACAATGTAATCAGCCAAGGAGTAGAAAGGTCAGGTTGTTCATTATGAAATGGAAATTTCACTCTCTTCATTTCCTGAAAGTGCCTTTTATTTTATTTCTTTATATATCATTTAAAATGAAGGATAATCTTCACTTGTTTACACACTAGGCTATTTCACTGACGTTTTGAAAACACTGTAGAGAGTATAAATCACAGATCCTTTCTTTAAGGAAAATAATTGTTCCATCGATGATGCATTTATACTAAATATTACAAAATGACAAGAAAATATAATTAACATAAAGGGAGTTAAGGTCAGGAGATTAAATATTTTATTATTGACAGTTTTGCCATGTCATTAAATCCAGAAGCTAAGATTTATGAACTCAGAAGAATTTAGCTAGAAAGCATGGAGAACAACTCTCTGACAAGCAATTTTGCAGAAAAGAATCTGGGCATTAAAAAGAAGTAAACTTGGAACTTAGCATAACAGTTTGGGTTTTTTTTTTAACAAGTGTAAAAGGTGTGGAGTTACCATTTCTCTGCTCAGCATTGAAAAAACTTTATTTGAAATAATGTCGCCAGTCATTCAAGAAAGACATCAACCAACTAGGAAAAGTTCAAAGAATAGCAAAAAAAATGTGTATTTAGACATAGGGAGTGCATCATCTATGGGGAAACATTGCATGAACTGTGTTTTGTCAACTTAAGGGGAAAGCTAGGGCTCTGATAAAGTCTTTAAACACACAGAGAAGCTGTTGCAAAGAGGAAAACAATAATCTCTTCTTCATGTCTTTGGTGAATAGAACAAGAAGCAAACTGGCTTAAATTGCAGGAAGAAAGATTCAAGAACATAAGAAAAACTTTTAAACTGTAAGCATAGTAAGGAGTACATCCTGTCCAGAGAAACTGGACTTTCTTACAGGTAGAAGTCTTTAAGGATGGATTAGACAAGCCTCTGTCAATGAGATAGGTATAGCTGATCCTGCATGTGGGCAAGCAGTTGAATTAAATGACATTTGAGAGTCTAGTAAATGGTTCCATGATCTTACTGAATTGTTTCTTGTTCCAGGCAAAGATTACTTTTTATGTATAACAGAGAAGAAAACTGAAATTTTCTTGCCCCTTTATGTTAATTATACCTTTTTGAAGTCACTAAAAATTCCAATAGCTTTACAAAACCAGATTTAAGAGATGAATTTTTTTCTTTACTGAGAAAATAACTGCATGAACATTGAGGCATGAGACGTGTATGTAGGTGTCAGACAGCTCCTGATGACATAAACAAGTATTAGAATGGAACCTTAATTGCATACCAAAACTCAATGTCATAAATAGAATTTGATTTAACAACACAGCAGTATTTTCCAGCATTTTGCGGAAAGGAAGGTAGAACTATATAAAAGTGACAGGTGCCTGTGTTTCCATTATGGGCTGTACTGCGACACTCTTTGTTTAGGTAAATCAGTACCAGACATCAGTAATAGCTTCAGCAAAAGTGTTGCTCGGTATGAGCGAGGGTGTTATAAAATAAGTAGACAGGCCTTCAAAAACCTTTTCATAGATTATTTACAGAACTTAAGCATTACTGAGGGGAACCAATTCCCTAGTTGTCTAATGTTTAGGCAAAAATTTATATGCTTACATGAGGTAGACTAAAGTTTAACTTTCTTTTGCAAGGGGTCCTGAATTCACAGTGCTTTTTATTTGAAATTTTTCACAGAGTTAGCATTGCAATTAACAGTCTTCAGTTATGTCTACACTGCTAAACTACAGACAACCTAAACACAGGTTTGAGTACTAGCATGCAGTCATTCCTACTGTGTGTTTGCTAGCACATTTGTTCTAACACCTAGCTAATAACGATCTCTCAGGTAACTCCTAGATACAATCTAGGGGAAACACACAAATAAGGGCACACTAGTTGAGACTGGGAGACTTCAGCTGTAAAGTGTGAGCTATATCGTGCTACTTGCCTCTCTCAAGAAACGTGCCCCTGTTGTGTCTTGTTTATGATCAAAATGCACAGTTTTGGAGTCTGTAACTTCAGAAATATTCTTAATAGACTGCAATGATGGTGTAGAGATGTCTATATATTGTACAGGTGGTGGGTGTGAAGTGGAGTTTGTAGAGCTGGAGTAAAGAGCTGAGAGAGACAAAAAAAAAGACTAAAGGCTGAAGACTTTCTGCTCTAACTGATGGAGGCAGTGAAAGAAGGAGACACTCAGCAAGCTAAGTAAAGGTCACCCACTTCCCAGGACATTCAATGTCATCAGTGGGGATGTGGAAGTAGCTTTTAACTGGAGATCTTGGAAGCAATGGCAATCTCAACAGGTAATATGGCAGAAATTAACCAAAAGACATCCAGCAAAGTTTGGCTGGAACATTGCACTGACTGTATTTTAAGGAGCTGATACTGAATTGAAATTCATAAGGAACTAATAGACTTACCAGGTTCTGGCATAGTCCAAGCTTTACACTTAAAGTGCTCACTGGGATCTGAAGGTTGACCTATTCCAACCACATTTGCAGCAGCAACTTTGAATTCATAGAAGGCATCTTCTGTCAAATCCTCTACCTTTTTTGAGAAAATAATTCAATATATCAAACCCCATGATTTATATTATTTTAATAAATCAAATACTTAAAAATAAGCATTCTGACATTGGTTAATTAATTATCAGGCCTTACTGTTGTGCTGGAGTACTGGAAGGATCTAATTTGAAGATTTTACTCTTAAACCAAACACACTGCTGATATCTACATTGTACTTCCATGTTTCAGCCACATCACCCTAGGAATAACAGCATCCAATATACTGGCATGAGATGCTGTAAAAGGTTAGAGCAGAAGTCCAGGGAGCCCACTCAATGAATCACCATTAGCAGATACTTATGGGTGAGCGTTCTAATGTAAAATTCATTGTTTCTTGCATTGCTTATGAATGGCTATTCAGAAGCCATTCACTTAAGCAAAAGTTCAAATGGTGTTTGGTCTAAAGAGGTCATAGTGCACTGACCAGGGAAAAAGGAAAACAACAGAAAACTAAATATAAAGCCAATCTAATTAGTTCTGCAGTGTGCTGACATAACTCTGGGAAAGATTCTCTCAGTAATTTTTTCTGGCATATATGTGTCTTTCTCTTAATATTACCTACCATTACAAAGTGAGGAAGTAAGCACTGGAAATGGGATGACCAGAATCCGTGCCCTACCTCTGCAAACATCCCTGGTAAATGAACCCTGATTTATCTAATGAGTCCATCACCACATCACCATCTCAGATTTTGAGGTCAAGGTAGACCAGTTATAAGGCATGAGCTTCTTGACACCCATGGTAGCAGGCCTCTTCCATCCTTCCTCTTCCAGACCACCTAAATACAATAAACAAATCTTCTACACTTCAGTCCCTTGCATAATTTTCCCAAAGTTATATTTAATCATATGTCTCAAGAGAAAGAGGCAGTTCAGGGTAGTACTTCCAGTGGAGACACTGAACAGTTTGAGATTTTAATGAATAAATAAATTGTAATTATAATCTCTGGGAAAAATGTGAGATAAAAAAGGATTTTGGTGTGATTTTTTTAATGGTAACAAACATACAATGGGATGGTAACAAACATATGATGGGGTAGCATCAAATACAAGACAAAAGAAAGCAAGGTAAGCTAGGAAAAGTCAGGCACTAACACAATTTAGACAGAATTTCCTGAAGATAGAGAGCTATATAGTGAGATTCACAAGGGAGAATAACAGCTCAGCCTGTAAAAATGGTTTTTAAATCCCAGGTTATTAAGGGAAAGAATATTTGTGGTGTTCCCATAGAATTATTTAATCTGAGAGGGCTATACCTTTACTGATTTCCTGGTGCTGTACTGTATATCTCAGGGCTTTCTCTGCCTGCAGTATGTCATAAAATATTCTGTGCTACTAAAAGCTGTCTTGCTTTTATTTCCCATCAGTATTTCAGATTCCAGTCATTCAAACTAATGTATGAAGATGCACCTTCAGGCATAAACACACTTACTGGCAGGACTGAGACTTAAATATCCAATTAATTAAACTCTGAATGTTTTCCCCAAATTTACATTACTCATTTGTTTACAAATGCATGAAAAAATGAAAAATATCTGGAAAGCATTGCTTAGTATTGCCCTTTCATGCCTATCTTAACCACCCTTTTTTATCTCTCGACATCCGTGCTCCATCTCCTGTGTCAGAGATGCCAGTTATAAACTCATTCACAAGCATACATAAACCTGAGTATTGCTGGCTGCCTTCTGTGCATGAAACATTCTTCCTGAGCTCATCTGCAGCATTAATTTCTACTTTAGTGTTAAATATCTGCTACAGACTTATTTCTGCCCTGAGGTTTATAGGAAAGTTGCTGACCTGCAGAAATAATTTTAAGAAGTATTTGGGAATAAAATCTGATAGTTTAACTTAATTTAACAAGTGTCAGATTGGTTAATTACTTGCTATATCCTATCTTCCTAACCTTTCTTCATGGAAGTTCACATCAAAATTTTCTTCTTTTAAGAAACATTGAATACATTTTAAGCACAACCAGAAGTAATTTATTTCAAAACTAAAATCGTTGCTCTGGTACTCTGGAAAGGAGGTGATGAGGCAT
Source organism: Ibidorhyncha struthersii (assembly GCA_013398815.1). Taxonomy (NCBI): domain Eukaryota; kingdom Metazoa; phylum Chordata; class Aves; order Charadriiformes; family Charadriidae; genus Ibidorhyncha; species Ibidorhyncha struthersii. Next base: position 116,390 of record VZSZ01004271.1, read on the forward strand.
AATGCTAGGTTTATTAATATACTTCCCTTTCCAGCTGAAGCCAGATTTTGAGAGTAAGAACAGGGACAGTTACATTTGTTCTCAGCCCATCTCCATTTCATTTACAGACAGCACGGTCATCTGTCCTGCTAAATGCTCCCATCCTTTCTCTGCATGTTATTACAGTGGTGATACATATAGTGCTCATTAATGAATATAGTTTATGAAGCATTTTATAGCTCATCTTGTTCTTTGTGAAAAATGTGCTTCACAACTTTTTACTCAAAAGTTTCCCCGTCTGAATGGCCCTATTGGTCTTAGAATTTCATAGCAGATTATGGCACTGATTCTCTATCCCAGTTTTTTGGCTTGTTGCACTCCAAAATACAAAATGGAAGGGCCTGTTTTTGTTGTACTAAGTATTTAAAGAATTCTTCTCCAGGAAAGTAGAACTCTGCCAAAAACAAAGACATAGTACAAATCAACTACAGAAAGATAAGGACTAAAAAGTACCAACCGTATAAATCGTACGGGTAATAAGGGAAGAATTGACTTCATGCCAGTTTTCATGGTTAGCTTCCCGTTTATCCAGATAGTAACCAAGGATTGGTGAACCTCCACTGTACTTTGGTGCTTTCCAGCCAAGGGTCATTGAATGACCATCGCAGTTCAGAAGGGTGATACCATGAGGATATGATGGACAAGCTATAAGGAAATAAGCATCCTGAGAGTTAGGACAGAGTCTAAAACAGTGCAGAGTTGTTTAGCCTTTTTGTATTGCTTTTGTTTTCTGCAGCATACTGCTATCAGTTGCATATCAGTAACAAAGTGTTTGTAAAGTTTTTAATCAACATCAATCTTATCTCCAAACATAAACATGGAAACTTTTTAAACATCTGCCTAATGTGCTGCCCTCTCAGGAGGTAGCAAGAAGGAACAGATGATCTTTGGAATGGAAATGGTAATGGCAGCAAAAGTGTCTCCAGACCAAATATTATGCTAGACGACTGAAGTTGGACAGATTTTCTCCTGCTAAGAACCAAATAAGCTGCTCAAGTACTTTTATAATACAGAACTTGAATGAAATTAAGTCATATGACTTTCTGATCTATGGCCTTCATGGTTTTGCCCCCGATCTGCATATTCTATGCCTACTTCAGACTGAGAGTGCTTTCTGCCCTATAAGGAATAGAAAATATTTAGGCTTTCACTATCTTAACCTATGCTGAGGAAGAAAAGACATTTCCTTCATGAGTTTACCTGCATGAGTTTACTCCCATCTATAGCAGAAGCAGAAATGTCACCCAGGCATCTTCATAGAGATGAAGAAAACTGTTTTTCTGAGCTTTTTACACCCCTACTACTAGCAAACACCTTTTCTAGCAAGCACTGTTTTGTATTTGTCATCTGTGCATGAAAGTTTGCCCGAAGATATCCTTTCTTGACATTGTTGTGCTGCAGAGAGTACAGGCTAAGCTCCTTCCCCTAAAACTCATCTGAAATTTTCAGTCAAATTACCTGTATAACTTGAGAGAATGTGACTTACCTCATTCAGAAGAGAACAAGTTAGCAGAGGTCCTTAATACAGTCCTTGATCTTATAGGTGTACAAGCATGAAAACAGATAGTAATCAGCAGAACTGGCCTTTTGTTCTTTTTTTCAAATGCGGTGTTATACTAAGAGGCCATAAAACATGTCCTTTGCAATTATTACCACTTCTTGGTAAATAAAAATGACCATAGCAAACTCCTATAAATGCCCGTAAAATAATACTACAGAAAGATTCTGTCCATGCTAATGTAAGTCACCTACAAATAGTCCCGCTAAATTCCTGTTAAGGTTACTGAAATGGGTAAAAGCCATCCACATCTCATAAGTGTGTGTAAGATCCATGTGCTCTGTGTTCGGTGGTATAAACCATGCAACCCTCATCTTCAAAACACACAGTGACAAAATAAAAGGTGCAAGTGCATTTATGACACAGGGATGATGTGAAAGTGTGCATCACCTACCCATATGAGACACGCTTTGTCCTAAAAGCATCAAATAGAGTAAGTTTATCAGTAACATCTCATCCAAATTTATCTTCTAATAGCCATTCTGAATTATAAATCTTTTAGAGGATTATTTCTGACAAGTATGCCTGCTGGTCATCTTCCCCAAGAGTTGGAGGCCATTCAGGTGGGGGAAAGGTGTTCTATTTTAAATTTTTCAGTATGAAACTGAAACTGTGTAGTAGTTTCAGTTCTAGTAGCTCAGATCTATGTACTTTTTCTTCTAAATTATCCAGCCCTCCACTCAGCATGCATCATTCCTACTGAAGGTTGCACAATGGATGGTTCTTACACTGAAATTTTGCTTGCAGAGGATGTAGGTTGTGCTACAACCTGGAGTAGCCAAAGGGAATTTTCTGTTTGGTCCAGCTACACAGTAATGAAGTTTCCTGAAACTCCTCTAAACTGAGCAGATTCTACACTGAACTGATTTGTACCACTCCAAATCACCTATAAGCTACTTGTCAAACTTAAGATTTACAGCTTCTTTGTCACAACTGAGGAGCAGAAGGCAGCCTGGTCATTATAGTGAATCTCACCCAATATTTCTACCAGATATTATGAATGGGTTTGGGTTTGTTTTTTAACAATGTCTTCTCTGCAGAACAGCTACATGCCAGAGCATAAACTTCACCAAGGGGATGTGCTTGATAGCTGCTAAATGTACCATTATAGCAAATGAGACCAAAGGAGTTGATTGCTGAAGATATGTAACTCATTCAAGAAACAAGAAGCTGAGTTGCACAGAATCATACTTACTAAGGGCTGCCTGTACTGTTATAGCCTCTGACTCCTGTGAGTTTTCACTGAACCCTACAGCATTCACAGCTTTCACACGGAAGACATACTGCTCTCCAGTTTCCAAACCATGAACAACAAACCTGGGTTAAATAAAAATAGCATCACGTGTTAGTATTTTACAGGAACCATTTGGTGCTGTAACATGAAATCTTGGCAACAATAAGAAAGCTCAACTCCGTGAGCACTTCACAAAGGAAAATATTTCCATAAGGGAAACTGTAATACAATGACATGGTGTGGTACAGTATAATTGGATGGGACACTGGAACAAAAGTCACAGTACTCATTAAATTGCTAGGGCTGATTTACCAGGTAAAATCAGATAAACTATAATATATTCCCACTGAACTTTGGCTTGCTAAATTCTAATCTATTCTGGGATGAGACTGTATTTTTCACTGTTTTTTCATAGTCACTATCAACAATAGCTTTCAGTTTTGATCTGAGTTACTAGGTAATTATTGTAGTATAGTAGTATAGTATATAAACTATAGTTTAGAAATACCTTGATCTGAGTTACTAGTTAATTATTGTAGTATAGTATATAAACTATAGTATAGAAATACCTTTCTTATTTTTGTGCTATCCCAATCCCTTGACCAAGAATTAGTCTCTATTTTTTCTTTAATCAAATTCCTTACTACTTGATCAAAGGATTCAGCAGAATACAAAGTCACTCAAAATTAATTAATAACTGACAAAACACACTAAGCAACATAATGTACTTTTATATGTCCATAAGAAAATATAAATTAGACATCTAAACCTTGCATTTGGTGAGTGATTCCAGTAAAAGTAAACATGATTGTCACAAAGGAAATTACTTGAAAAATCCCACAATGAAGTGTAGTATTTTCAGGAGGGAGTAAAAAAACATCAGAAATAGATAGGGCTAGCATCATGACAGGGGAACTAGAAACAGGAGCTACTGTCCTTTACCCATAGATGTAGCAGGTCAGGGAGCCCTGATGTTTCTGGGATGGGACACTTGGATTTCCTGCACAGCAGTGTCAGCAGCAGAAGCACTTTCCCTACCATGTTTATGGCATATATGTCCTGCCTTTTTGCCCTGATGTCCATGGACTGCGGGCTCCAGAAAGAAACAACCTGGAAGGCTTTTGAGTTCCCTCTCCTTCTCATACTCCTCGTGCGCATCAGGTCTGTTTACCCCATAACATAGTTCAGACTTTAAGGCAGGCATCAATGTTATGCTTACTTATGTCCACAACATACAGAATCATGTCTCTAGAACCTGCTTTTATAACTCAAAATCATGGAATAGACAAAAAATACTTCTCTTTGGAGGAAAAAAAAAAAGGGCAGGGGGAGAAAGTCTGCCCTGCAATCTGAAAAGCTTAGCTCTGAGAGTCTGCAGACTGTTCTTCATCACTTTCATTCAACATACACCTTCTGGGATAACACCACTGCTTAGCATGTAAATTGGCTTAAAACTACCCTTACAGTTTTCAAGCCTCCCCAAAATACAGAAATATTGTCAATACCTGTTATATTTAATAGGTTTATGGTTACTGGGTTCCCAGCGATTTGATCCCACCACAGAATAGTCAATGTAATAGCCGTACAAGTCCTCTTCGTGTTTTGGTTTATCCCATTGAACTACAACTGATGTTTTTGTATTCCTTGTGGCCACCACTTGACCAGGTGTAGATGGGGCAACTAAGAAAAAGAGATAAAACATGTACTGTTATGAAATACATAAAAATAAAAGTATGTTGAGGTAGAGACAACACTGTATGCTTTTATCATATTTAATCACCACAGATATGACTTCTTATATTACCATGTTAATAATGTTATATGATATTTGGTTTAGTGTATTAGTTTCACTTGCCTGGATACTTCTATATATGTGTGTATAAATATATTTATTCTTCTATTTGATTACTTAGAATAAACTTACTCTAAGCTATGAGACTCCCTACCTGTCTGATTTTATATAGGCTTTCTGAATGAGTTATAGGAGAACATACTTTCAAATTTCAGTGTGGATAAAGGCATACAGATATGAAAACGCTCTCTCTCAAATGTTCTCTCTCAAATAAGAGGCTTATGTATAGCCCCAGTAGCACTACTGCATCAGTAAGAAATGTACATAAACTGTAAAGGTGTAATATCATAAGAGTTAAGAAATGCTACCTTCAAGTCAGCTATTGACAATCCCAAATCAGAAAAGGCCAGCTTTTCAGCACAACTTTAAGCATATGTTTGGATGCTAAGTGTTCAGCTAAACTTAGCTGGATGGATTTCATGGAAGCATAGAAATGGTGATTGGAAAGGATGTCTGGGGTTCATCTAGTCCAACCTGGCATTGAGAGTGGGATTACTACCAACACTAAGCTGGATTGTCAGTCACGGGTTTGTCCGAGTCTTGAAAACCTCTAACAACAGAGATTTCACAGCTTCCCTGCACAACCTATTCCAGCATTCAACTGTTGCACCTTGTTCAATAAGAGTGTAATGTCCAAACTGAATCTTCTAAAATACAATTTGTGGCCGTTGCCTCTTTTTTTTTTTTTCATCTGGCACTGCTGAGAACAGTTCAGCACCATCATCTTTCTAAGTCACCAGACTAAACAAGCCCAGCTATCTCCACCTCCCTTCATAGATCACAGCCTCTAGGCCCCTGGCCATCTTGGTTGCCATCCAGTGGACTTCTCCAGTTTCTCTACACCCAGTCCTCTAAATTAAGGGACCCAGAACTGGAACCAGTATTCTGGGATCAACCTTGGCAGCACCAAGTAGAAGTGGATAAAGCTTCCTTCAATCTGTTGACTACAGTTCTCCTGATGTAGCATAGTACACAGTTCACTTTACATCCAATGAAAGTTCACTGTTGGTTTATATTGATCTAAACACCCTGAATGTGAGTAAATAGAAGCAGAAACATCAAGATCTAAATAGAAAAAAATAATCTTAGATAGTAAGGGCCAATACACAATCTGTACACTATAAAATATCAATCTGAGTTTCATAACGTAAGGAATTGAGGCTGTGTCTTAGCCTTTCATGATATTTTAGGAGAGGCATCCAGCACTTGCCTATTGAAGCCATTTTAATTTCCTCAGATTGATACATTTCAGAGAACTACAAGCAGCATGAAACAAAAGAAAGACAATATTTCTTTCATTTATTCTTTCTATCTCAGAATAAAAAATAATACTTACATAGTATTGTACTTTATGCAGTAAGTCTGTAAGACCAAATGGATTCACTTTGAGATAAAGGTGCCTACATTTAGGAGTTCATGTGTAAGTGTCTACAAGCACACATTCTTAAGCTACCATTATAGTCAAAGATCTAGGGCTTAATTCAGCTACTCAAACAAATTGATTTAGTGCCATGTTAGAGCATCTGAGACTTCTTCATGGAGCTGGCAGATATGACTCAGGAGATACTGAATACCTACAACCCTCTGAAATGGCAAACTGAAAGCATTTCAAAAGGTACTATATGTCTGTTTGGCCAATTAAACCAAGCATCTGATCAGTGGTTGGTAGAGACCTGAAAATGATTCACCTCACCCCAACATAGACACTCCATAACTGGGTGCCTTGGGGCAATTTATGGCAGTATCAACCAACTTACCCTCCAGGCTCTAATTGCCAGAATGAGAGCAGAGACATCTAGAGCATGTGCAGATGCCTACATGGAAACACCTAAATTTAGATGTTAATCTCAAACTGCATACTCTTTTACCACTTAATTCAATTGCATAATATTGGGTGTCATTTGGGATGGCCTAGGATACCCCATCAGTTCTCTAGTTTCTGCTCAAGAGAGAAAGCTACCCATAAATCCTGTGTAACTTTTGCCAGCCGCATGAAGTTGTCTCAGCTACCCTCAGGAATATCAAATGGTGCTATGTGCAGGCAACTAAATGGACCTCTGTGTGTGACGTATTTTAGCTCAGGTGGTAAACTCCATCTCTGAAAATACTCCTGCAGTTTCTCTTTAAAACAGCACCTTCTGCTTTCTGCTTTCAACTATAGTTATGATTTATTCAGAATGTCTTGTGTTAACCCCTAAGGAATAGCCTATTTTCTCTAGTAAGTGAAATAAATACAGTAAGTTTCTTCCCTACCTTGGGGAATGTTGAACGGTTTAAGTAATTTATATGTATTAATGATACATCAAATCAAGAATTCATAAAAGCAAAAGATGTTTTTATATCATCATCTATAGTTACAGATCAAGCTAAAGGTGATGGATTATATTTTTTAAAATTATAGTAAACATTAAGAAGGCTGTATGTATCAACATTTACTGAACTATGGTATACCAGATACTACAAATATTTCTTATATTTCTAGCAAGTGTACTAGTAAGATACCTCTTAAGGTGACATCTTTCAATACATGGAGCTGTTATATGTGACCTCTGCAAAACTGCAAGAGCAAACCAAATATCAGAGCAACAAGATGAATAACCACTCCCTAAATTTTCCCTTGTTTTTTTGAACGTGGCCCCAAGATAAATACTTCATATTCATTTGGAAAGTTACCACTGAATATGTAGACGTGTCTTCCCCTGTCCCTGAAATCTGTTCATCTGCGTGCTACAAGAATTCTGCACCAGCAGTAATTTGCAACTTAGAATACTAAGAAAGAAACAAAAGGCTACCTTATCTAGCTAAAACTGTAGGGAATTAGGTAGGGTATAATTACCTGAGCCAGACAATATAATTATCCAAGTTAGCGATTAACATGTATTATCCTATTTTTTGACAAGTCACATTAATAGAGCACTCTGAAGAATGAATAACTATAACTAAAATTACTTTAACTTTTCAACAATTATTGGTCTCAGCAAAGAGACTTGTAATCATTAGGAAAATTTTGGAATGTTTCTAAAATTTAGCATCTTGGTCTTTTTTAAATCCTTCACAGTACTGAACATAAATCGATTTGATTACTATTATTGTAATTACACTAATGTAATTATAATGAGAGTTGTCTATTCCATTTTGTAAAATATTGATCATATTTAATATTAAAGCCTTACAATTAAAGCCTTACCAATGGTATCTTGTGGTTGAATAGGTTCTGTGATTTCAGATGGATCACTGATGCCATGTTTGTTTGCTGACAAGACTCGGAAAACATATGATTTTCCTTCTGCAAGGTCAAACACTGCATAGCGAGGAGATTTTACTGCAACCTGTGCATTGACTCTTTGCCAGCTTCCACTGCCAACCATGGACTAAAAAAAAACCAAAAAAAGCTGTGAATCATTTCTATGAACTGTCAAAAAATGAACATATTGCTGTATTGCATCCTGTCATGAATTTATTTAAGCGCTAAAGGAGAAGGATCATTCTCAAATGCCTCACTTTAACATATGCAAATTCTCATAGCTCATGCATTCAATTACTCTACAAAAAGGTCTGAATACCTCACTGTCTCCCTGCCTGTCTAGACTTCAATATATGCACACTTGTACATACAGCTAGCCTTCAGTTAGGGCCATGACTGTCAATTGTGATTGGTCCCGAAAGAATTACTCTCATGTCCCGCAAAGCTCACTTGAACACCCAAAGGTTCAGTATAAAGCAAGCAAGTCCTCATCCAAATTCTGCAGAAAGGTACAGAGGGGGATGTTACTTTCCTCGTTGCTATATCTTTATGTATTCTGTTGAGTAAGGTCATCTCCCTAAAAGCATTCATCAAATGAAATAATTACTTTTGCATATTCTCAATGCAACAGCTGAGCTAATCATCCTCACAACTGCACATGGAAGACAGCCAGCAAACCAGCACTCTGAGAGAAGTCTGCTGTCCGTTAGGTTCCACAGATAAACTGTTGACCCAAAACAGAAATTAGTCACGCAGTCTTTCACCAATTTTAGTAAAACCCAAGTGCTCAGTAAATAGCTTAAACAAAAATTCCTTCAAGCACAGAAAGGTCCATACAAATTAAATGTTTAAAAAATTTTAGAATACTCTGTGAACAAAAGCCAATAGACTGTGCACTTCCTAGAGGAGGAACAATGTATCATAAGCGACTGGAAACTACCCTGTATATGTTGAGGCCAACTACAGATAAATCATAAAAAGGTAAACAGCTGAAGCCCATCAAAATCTTTTCCATAGGTACTGAACCCACCTAGTGTTCTCAGAAAAAAAAAAAAACCACCAAATATAAGATCCATTTTATTCATAAGAAAAAGATGGAAAATTTGCAATAAACGATATTTTGACATGTATTTTCCTTTCTGCATGAAAAACATCAATTGTTGTATTTCATTTTCACAGAGGAAAGAATCAACATCACATTTTATTTTGTAGTTTGATTTATCTGTTTTCAAGGCAACATCACTATGCAGCATGGAGAACTAACTTCCATTTTGTGTTTCTTGAAACCTTTAAAAATTTTTATTCTTCGGGAATGAGACTTCCTTATTTGAAATAAATTAATTAGAAATTTTGCTTTTCTAACCTAACAGATGATGATGGAAAAGAAAAACAAATATTCACCTATGAACTGACTGGGCTATTCATATATATAAGTTATTTATATGCAAAAAGATTTTAGTTTCAGGTATTAATTAGTATAATGAACACATTTTTTTTCTAATAATAGCCTTTCAGTCCTCATTCTCACTTTCCTGCAGTAAGTTTGGCATTTAATTAAGACTTGTTTGTTCATCATTGTCATTGCTCTACACTGTTTCTGGAGCTATATAAAGCTATTTATGTAAAACGTGCAGATACAGATATTTTCCAATTCATACTTAGAAAGAAATTCAGCTAACCAAGTGTAGGTGTCCACTCAACAGAAATCTATTTCTGAGATTTTTATCTGGGCCATTTCTGCATATTCTGGAAACAACTAGGTATTTTCATGCCAAGAGCTGGTTCAAAATCCTTAAGTCAGGATGCTTGAAATTTACAGGTAAGAGCAGATGTATACAACTGGGAATAATTACAAGGAAGACATGATATTGTATTGCATAGAAAGAAAACTAGTTACGTATTTCCATAGAAATATTTGTTACTTTTCTTGAATGTGAAAGGCAGAGTGGGAGAAAACATGGACGTGCTTGTTGGAAAATTTAACTAGTGACTGGACTTGACTTTACACCTATTGTTTCAACATCCAGCAGGTAATGGATAATAACGAATGTAGAGATGGGCTATAAAGGGTTTTTGAAGTGGAGATTTTGATGTGACTGAGAGGGAAAAGACAAGATGGAGGCTGCAAAAAAGAGAAGTGATGTGAACAGAATGATTGGCTGGGAAATTAACTTTGGAGGAACATGCTGAACAGATGTGAAAAGGAAAAAAAAAAGCATGATAAGGGCCTGAGAAAGGCTGTCACAATATTCAAGATGCGAACTGAATGTGTGGCACCTTTATGGACAGTTTTAGTGTTTGTGGATCGTTAGGAGGGGGCATATGTTAGAGGCATAATTCATAAAAACTAAGTATAGCTTGGCATGTAAGAGTTTTAGAGGTCAGGCATGAAGCCCAGTTTACCTATTGAAGTAATGGGGAAACTTTGTCGCAAAGAGGAAAGATTATGACCTCTGGCTGTAATCCAACATACCTAATTTAGACACCTGGCTCAGGGACAGATGTATCCACAGTTTAGTAGCCTAGATGGGAGAAGAACAAACCTCCCCTACTGTGATGACTGAAGTCCCCTGTCAAGTCAAAGGGAAGAGGAAGGCAGCCATGAAGACCGCCAGGAAGCATTAAACCCGAGACAGACATCTGCCTCTCTGTTGACCTTGCAAGGAATAAATTGGAAATGTCAGGGTAGAGCAGAGGGTGCTGTAAACCTGCAAAAAGGAAAGCGAGGAACAAATTTAGAGTCACTGTTTATTCCTTGCTCTACCACAGGACTATCAGAAGATTCCCTTTAGTACGGCTAGACAGTCTTGCCTGTAGGACTGCAAAATCTTAAGAAGTTTCTTTTTCATTAAATTGATACACATGTAGTTTGTTCTCATTTTAGACAGAAGTAACCAAATAGCACAGGGGCACCCTTTTCCCCAAACCTTGAATTTCAATGCTCATTAAATCTTGTAATAAGACATTTGATTGTCCATGCTTCTGTAACATCCCATTACCAAATCCTGTGAGACCTCTGAAAGTGTTAGTTTTATTGTTCATTCTGCAGTTCTAAACATTAGTTGACTGTAATTGCACACAGCAATGAAATGCCTTACAGCTGAATGCCACTGTACAGTACAGTACCTTCTCAATGAAATACGTCAGTGGCTCCCTGCCACGGGGAACAGGTGGATCCCAGCTGATTACAACATATGTTTTGCTGATTTCTGAAGCATGTACATTGGTGGGAGGGCCTGGAATCTGAATATCTCCTGGAAGAGTAATAAATGTAGCCAGTGTTAAACAGCAGATTAACCCCTGGGTCAGTACTCATGCTACAGCTCGTCTTTCTGAACTCCCACCCTGCAGTGCAATGCTCAGCTATTAGGGGCTATGATATCATCTGTACAGTTCACTTGCTCACTTCAATTAAATTTTGAGAAATAAAGCATCAGTATTGAAAGTTAGTTATTTACTTTTTCAGGAAAAGTTAAATATGCTCCTGAAAACCTGTGCATTCGTTACACTTTTTTTCTTTAACCACATTTGAATTACTTCTATCTACCGGGTGGAATGCCTTGGAAAAAACCTACTCACTGTAGGCAAACAAGAGATATTTTTTGATCAAATACAGAAGACTAAAATGTTATTACTAAAAATTAGACTAGAAGAAGGTATCTGGAAGGGAAGTACAGTAAGGAGAAAAGCAGCTTAAAGCAGAAGGCAGAAAAGGAAGCAGAACCTATTTAGCAATGTATCCTATAATGTGATTGTATTACCAGCTGTACAGTCTAAAGCAGTTCTAAAAACTGTGCATCAGAGACATAAAAATATGTCACCAGCCCTCTGGTTGACTCTACTACTTGGAGTGGCCTGATCAGACCTCTCTCCCCAGTCACCCTGCAGGGTTACAAGGAATGTGAAGCAGGAGCTGTGTACCCTGGGCCAGGCTGGAGGAAATCAGCATGGCCCTTTGTGGTCATTCTCACCCACTGCAGTGTGAGAAGGAGCTGGTTTCGCTATCTGAGGAATTACAATGGTGTAGAAGCACTAGATAGGAGAAGCTCGGACCTATGACAGACCACTTCAGGCATAACTACGCAGCTCTGAAGAAGCTTCCTCTCGGTAATAGGTCAGAAATAGCAACCAGCAGATACCTCCAAATATTTTATTTCTATGGTTTGCAATAGAAAAACCAAAAAATTTTGTTCTTTTAAGGTACATGTAGCTACTTCTCAGGCTAGCAAGGAGCATATATCCCTGAAATGCTCAGGATTTGATATTAAAAAAGAGAAAAATGTTTCATTAAAAATCTCTGAATCATGGTAGTGATGTTTTAACAGTTTATAAACATCTGTAGAACCAACCAGGTTCGAAATATACACAAGTTATTTCATCTTACACATTTCCCAAGCAAAACCAGACTTTTTTTAAACCAAACTGACATATCCAAAGAACATTTATTTTCTCTTAATGCTCTCTATATTTTATTTCCTACAAATACACTTTTTCTCAAAGAAAGGCACACGAATCAGCTGAGTTTAAGACAAAATTTCCACCATACAGCCAAGAAAAATAATAATCCTTCACAGCAATCCTTCAATACAATCAATCCTTCAATACAATAATCCTTCACAGCACAATACATAAAGTCAAAAGGTTTCCAATTGGTTTCACATAACTAAATCTCAACATGTTTTTGTATACCCTCAAAAACCCCAAAGCTGGCATAATTTGTAAAGGTATAACATGATGATACAGCCTGCTGTCACAGAATTGAAAGTCATACATACAAAAAGGAAATCCATTTGTGATCTATGAGATCACTTTTTCAGAAATGGTCTCCAATCTTGCAGGTGAAAGTAATGATCTATATAAACAATGGTATCTGGATATTCATACTCCTTTACTAAATGTGCACATTCATTTAACAGAAATCTAAATATCATTATGTTTATGCCAGAGTGGCCATTTAACACCTCTGATCATTCTCAGGCAACCCTGAGAGCAGTACATTCTGTGAAGCCAAACAAGTAAGACAAATATATTCTGATCCTACAATACTTATAGCAATTCCTTTAGGGTACCACTGTGAAAATAGAGAGACTTCATCTGTCCTACCCATGCACTGGAGAAACCATTTAATGTCCAGTTCTCCTTCGAACTACACCTGTTCTCAGGTGGTTTCTCTTTTACTATGTTATTGGAGTTCCAGCTTTATAACATTTGAGGAAGATAGTAGACAGACCTTCTTTTTTTACTACTGAGCCATTATAGTTAACATTTTTGACATTTTAAGTGAAAAGGAAATCATTATCCAAGCCTAAAAAAAATAATTCACTGCATATAGAAATAACCAAAGACCAAAGAAATTCAGGTTTTATGTCAAAAGTTGGAAGTGATCTCTCCAGTTCTCCTGAGGAAAAATAATATTTAGTGTATAACCTTAACCTTAAGAACAACCTCTCTATTCAGGTAGATATATTAATTAAAAAATTCGGATGGATTGCGTAAGTTTTATGAAAATGGGAATAACATGCTCAGATCATCAAATTCAGTCTAAAAAAGCTATATTTAGCTCCCAGAAGGATAGGAGGAAGGGAAATGTGGGCCATCAATTGCAATGTTCAGCTGTTTAAACTCAGCTTGGCACTAGCCAAAGCAAAAAGGTGAGGAGATGCGGTCAGCACATAATGAAAGTAGTGCTGTTGAGACTGTGATGTTCTGTCCTTTTAGACCTCACTTTTCACTTGTGTTCTCTCAGCCTTGAAAGCCAGAATATCTGTCTTTATTTATTATTATAGAGTTTACTTACTAGGTGGATTTCTTTTCAAGCTATGTTTCTACTTATGCTAAATTCCTGGAATATAAACTGATAGACTGACATCATAGAAAGGCCACATACCTTCGAGGTCATCCTTACTGATCACAATCTTTCGCCCTTCATCCACATGGATAGCTATTAATCAAAACAGTCCATTAGTTTCTTGAACCAGTTTAATATATTTACAAATTTTTCAAATTATTGTTCATCACCTGTTCAAAAGCCCATATACCTCTATTTCTATAACCCTGTTATTAAATCTTTCCCCAAATGGGGTCGACACAAAGTCATATACACTGGTTCATTCACTTTCATAGGAAAACAAAGCATGACAACACAGTACTATTTAAAGAGCTAAAAAGCAAGAATCATAGTCACAGTAGATGGATTCAATTATGTGGCAGATTAGTAAACAATTGTATCATGAATTGGACTTTTGTTATAGGAATTAATCATAGAGCTAATGAAAACACAGCATATTCAACTCAGGTTTTACAAGCAACACTGGGGCAGTTCTTCGCAGTCTTCATAATGAGTTTAATTCCCATCTGAGTAAAAGGAGCACACATAACAAAAGGTGTGCAAGTACACGATACACAGAATCTGCACGGGAGTTTAAGACAAGGCTAAATCAATAAAACTACTCCCCAGAGCAAGCCAGCTTACTCTGTTCATGAAGAAGCTCTCATAAGGCTCCTTTGAAGTCTGCAGTAGCCTTGAGCACAAGACCAGCTTTCAGACAGAGCTTGTTTATTAGATTGACTTTTTCTATCTGCCAGAAAAGTCACAATATCAGAGACCCTCCAACCAGTAGCATGGGGCCTCTGTGCCAATACTGGCGCTTCACTGAGAAAAAAAGTTGTGGACAAATACAACAGTCTGCGGGCCAGTGAATTCATATGACATTTTTTATTTTTTATTTAACTAAACCAGACATATTCAACAGCTTTTTCAGAAGCTACTACCAGCAAATATAGAAGTTTATGGGATCTGAGGGGCCATCTCCCAGCACAAATGATCAAAGGTTCCAGGGCATATTAGCTCTTTTGAAAACATTGCTTCTTGTGACGAGTATCTATATTTAAAGGTAAGCAAAACCAGCTATAATTGAGATGGAGTCCCCAGGTCCTTCCAAATTGTCTGTATGGACCTTGCCATTCCAACTACACCCCCCACCTTGAAATTAGTGAGATATTCAATCAAAGGAAGAAATAAACTCTGCTTCTTAGGTTAACCAAGCAAACAGAACCCAATTAAAAATAAGATCAAATATTCAACATTTGTTTCAGCCTTGTATAACCTACTTTGTGTTCTCTCCAGGTCAACAGGGTCAAGAGCTGCAACTGGTTCAGAGACTCGAGAAGGCCTGCTAATGCCAGCACTGTTCACTGCTCTCACACGGAATATGTAAGACCGTCCCTCGTAAAGACCAGTCACAGGATACTTGCAGATTTTTACAGGAGCATCATTGCACTGGACCCAGTTTTCCAAACCTACTTCACATCTTGGAGTGGCAAAAGACAGGCTTTATCAGTATCATTCCACAATAAATATACACCATCCTACACACACCATCAGAATCACAGAAGTCATCCTCACTAAGTTGAGGAACGAAACCATGCAATTCATTAATGAAAATCACACACTTTATACACTCTTTTCTCTGATCAGACAACCAGTTCCCACCTTGCTCATATTTATTCATAATGCCATTGCAAAGGTCATTTTTCTTGCATGCTTTTTGGCCTTTTCAACTCACTCTGCTTCCTTCCATTTGATTCTTTTCCTTGTCATCTAAAGAATAAGTTATTCACTTTTATTTTTAACATGCATCTCCACAGAACATGCTAAAAATGCAATATTCACCTAATCTTTTCCATCTCTTTCTTGTCACGTTTTTAAGCAAGCATCTTTATGCTTTTCCCTCCAACAATGGTTGGGCCACAGAGTGTAGGAGTCATCAAAGAAGCACAGTGATGTCCTCATACTGGCTCCTTTGTGTGCACACATCTATTTTGTGTCCTACTACTATAAACTTTTGTGGAGAAGACTACCTTTTGCCCAGACAGTATCAGGAAAAATAGGGTGACAATCAAGGGCTCCTTGTTGCTGTAGCAATCCAAGCAAAATGTCAAAAGGCACAGCTGACTAGATTATACACAAATTAGGTGAAATACTCTCATGATCTATGCACTCCACAAATTGGATATAAATGGTAGAGTTCCCAGGACTTAAGTTAATTTCCTCGTACTGACTGCCAGTCATAAGCCGACATTTTCCAGCAATTCCCAGACAGTTGTCTCTGAACTAGACCAAATTACAGGTTAGTAAATAGCAATGAGCTGCAAATGTTGCTTTTAAGTGCAGAGCAGTATACGTTATGAAATCATTTCAGTAATGTTTTTTCTGACTGACAGTTTCAGACACTATCAGATGTTCTGCTCTGGCTACAAGGGGCAAGCACGCACTTCAGTGGAAGAGAAATGCCAAATAGCGCTTGGATCCCCTGACCCTGGGTTGCCTGCACTGAGCTGAATCCCCAGCAAAGTGCAAAGCAGACTGGAGCAGAGAGGATTGCCACTCATTTAAACTACCAGCTCATGCTGGTAGGAGCCCATGCCTTGAGCTCCTGGTGTACCACAGTTAAGGCAGAAATAAAAAGTTAATGCAATAATTCCAAGATTTCAGCTTTTGTTGTATACAGATTAAAGAGACTAAATCTAATTCAAGATGCCCATGGATTCTGGCTTCTATAAATTGAATATCGCCAGGGCTCATTCTCTGATTTGGAGCATCAATACTATTGAACATTTTTAGTGTCTGATAAATTGTGGCTGCCTGCAAATGATTACTGGGAATGGCCCCTGGCCCTTGCTAACTCCCAGACTGTGCCCAGAATTGCCTGGGAAGGTACTAGATCATCTGGGCTAAAAGTTTGCCAGCGAACAATCTAGTAATTTAACACAGTAGGCAACTGAGTTCCAGTGCCTAGGGTCTGTAAAAATATATCTAAAGAACCCACATATTGAAGGATATAATAGTATTTCTTTTTTTCTTCAGTATATACATGGTTTTGGAAATGAACAAAATCAAATCCTAATGTTTACATACTTGTCAACAAAATATCCGATGACTGGACTCTCACTGGTTGTGTTTGGTGGTTTCCAGGTAACAATAACATAGTCTCGGTTAGCATCTTGGCATTTAACATCCATTGGTGCCCCTGGTGCTCCTGCGATCAGTGCATCAGCATCTGAACCACAAATAAAAATAAATCACTTTTGACCCTGACTCCTCTGAAATCTACCACAAGGACAAAAGATTTCCAGTTTGCTGTGCTGTTTGTATGAATGGGAGCCCAAAGATTTAATTACATAGTAATTCATTGCACTAATGAATCAGGCCCATAACGTCTACATTTCCACATAAATAATAATGTTCAGGGATATTCTGGGGGGCAGAAAATCAGTTTAGGCATCAAATACCCATTAATTTTCATGAGAATTAAAAGCCCAACTACCCCATATGTTTTTTATGCTCTTTCCCACTGAAAACTGTAGTTAAGTGGCTTACTGACCAGACCAAGGTACTTAGTAAAGAACATGTTTGACGAAAATAAATCTCTTAAGGAATAAAAAATTTTCAGACTCCTGGTACATTCTAAGGCTACTTTTTATTTAAAGTCTTACAATACCAACAGGCATAAGCAATCAATGTTCCACCATTGAGATACCCTACTGTGGCTTCATTTCGAGAGGTGTTGACTGATGTGGACCCACAACTCCTAATGAAGTCTCCTAACAGGTAAATTTCTCTCCCTTCAAAGAAAGGTTCCTATAACACAAAAGTATTCTGTACATAGTCTAAATTTAGAATCTAATCGCAATCACTTGTGCCATGGTTGGTGCTCAGTATCAGATCACAGTCTACATGAAAAAAGGTAAGAGAAAGGCCAACAGAGGACACTAGAGACTCCAGAGGACATAGCTCAAGTCCAGGGTCCTGTGCATGCCAAGGGGTCAGACATAGTATGAAACAGACAATAGAGGTACCTATAAGTGACTCAGCACTACAACAGAAACTTCTAGGAAAGCTGTTATACACTAGTGGGCCTTTTTCACCTGGGTACTTTCTTTCTCAGAAGGTAATTGGGAAACAGAAAGCTTTAGCAAAACTGTTTCAATGAGATCAGGGTGGCAGAATGGCTTGTTCAGGACATATTGCAAAGGTGATAAAGCCCTTGCACTAGTCCTGTGAGGACGATGAAACTCAGTCCCCTGGAAAAGCATTCATGTCCCTCCACCTCACAGAAACTGTCTGGACAACACTTCGCAAGACACATATATTCCAATACATTTCCAAAAAGAACAAGGTTTAAAATCACAGTTCCATTGGCTTCAATGGGACTGCTCCAGTTTGCCACCATCAAAGATGTTGTCCAAGGTATTTAAAAGAGTGAAAGAACGTCTCAGCCAGAGACATGTTCATCTTTCAATAAAAAAAAATAAAAAAGTGAAACCTAAGTTCTGCTCACAGGTGCATGTAGAAGCTCTTTCTCACTTCACTGAGTGTTGTGCATGCAAATGTGAGGGAAAATTCTGACCCTTATTCTGTGTTAATGCATTTACCTCCTTTTATCTATGTCCCTTGTGAAAACTGTATTGCTTTGTTGACCTGTTTTCTTACTTTGCTTCTTTTCTCTGATTATAGAGATGACTGTGACTGATATAGGGGTGGGAATATTTCTTTTGCTTTCTCCTGTGCTTCCTCCTAAGGCCAGGCACAGGGTATCAGACTGCACAACAAGACTCATTCCCAGTGCTAAAACCAGAGCTAAAACCATCAGAGTGAGGACTGGTAGTATGCAAAGATGTTTATTTACTACCGGGAAAGAGGGTATCAAAGAAAGAAACAAGCTGTTTCTTCACAAAAAATATTTCTCTTGTTCTTCAGAAAATAAAATGTCCTCAGGAGCATGCTCCTCTTGAAGTTCCCCGTTCACGTAAGGTGAGTGTTTGTTCTAGCACAGACTACTATATAAATCAAATTACTATGAAATACCACAAGGCTGGATTTCTTTTGTACTTCTGTCATTACACGGGATTGTTTAATAAACCTAATTTTTCTTCTGCTCTTTTTAATTTATCCCCAAGAATCAGATGAAAAGTTTACCTCTGACAAACAGGTATGCACTGTATTCGCTAACTCCACCTTTTGTAACCATGCGTAGGGTGTATAAACCTTCATCATCTTTGTTCAGATGGGTAAAGGACAGTGCTGCTTGGCCTTCTCCAAAATACAGCTTTGTCCACTTGGAGTCCTTTATCAGCACATCTGGAAGAGAAGACCCATCAGATATGTTACTTGTGCTGGCCAGAACAACCTATGTCCTAGTGCAGCTCTGTACTAATCAGGGGCACAAACTAACCTTTATACCAGCTTTATTCAGAGTGATAGTGCTTTGATGCTATGAAAACTCTACAGAGAGTAAGCTGAGTCTCTCTAAACTTATTCCATTAGTGAATTTTAGAGGATATGAAGTCTCAGACTACCCTATGCAGTGCCAACAACAGAATTTCCATCACCATAACTTTTAATACACTGTCAGAGAAAATATCACCCACATTTTGAAACAATGACATGAAAACCTGCCATACCCTGTAATGAATGCAGGATGGAACTTTGTTTCATTTTTAATAAGTTTTGCTACCTGTTCAGGTCAAATGTCAGATTACTTAATTTCTGCCTCCAAGTTTAAAACCCAGATCTCAGTTTAATCTGAGGACTGCTATAAATGTACACTAAATTTAAATCTTTGAGGCATGCCTGCTGAGCAGTGAATAAAATTAAATTTGAATCTCTCAAAGGTGAGAGGTGATGACCCATGGTTATCGCAAATTAATCTGATTGCTTAGTGAAACCAGAGCAAAAGAATGAGCAGGATATTTTATGCTAGCCAAGGGACTTTCTCGTATCACCCTTTTTAATAATTGATTGGATTATTTTTTATTTTTAACTCCCTAAGACTTATTGCATACTAATTTATTGTAATCAATGCAGCAGAACCGTATTTAAAGGAGCTGAATATCTGTAAATGTTTATTATTCTATTGCTTAAATACACTTTGAAGCAGACACTTAAACAATTGCAAATGAATCAGTTTTCCCACCTACCAGCTGAATTGCATAAGAAGGTTTAAAAAAATTACACACATTCAGACAATAAAGCATCTGAAAGACACATACTACTAAAATTTACAGCAGTAAATTACATAATCACCTAAGCACACAGTTGTCTTCTGAGAAGCACATAAAGTAAAATCAGTTACTTTCCTTCCCATGAGATCCTTAATCATGAGAGCCTCACCTAGAAAATCTGTACGTCCCCTTTGTGTCATGCATGTCGCAATGGTACTGAGACTTTGTGTAGAAAAACGTAAAGTGCTTTAAATGAAATCAGAAAATGTCTTCACCTAGAATCTGTAACTAATACTTGAGTTCTGTGGAAAATCCTGAAGAAAAAAAAAAAAAGATGTTGAGTGACCAGCACCTCTGAAAAACAGGTCACTTACTTGGACTCAATGCTTGAGCAAAGTGCTAGACACTCTAGTTCAAATATACAGAAATTGTAGGCAAGCCTCTATTTTCTATGAAGGCTAGAATCATCCATTTCTGCCTTTTATATGTACCTGAGACCAGAAACTGTGGAGGCATTCATGTTTAGTAAGAGCAGAAAAGTTTGTCTCCTTCACACAAGGTCAAAGACCCACCAGATCCTCTAAGAAAGCAAGAGCTCTCTTTAATGCAGTCTGGATGGATGACTTTCTAGACAAGCCAAGAAGAAGAGTAAATACTGGCGGCCACAAAAATATTCAGAAGTTCTAATAGAGCAGGTATTCATGCCCCTGCCATCACAGTAATATTACAATTACAGGGTCCTACTACTGCACGCAAATTCCCAGTATATTCACATGTTGTGCTCTGTCACTTGTCCCAGCACTTACCAAGGAACAAACCTGAAGGATACTAACCCTTGAGGACAGAGTGACTCAAGCCTCACACGCTGTTTTCAATACAGGAGGTATTTTTCCTAAAATATTACTTTGCTGAAAATTCATATGAAGAGTGGGGAATTACTGTGTACTGAAGCTTCTTTTCATCATGCATTTTTGTTTCTGAAATTTCAGCTAAATTATGCACTCCATGTTTTTTTCCTCTGAATCCAATTATTTTATTCTAGATTACAGTATAAATGGCTGCAGAATGCTGGTACCTATACCTTTATAATGTTTATATTACAGTAGAGTTCAATAACAGAAAGCTCCTGTTACCAGCTGAATCATATCCAGATTCAATATGCATTCATGAAGCATTATTTTTATTTAGTTCTTTCAGTATCTTAAACTGTTCTAAGTGGGCCGTGAATTATAGACATCATATTCATGTTTGTCAAATCCCAAACCACTTCAGAGGATTTGATTCAATTTACTTATATGCTCATAGGAGTCTAGTAGACATCCTCAATAAGGTTCACTTGCCTGAAGCTTATTAATGCTGGATAAACACATACTCCTCTTGTGTATAATTATTAGAAGTAAATCATACATATCCATCTCAGGGATTAGTTGTTATTATTTGATTAACAAAAACTGAAAAATTTTAGGAAAAATATAGTTTGTCTTAATGCAAGAGTAGAATTAACTATTCCTTCTCAAAAAAAAACCCAAAACTTCTAAAGCACATGATGTTGAACAAATTATTATTCTTCTAATTGTTTACATTTATGCATTGCCTCTAGCTCTCAAGAGACTGAACACAGGGAGTTGTAGCACATAGCAAAGTTTCATAGTGCATGAATTCCTGCTATATTTGGGAACAAGTTCTTCCAGTTGATGTACCTGTACGACTCTTGGAAATATTGTGACCCATGTATATGCAATGAAAGACAAATCTAAGCTTATTCGTATCACACTATTTCCTGCAACATAAGTAGGTTAATGGGATGAAGACCTACCTGACTCACTAACAAAAACCTATTGGCTTCAAGGATACCAAGTTTTTTTCTCAGGTTTTCACAAGGAAGGTGAACTTAAGTCAAATAAGGGGGAAAAGAAAGAGCATAATATTTTTACATATCAAGAGAGAATTGTCTTGGCATCATGAAAGGTTAAACTGAAAGGGCCGTAAGCTTTTGTTCACCTATCCATAGCGCAAGAACAATTCACGTTGGATTAAAAATGGAGCAATATGGGGTAGACCTCAAAAATTAACAGTTCCCTATGGCTGCAGTTCCAAACCCAAAATTTCAGAGGTTTGGCACCTCAGGAAACCAGGCCCAGTTGGAGACAAAGTAAAGGTACCATTGAAACTGATGACTCACCTCAGAGTGACGTGAGCAATTATTTATAGTGATTACAAATCCCTGTACACTTCAGTGGGAACAGAATCTGGGTTCAAGGATGAACCTTAGATTTTAGGTTATTCACCAAACAAAAAAGCTATTTTTGTTTTAGTAACATCTAATAGTTTCATCACAATGAAGTATCTACAGTGATATACATATAGGAATGAAACAGTAAGTAGCAGCCTGTTCCCTGAAGGATCAGATGTGAATCTGTGTAAAACTGTGATGTACATGAAACAA
This sequence comes from Ibidorhyncha struthersii, assembly GCA_013398815.1. Classification (NCBI taxonomy): domain Eukaryota; kingdom Metazoa; phylum Chordata; class Aves; order Charadriiformes; family Charadriidae; genus Ibidorhyncha; species Ibidorhyncha struthersii. The sequence goes on from VZSZ01004271.1 coordinate 138,766, forward strand.
AAGGCACAATTAGCAGCAATAAAAGATGTCTGTTGAATTTTCTTGACTGACTTATTAACATTTCTGTATCTTTTTAGTTTATGCACCGTGTTTTGTCAGCTATGAAAATTTCTACCAGCTCGTCTGGGACTGGTCCAAACATCAATCTTGGGAGTCTGACGTTATCCAATGTGGTTCCTTGGAGAAAGGTCTCACCATTCATAAGTAACCAAGGCTTTCCTTAAATCCTCAGGCAGACTATTTACTTTAGAATCCTACACAGAGCTTGTGGTTGGTGAAATGTGGTGAGCTAAATACCTACAATAGCCTGCCATCTGTTAAACTTTAAGTAGTTAGTTTTATGTTTCAAGACTTTTTTCATGGGATGAACAAACACTACTCATGCAGGGCTTGTGTATCATCCACCAGAGTATATGATATGCTTCAATGATGTTATTTTCTGTACTTCCAGTTAAGACCACTTCACTTAGAACAGCATAGTTTTTCACTGACAAAGGAGGCAAGGAAAGCAACCTACCAACATGACACTTAAACAGCAGAGCAAAGGCATATGTTTCAGGCCTGGCTCCTACAAGTATTTCTGAACCGTACATTAAATTGATTTTAATATAAAATTTGCAATGCATAATAGAGCAAGATGGAAATGGAGGCCCACACCCACACCTCAGTGCTTCCAACTTTAATTTACTGCTCTGTGAGTACCCTTCAGCTCAGTGATCACAGCAATAAATTATAAATCACGGTCAAACCTAGGAAGGGATTTTGGATCTCCACCTACTCAGTAAATGTTCTAACTATCGTGTTATTAGATAATACGAGATTACCTCCTGTTGCTGTAAATGTGTGCTTAAGAAAAGGTTGAACAAGTCATTTAATCGAAAGAGAGTGCAGGTTTATAAATTCTAACTAGAGATATTTGTTTGCTCTACTCCAAATTTAATTCTGAAATTCTCATGTTCTAAGCTTGATCTATATCTTCAGTGTTTTCTCCAGCATTTTCCAGGTAGCTTCTATTCAATGTACTAACTTACCATCTCTATACCACTCAGCACGAGGTCGCAGTCTTTTCAGGTCTGGGGTGATCAGCATAGAACACTTCAGGGTCAGTGTTTCACCTTCAGTTCCAAAGGTGACTCCAAATTTCTCCAGAAACTGGACATCAATATGGGTGAAGCAAATGTCATACGACAGGGGCACTATGCATGAGAAAATGAAAACATTCTTGAGTACAAGGAAATTGTACGTGGCACAGTCATTTTACCGTCTGATCAGAACAGGAGATGGAGCTCTCTGTTATACTGTATGCTGATCTAGAAATGCAACTGGGAAAGCAAAAGTGTCTGGACTGCTCCTATTGTAACTGAATGCTTAGAAGGCAAAGCCAGAAGAAGCAAGTTGTATCCAATTTTCTCATCTGTAAAACATTACTCTGATAGGAGTACATAAAATATCTAAGGAAAAAGAAAAAAATGCTTACAGTGGAAGGGCATTATCCCAGCTGGGTGAGGCTCTTCATCCTCTCTGAACCCTATAAATAAACATACAATAAACATTCAAAGACATGAGCATGACATTTATTTCTTATTTTAAATATGAAGTAGGACCTACTTCGCACAATCACAGCGCAATTAGTTGATGCCTGCCCATGGACATTCGTTGCAACTGCTGAATAGGTAGCAGAATCATCAAAATCAGCTCTGAAAAGGGGAAGGAGGAAAAAAGATTATTCTACACAAATGCAAACTCTCTTAACAATTGATATTAGAAACCAAGCTACATCAAACCCAAGGAAAATGTATAAAGCTCTTTGCTGGTGTCACACAGTGCAAGATGTTAATGAAAGACAATCAGAAAGCTGGTACTTTTTTACTGCAGTCTTTTCACAGCTTAGTGTGCAGGCTGCATTAACTTCAGCAAACTGGAAATGACCTTTAGAGAATGATCAAAAGGAGATAGCTGGAGGATGCCAGTCTGGCTATTCCCTTCCTGTATGTAACCTTCGTCCTTAATCCGTCTTGCCCTTCTGCCACATATTTTAAGAAAGAGACATGGAAGAAAAGTACATGTGATGCTTGCAGAAATTCCTCCTTCTATAGCTATTCCTAGCAGGCAGATACTGGCGTTTTTTTGCCTCTCTCATATCTCTTAGGCAGTCCAGGGGAAATTATACAAAACCAGGGAAACCGTCCAAAATATTTTATGGGCATAAATGTTTTGGCTTGATATACCTTCTAGTGAGAAAAGGTATTTATTATGCAAGGACAATATAATGAAAAATAAATGAAGAAAGAGTTACTTCATGTACTTACTACATCCTTCCTCAAAGAAAAAGCTACATTAGCAGATACAATGATCAGATGTTAAGATATAGGTACAAGCTTTGATGTCCCAGGTGTTTTCTTGTTTAAAATGGGGTCCATCGGGAGAAGAACTAGTGACATAAAATTGAAGTAAAGGGAAGGAAACTAAACTATGTGCAAATACGTATTTTTGGTGCAATTACTCAAATTTACAATTGAAATAAACTTATTTGCTATGTTTCTAATAAATATAAATATAAGTTACTGAATAGAAAGAGTTTAAAATATTTTGGACTAGTTTTTGGTAAAATGCAGATTTGGGTAGAATTAGATTTCCTTAATTTTGTTGAAAGAACTTAGTCTGGATGAAGAAACAATTGTGAAAAATGTAGAATATTTAATTTTTACATTTTTAATTAACATTGTAATTGAAAAAAATCAGAATTTGTTTCTGCTTTGTTTTCAGAAACATACTAAATGCTCTAATATGAAATAAAATATTTTGGTTTTGAATGAACAAAACTTTTTATTTGGTCCAATTCAGTATTTTTTCTTGAACTTTTCCATTAGTCAAGTATTCTATAATACGTCTGTCAAATAAAATTCTTGATTCCTTTTATTTCTTGGAATTTCATAGAACCATAGAACCTCTAGTTTGGAAGGACCTTCAAGATCATTGAGTCCAACCATTTCTATTAGGTTAAGCCATCAGGCAATCGGAGTGCTGTCTGAAACATCCACAATTAAATCCTACTTTTGTGTAGTTCATTTAGTAATGCATTTCATGGAGGCCACTCTGAAATTTCCAGTGATGAGATACAATGTTCTGCATGCATGCACTTAGCTTCCTCTCAGAAGAACAAATTTGTATCTTCTTGGCAACTGATGAAAGGGATGAAATTCTGCTTGCACTTGTCTTCTAAGAGGTCATCTATCCCAGGTGTGAGAAAAGGAAGAATATGTAAAAGTGTTTGATGTAAATTGTATAACAGGATGCCAATTTGGGGGTATGTAGCACCTGTGACAGGCACATCAGACACCTATTTTTCAGCTCTTGCATATAATCTGGACAGTGTCAAATCACAAAAATGATACTATCTGCACTGCGATGTCTAAAACACAACTTGATGAAAGCTCTATTAAATTGAGATTTATCTCTAAACATACAGGACTAACAGCTCCTCCTGCAGGCTAATCTTAAGCCACACATTTCACAAAACAAAGAGGTTAAATACAAAGTTTTTCATACAATTAATTATCAAGGCCAGAGGGGTAAATCCTAAGATTAGGCCACTTAAGCAAAAAGCCTGAAGTTGGTTATGAAGCCCTTGAGCACCCTACTACAGTCTGGACAGGCAAAGTAAGAAAAGAATTGAAATACTAGGCTTGATCAATTTTTTTTTTTTTTTTTGGTTTTCAGGAAGGATTTAAAAAAATGCCAATACATGTTCACAGATCTATATGAAGCTTAACTGATTCTGGACCTGCCTGAATGCTATCAGACTTGGTGACATTTCTTTGCACTAACTTCTTAAAAACAAGGAGGATTTTTTTACTATCCCAGTTTTACACTATTTAACATTTCAGTGATAAAATGCCAAAAGCAAGGCAAAACTGCAGTAAAACTTCAGAGTCCTTTCCTAAGTCATATTATAATGTCTCTATACTGAAATGCACATAATTCAGACATTTCTCAGAGCCCAGTATAGTGTCTTGCAGTAATGAAACAAGCTAAGAACAAATGAGGTATCTCAAAAATTTCTTACAAGAAGAAGCATTGCAAAACTGACTGTGCTGGAACTGTAAGGTGTTGCCGTCACTCTGCACAACGTCCCTACTTTAAGGAGATAGATACAGTATACAGTAAATAGAACATAGTACATATTATGTTTAATAACATATAGTAAGTATTAATAAATTAAACAGTGTTAGGTAACATCCCCAGAAACTGGATCTTGATCACCCTAGCGCTGATGTGTTAGAACAGCCCTTGGCATGCCTTGGTGTGTGCCAGCTTGCCAAAAAGATTCCCGGACACAGGTCAGGAGATAGCAAGGGTCCATTCCCAGAACAGTCTGGGTGTAGCTGCCCTGTCCTGAAGAACAAAAGCATTACTCCATCCCATGCCAGGAGGCCACTGTGGTAGCGGATGTGTTTAATTTACTATGGCAAGCAGATTTCAGAAGTGCAATTCCTCAGCACTAGTAGCAGGTATATGTCAGACCCTCCAGGAGGATGGTGCACACTTAAATCTGATGGGGCACAAGCTGACGGAGTCATGCTGCAATTGCTGATGAGGTGCTGATCCATCCCTGGGGTGGACACGATTTAGGCAGCTTACAGCATTCCATATCATAATTGAGTGATGAACCCTACCCCACCATTGTTATATTAGGCCGTTCCCTCACATAAGCAAAGAATTACTTCAGGATGCTTTGCTTCTGTCAAATCCAACTTAACTGATCTTTAACATTTTGTTGTTGTTACAGACCATTGACAACAAGGATAAAATAGCAGTATAACTTAACTGAGGTTAACTCTGATTAACTATCACTTTAAAATAGTCATCTGCTATCAGCGTTGGCTTCATTTTCCATCAAAACAACAGATAAAACAGTCAATAGGAATTCATTTCTGTAAGAATTACACAGGGTTCAGGATCTAAAGAGTGATTTAACATTAACTACAAGGTGGTGAAAAATTATCCAGACATTATAGAAGCATGTATTCTGAACAAAAGGGAGGCTCCAGTCTGTGCTTGACCAGTCAAAGCATCAGAAATTTAGGGGTGCAAGAACTGTAAAGTTGTCTCCCTAAAATGAAGAAGCAGAATGGCAGACACCCAATTAACTTTCCAAATGGATATGTATCTGCACTCGTCTCATCCCCACAGCCTTGCTCTCTCAGAAACAGCAAAATACATTTCTTGATGAGATTTTCCTGTTTGTGAGGGTCTCCAAGACAGAATACGATCCTAAAAGTCTCTAGAGCAGACACGAAATTCACAAATAGGTTGTTTCTTTAGCCCAAAGAGTTCAATGTCTGAAAGCAACTATTCGACAGAAGTTAGCGATGGAGTAAGAATTAATTTTCTCAGGAAGAGCAAAAGAAGGAAGTTACTGACGAAATGACTGACCACGCTCTTACAACATCCTCTGGTTTTAAGAAGAGAAACAAGGTACTTACAGTTATTATGAACATACAGGTAATAATTCCCCAGTCCAGGCACTTTCAGCTGTTCAAGAGGCCCTAACAACTCTACCTATTTTCCGAAGTCACTGCTTTGAAAGCATTTTACAATTCCATGCTATGATTTCTAACCTGACCCTCCAGGAGATAAATCAAACCAGCTTAGGTAGCCAAGTACTCAGTGGACTGCCTTCAAATCTGGTATTGGAAGTGCATGGGGTTAGAGGGTAAGAGCTACAGAGCACATTTGTTTAATATACCCTTTGAAGAAAGCTGGGCAGGATGGTAAGTTACATAAGGTCGTGAGTCTCCTTTTGTGCCAGGTAATACTCAGACTGAGGATTATTCTGGAAACTACTTACTTCCCTGTATGCTAAAAAGCCTACATTTCCTAAATTGCACTGTAAAGTGCATTGAGTCAAGACCAGTTAGAAATGGTATTTGAAGTATCCAGGAAGAAAGGTGTGGTCTCTCCAACTGTTATTCTTGCATCATGATGGAGAGCGTGTTTTCCAACCTTTACAAAGGTCAGATAAAATATGCATAGAGTACATTTAGATAGCATGAAGTGTGAGTACAGAGCTGTATCTGTCCCAAGGTACTAATACTTCTTGTGAAAATTAAATTGCCCTGAATCCACATGAGGTTCTGAAGTGCTAATGTTTGTGTGGGGAATATTCCCCAGGCAGGTACATCTGTTTAAAATGCATATATTCATCCATCTGCCTAGTGTAGATTTAAACACAGGAGTTAAGAGTGAAATAACATTTTTGCCTGAATTGGAACACAATTCAGTGCATGTCAAGAACAGGAAGCAGAACGTAGTAAATTATATAGAGTTAAAACTGCCTCTTTTGAATTCAAATGACAAAATTTTCAGTGTTACAGATATATGACATGAAAACGTGGAAATACTCTCCAGGATTACCATCTCATGTGCTGATTCTCTGGTCAGACTGAATCTGACTGATTCTTTTTGTTCAGTTGGGTTTTGTTTTCACCGAAGAGAGGACCTCTGTCACATTGCCGCCATTTCCTCAAGCTCCCAACGGTTGCAGCGTACAGGGGACAGAGGCTGACAGGCCAGAAGCCCATAGACCATTTCATTTGGGGGCTGCTGTTTGCATTTCAGCAAGGAAAGAAGAGCAGAAGTACACCATACGTGCTGCCTATATGCTCACTGCAAAATGCTGGGAGCTGCAGTTTATCATCCCATCAACCCTCTACAGCTCGAAGGCTCTGCCAGAGGACTCCCTCTGCCGCAGTGCCTCTGTTCTGCCCGGCCTCCACCTGCAGCGGCAGAAAGGGCAGGCCTCGCTCTCCCTCCCTCCAGATTAAATCACCTTTTGTGCCTAATCAAACTAAAATAGCCCTGTACTGGCTGCACAGTGTCATTTGTTAAATGAGAATAGTGGGAAGAGAAGGTTCCTTCAATTTTTTAAGCTTTATTTTTTTTCCGAGCGACGGCGGTGGTGCTGAGGAGGCTGAGCGCCCTGCCGCCCGGCAGCAGGGAGCACACTGCACTCTGCTGGCTCTGCCACACATTTTTGCTGATGCGACCACAAACCTTTTCTGCCGCAGTTACAAGAGCTTCTTAAGCGATGACTTAATGAAACAGGAGAGGGCCCGAATAAAAGCCAAAATACTGCCAAACTTTGAGCCTTGTGTAGGTGAGACCAATGCAGCCCATTCACACTGATGGAGCTCTGGAAAGTCAAACTTCCTTCCCTGCGCCTTCCACCATCCAGCCCTCATCAGGTCCTCTGCCTGAGTCGGGGTCAGCAGCACCCTCCGTCACCAGAATACTGCCAGCCCCTCCATGCCCCAGCCAACGTACCAGGAAATGTAGTATAGCCATTCACAGTCGCACAAAGCTAAGTGATTCATTTAAGGAGGCATCACAGTAAACGAACAAACAAACAAAAAAAAAACAAACACCCAAACCTGTTGCTAAACAAGCAGCAGCAACTAAGAAATTCAAAATGTTGTGATTTTTAATTACTAAGATATACACTAAGGCAGAAAATGTCTTGCAGCTAGGCTATAAAGCAACGAGGCATCCTTATCCTGACTGCCTCTGATATAGGAATCTTTTCTTGTATTATGTGACTATCCATAGTTAAATTAGGTAGCATAAAGAAATACACTTTCAACAAACCCTCACATTCTCAGACATGTATCAATCACTTCAACTACCAGCAGCTTTCCCTCAGAGGATTCCTCACAGTCTCCTCTGAATCACCTATCAGAAGTGAGATGAAACATGAGATGAGATGAACCACTACCCCAGAACAGGCTGGCAATGTCTCTTCTCCTATAATTATGAGATGTGCAAAAAATGTAATGAAATTCCAAACCCTTTTTCTTTACAGCTCAGGGGAGACCTTGAGCTCAAGCTCCCAACTGAAGAAGCCTAAAAGGAGCAAGAAAGTGGCGCTATACGATAATGATAGCACTGAATGCATGCAGAAAATGTAGTAAATTGAACACAGAGCATCATAAAAATCTGAGACAGAGAAATGAAAATGATCTGGTTACTGTATAGTCTTATGGGCCCTGGAAGACAGCAAACAGCGGGGGATGAAATTGTGTCCAGTTACTACTTTAAGATGACAAGGTGACGTTCTGGTTTTGGTGCCTCAAGAATTTTTCCACTGGGATCAAGGAATACTCATAGGAATAAATATCACACTTGCATTAGAAGGAAAAGTTCACTCCCTGAGCTTCACTGAAGCACTAGAAAGGTAGCCAAGAAATTCCGAGGCTGTTCTGAGCGACTGCAGATCAGATGACATGCAGCTCAGCAGTTTGGTATGAACAGCTGAGAAGAGCACAGAAGTGGATAGGTAGAAAATCCCAACAGTTCTACTTCCCAGAAAAAAAGAATAATACTCCAAATATATGTGCACAAAGATATGTATGCAAGATCCAGAGTTAATTGATACATGTTTGTATAAAAACATCAATAATATGTGTATTTTAACCACCACCTATACGTCCTTTGTTTTCAATACAAGAAATATCTAAAATAGTAATGCACTAACAAAACGTTCTTCCGTTTCCTGCATGGTGATTTTCTGTCTTTTGGGACAGAAAATATGGCTGATGGTCAAGTTTTGAAATAAAATAGATTTGTAATGAAAAACTAAATTTAAGGTTATAAATTTTAGTCTAATAAACCATATAAATCTGTTGTAAATAAATCATAACTCTGGGTCTACCATCCCCCGATATTCTTTTAAGTGGAGAAGGGAAACTTGTGGGAGAGCAGCCAGACATCTTTAGATGGCAAAAAGACCACAGCCAGACAGAATGAAAAAGAAATGGAGCAACAGTCTCTGAAGATGGCAGCTTGGTTGAACATGAGGGAGTCTGCATGAACACATACAGGTCTGGGACTAAACAGTAAACTGTTTAGTAAACTCTGGGACTAAGAGTAAACAGTAGGTGATGATGGGTGGGTGTGGGAACCTGAGTGAATGCCAATACATGACTCTGTGTATGTCTGAATAAATATGGCTGGGTCTGAACACTCCCAAACCCAATTGTGGATGGTGTCTACATGACTCATAAACAGCACACAAAAGAGAAAAAAAGCACCAAGGGGATGTAAGCTATTAGTACCCTTCAGCCTGATGGTTACAGATGCTCAGAAAGCAGCATTAACACTAATTCTCACTTCTTCAAAAAGCCTTTTACTCCCAAAATGTCGCAAAAGGAACTTATGTACTGCATATCCAGCATCTGGACTCACCAAGCAGCTGCTCATGGACAGTAATCAAGGGAAACACAGTAACAGTTATTCACCATCAGGAAGTCATCAAAGTTTCATCTCCTGACTGTCACTCACACATATCCAGACAAAGGAGGGTATTTTCCATTTTCCCTGCTGCAAGGGAGAGGATTGCAAGAGAACAACCTGTTTTTATCTTTTAACTTCCTGCTCTTATCTCCAAAAGTAATGTTGGTAGGAAGAAGCAGCTGTGTTGAGACATCTCACGGATACAGACAGCAGTCAGCAAGTTATCCATGGGCCCAGGGGTAGAAGACTATGAATATCTTAGAAGTACTCGTAAGTACTGCCACTCCTTGAGAAGCATCCCTTAAGAAGCAATGACATGATTCTTGCTGCCAGCTTCTGTACAGGGATATGTTTCTCCCATCCTGAGCTATGAAAAGGTGAACAGTTGGGCTGGACTTTGCTGCAGGATGACAAGAACAAGTAGTCCTTCCTAAAAGCAAACGGAGTGATGCACTTATTTTCTGTACTAATGCCATAAAGCTGTACTCAGAGCTGCTTCCACTGCTGACAGATGGACACAGGGTAAAAGATGAAATGTTTGGCTAGCAACGTGTTAGCCACAAATATTACAGCTGTTTCAGCACAGCCGATGCTCATGTTCTGGAGATATTAAAAGGGGGGTTTTGTGTCTCTGCTCTAGATATTAATTTTCTTTTTAAAGACCACAGTCATGTCCTCATTTTTCTTCGGGCTTTTATATTTTTTATAAAAGCTTGTACCAAGTCACATGTAATATGCAATATTTCAATTGTTTAGGACAGTATGGGAATAGTTTTGGGAAGCTGTTCTACCCAGGCATTTTCTATACCACAAGGTTAACATGATTTTGAAAAATAAAATTAAATTACATTAGAATCTTTTTTAAAAAAAAAAATTACACTTCCTTAATTTTTGAAGAACAAAACAAATGAGATCAAAAAGTAAACAGAACCTAACATATAATAAAACAAATACTGGCAATTGGGTATCCTTGCCCTGACCAGCTAAATTTTTGTTTGTCTTAAAGAGCTTCATCATGGCAAGAACATAACATACACAGACAATTTTCCACTTTGAATACTGAGAAGGTATAATTCTAATAAACAAGGAAACACCAGTCTTTCAGCTACTTACCTCTTCTTTTCTATCTTCTTGGAGATTGCTGGAACTAAATAATAGAAATATCTAATTTTTCATTTCATTTTAAAGACCTAATATTCGGCTACTTAGTGAACTTTCTCTAGCCTAAATGTGAGTACCAACTGAGAAATGTGCTGAATTTAACAACTCTCTTGCAGCCTTTGTGTGAGTTTTTTATTGTATTTGTTATAAAGTACTTTCTGCAGAGTATAAAAAACTGTTGTATTCCCCAGAACAATCTACCTGTTTATATGCAACACATGTACTCCATATTTGCTTTCAATTCTGTACTTTGTTGGATCACTTGCGGGGGTAATCAATTCCTCGTTTTTGTACCTGACAAAGAAGAAAAAATGAACTCATTAATATTAGCTACTATTCACTGCATTAATGTAGTAGATTTTTACATCCAGATATCATTTACTATCATCTCAGTTCTCCCTATAAAACATCTCTACCTGTATAGAGTATTTGCCAGTATGTATGGATAGATACACATTGGGCCATGAAGGCAAAGGGGGACCATCACTGCAGTAAGAAAGTGGAACAAGAAGATGAGTACCCAAACCAGAAAAGCAGGCAGTGAAGTAGAGAGAGGATGCTATGTGACTTGCACTTTCTGGAACAGTCTCCCTGACAAAAGATGGGAAGCAAACTTTGTCTTGGCTCACAATAAAGCACTTCAGCACAAACAAAGGAAGCAGCAACAGGATTGTGCCTCAGGTTAGATCTTCACAGTCCAGCCTGGGGCTCTCACATACACAGGACAGCAGTTGTCTGTAGAGGAGGGCAGCTTCAGGAATGTTACATTCATGTCCACCTCAACAGAGGCTGATACAAAATGAACAATGATACAGCCATGACAACAACAGCGCTGTGGAAGTTTACCGAGGCTTAGCAAGTAACCTGTGAGCTCTGTGTATTTTGCCATTTACTACTTCATCATCAGGGAACCTAATGGCCAGAACGACTGGAATGCCTTCCACAGTCTGCCTTCTGAAATACTCGAGTTTGCTTCTCACACTGCACAGGGCCATTCAGCAAGCGGTCCTCCCACTCCGTCCACTGCAGTATCAACTGCTACAATCCAGCACATCTATGAGGATTATAAAGGGGGTTTAACATAGCCATTATGTATGTCACACTTATCAGTTATGCCATAACTTCCAAATGAAAAAAGCTTAACAACATTTTTAGAGGGCTAGGAAAGACCAATCTCTTACCATTGTACAACAGGCGTGGGAAATCCTTGTACAGTGAAGCAAAGGCTCACAGACATCTTTTCCCAGACAGTGTGAGATCTCAGGCGCACTAGGATTTCAGGAGCTCGACTTATACTTTCCTCAACAGCATGTCTTTCCAGAGCCATATTTTCTTCTACCTATTAAACACAGGAAAAGAAAAGAAGCAACTAGCACCAGGCTGAAATGGGGTAGAAGATCTAATCTTAAATCCACAAAGTTCAAAGATGCTAAATCACTATTGGTATTTGAAACACAGGCCTAAATTTCAGTATATCTTATAATTCTACTTGGATAGGAACAAAAAGGTTCAGCACTGTACCATCCGTTGTATAGCAAGTCTATCCAGATGTTCTCTAGCACGGTGCCTGGCTGTGTGAATCTCTTTTTCCAAAGCAGACAACTCACTGGCAAACCGGATCCTTTTCTCATCGCTTGCATGAGACTTTTGTTCATGAGTCCTGTAGGACAAGAGAAAATATCATGTAAGAGTAACCAATATGAAGCTTTAAGATTGTCGCTCATACACATTAGGCAACTGAGAGCTCTGAAACCATATCAGCAAGATGCAAAATCTAGTTTAGGAATTATTCTTAGAGTCTATCTACCCATCCTAATGAGCACGTGAAATGAATTTTCCTTCATCTTCTTTCCCCCTGTATGAGTGGTGCCATAGCTTTAGGTCTTGAAAGCTGGCACGGTCACGTTGACATGGTACTCCACAGTCATTGTCCTCTGGTAATCAAGATCAAGAACCTGCCTGGCTTCCCCCTAGCCCCCAACTTTCCTTCCCATGGACACAAGAAAGCAGGGGAGTGAAGGCATCTTCGGTGCCTGCTCACACCCTGATAAGAGTTGGGCTTTGATTATGGTGTGCCTTTGGCTCTAGCACCTGGGAAGCTCTGCTGTCTCCATGGGCTGTACCAGCTGACCTCACCTGAAAGGTACAGACCAATGAGTTCACAAGGATCTGATGAACCGCTACATGCAAAAAAGCTGTCTTTGGAGAGCGGTGAGTGGGAAGTATTATAGAAACTACCAGAAAAAGACAACCTTTTGAGAAATTTGTGGGTTGTTCCCTGACAATCTGAATCCATAGGTTTTGCAGAATTCCTTAAAAAAAAAAAAACAATTCATAAATGTTTTTAGGAGGAGCTAGCTCAAGCTTCTGCAGGCATGCTGATTCAGTAAACAGCCTATGCTAATCTTTGCCTTGCCAACAGGACAAAAGAAGGGAGCTGAATGTCAGAAATTTCTAACATGGCTGTCACTATGGAATACAGCAAGACTCTTAAAGTGTAACCCAACATGCTGTGAAGCAAATGAGAAGACTTGCATGAAATTCAATGAACAGTAAATCAAGACATTATTTGTCTGGTATTTTAAAAATATTTATTTGTACCATTTCAACATACTTTAAATACCAGCCTTGTTCTGCCATATATTTTTTATATTGATAAAATTTAAGACCATTTAAAAAAACATTAGGGTATACAAATGAGGTTGATTTCCTTACAACATTCTGTTTCTAGGATATATATTTCAAAACTATCAAAGTACCAGAACCATACAGATGTATATGATTTTCACAGCACATTTTCTGAAAAAAAAAAAAAAAGGCAGAATTCATTCTTCTAATGTAAATTCTCTATGTCTTTGGTACTGTCACTGTAGAGCATGGCAGAGCAGAAACAGTCAAATTCACTAACAGGAATATTGCTGTCAGCACATTTACTATAGGACTTCCTATCAAGGCTATCACTGAAACGTGACAGTAAACCCTCTTGATATTAAGGAAAGAACTCAAAATGTTTAAATTGATCCAAACCAGAAATTCAGGAATAGTCGAATAGATCTGTTCAAAAACAAGTTTTGGATCCCAGGCAGATTCCAATTTATTTTGGTTTTAAAGCTGTTTTCAAGGGTCATAGTGGGGATTAGGGGAACAACTCTGGGTTGAAATATGAGATTGAAAGTGACACCCAGTCATTTAGTATTCCAGCCAAACTAGATTAGTGAAGAACAGTGACAGAGAAGCCTGTGGTCTTGTCAACTTTGAAAAGAGCCCTGGCAAAAGAGTAATAGTAAACGGGACCAGAGCCACTACACGGGTCAGGTGGGACCAACAAAGCTTTACCTTTTCCTGGATTCTTGTATTGCTTCATGAGCCAAGGTGCGTGCCCTCCTGGCACAGAGTCTACATGTCGTTTTTCCCAAGCCAGATGATTCATAATAAGCAGCTTGTCTGGAAGCAGCCCTTCAAATATAAGAGACATTGTTATAACCCAGCAATTCTGTTAAAACAGGAACTCACAAAAGTAAATTTTAAATTGAAATTACTTTAAATGAGCTGAATACCATGACAGCACTGTTCAGCGAGAAATCTACTTTTCATTCCTCACTAACTGCGCTATGGTGCTGATTCTCACTTATCTTTCAAGGGCTTAATGCCCATCATCTGTCACTGGGGATCAGTAGGCATTTTATTTCATTCAGTTCTGCTAAATTTATTCTTATCTCAGTCTCCAATCATTCAAGTGCTATGATAGCACTTCAGTGAACCACGACGGTACCGGACTGTCTAATACACAAATCACACAGAATGCCTATAACACTATCTATTTCTAAATATCCCTGCCTTTCTATACTTCACATCACCTTCTGCACAAACTCCCCTCTTTCATAAGGGAAGCTGGACAAGCTAGACATCTAGCTAGACTAGCTAGGCATCTTAATTACTGAGGAGGAAGGACAGTGATTCTTAAGCAACCAAGATTCAAATCTCCAGGCTTTGAGATACAAATATATCTTGTGGCTAAAACTATGAGATTTCACCTGAGAGGATTTAAAACTTTATTTAATTTTTTAAAAAAAGAAATTGAATGACAAAAGCTATAATCAGGAATAGCCAACTTCAAGAGAAGGAATATCCTCATGTCATATGAAAGAACGGATAAAAAACTGTTTCTGTGATTTACAATAAATTTCATGGCAATTTCTCTTAAGTCAGAATTTCAATTGGAGCCTAAAAGGAAGAACTCCCAACTTGGAGGGATTAAATAGGACAGATCCAGAGCTAAAAGGTCTGCATAGGTGAGTTGCAACGTAGCTAGAAAGTCTACCTATGCTGGTGGGAGACTATAGACAAAGAGCATCCCAATGGAAGGAAGTGGAAAACTACCATTCTGAATCAACTCCAATTTTAGGGGGTGGAGTGGGAAGCTAAATATCTTGATTCTAAGACTTGATTACCCAAAATAGAAACCTCTCTATGTTCCATATGCGAAATACATGACACTTACTTTCTTGCTGCATATTCCTCAAGTACATATCTTGTCTGAATGTTGCGATAGGACTGATCAAAGTGCTTGTGCCTCCTCTGGTAAAATGGCACCGCTACTGACGACATACTTCAGTGTGTTACAATCAGTAATTCCTGCAGAGAGTGAAATCACATTTAGCCGTATATTACAGACATGTAGGTTCAATATTTTTATATACACACACATATGTGTGTATGTGTACAAATGTATAAAATTCCATCAATTTATGACAAATAGAGCCATCAGTGATGTATGTGGGCACCTCAGGATGTATTCTATCAGCAACGCAGTGAGCCACAGAGTCATAGATGATAGAGCTAGAAGAGAATTTGTTGGATCATTTTCCCCTTCTTTGCAGATGTCATTTAACACCACCATAGAAATTTCTGGGGATGGAAATTGGACACCTTTTGGGGCATTTTTAGGTGTTTCAGCTCTCCGCTCTTCAAACCTTTTACTTTGTCCCTTGTTGCAATTTATGCTTACTGTTTCTTGTCCAATTCACCATGACAACAAAAAACAGACTATATTCACCCACTTTTGCAGCAGTCTGTGAAGATTTTGTTCACATCTCCTTTCAGCTCTCTTGTTTAAACTAACAAATCTGGTTCATCCAATCTTTTCTCATGGTTTGTTTTCTCTAAACCTCCAATCATTTTGGTTGCCCTCCTGTGGATTTTCTCCGAAGCATAGCATAGTTTGATTAGTATTTAGATAGAAGGTTCTCAGGAATGTTCGGGGAGCTCCCAGATGCGGTGTGGATGGGAAGAGCATGTTTAGCACTGACTTAGAGTTGAGCAAATTCACAGCCATGGCAATAAAATAACCCGGAGGTGCCCACATCCCTTTAGGTTCATTATAAATATGATGACAACTTTTGGCAAAAGTGGGGAATGTTACCAGCTGTGTCCTGAGTAGGTGCCAGCTTGTGTAACTACAGTCTGCTAGGTAGGTCCCATTTACAGTCTCGGCTGGATATGGGCTCTACTCCTGGGCCACTTGGCCTAAATGGTGATGAGGGATTCCAGGGGGCAACTGAACAACCAACATGATCCCCAAGAGATGGCTGCATTTCAGTGACAGAGAAGCAATTTCCCGATACAAAGTCTATGAAGCAGCTTGGGCCAAATCCTGGTTTTTAGTCAGGCAAATTCCTGCAACATCTAATTTCCTCCTGAAAGGCAAGGGGGATGCCCCCGTCGTAGTACTCCCATGCGAGGTGCAGCCTGTCAGCTGCACTCCAGAAGCTGGGGCACACACAGAGGCATGGCCCGGGACCCACCTTGGGGCTACCCATGGGAAGTGAAGCAACACTAGCTCATCCAGGGGCCTTGTTAACAGGGTGTCAGGGTCCTGACGGCAGCAATGGACCTGCCTGGCCCTGCCCAGCCTCCTCTGGGTCTCTCCCCACCCTGCCCACAGCCCAGGACCCTATTTCAGCCCACCAGGGCCATCAGCTCTGCCCCAGCAATGCTACAGTAGGGCTGGTCTCCAGCTCCCCACAGCCTGGCCCTGCCCAGCCATGGGCCCTGCCAAGAAGAACCTGCCCATGATGGAAATCCTCAGACCCACACCAAAAGTCTGCATTTGTCATGAGAAGTCCCATAAGTAGGCAGCCTCATGACACATATAAAATGAAAGCTCAAAGGGATTTGAATAGAAATCTTATAAACTCATTTAGATACAACATGAGCTCCTCTTGATTTCAAAGGCGTTGGTACTGGCCAGTTTTAGGCCATGTTGTGTTTGCTATCAAATACCTGGAGATATGTGCTTCAGGGACAAAAATGAACAGTACTCACATTAAGATTCAATTAATAACTGTTTCAGGAAAAAAAAGTGGTTTCTGGTAAAATGAGGTCTAGTTCAAAATTGAAGAAATTCAGTCACTACTTCATTGTCAACTTTCAAATTCCATGTAACTTTTTTGGTTTCATTAATCTTTTTACTGTGTGAGAAATACATGCACTCAATGTAGTTTAATAAAATATTTCTGAAAATAGGCTTTTAAATGTTTATTACTTATTTTGAAAGCAATTATATTTTCTGTGACATAATGGAATTTTTATTAGTATCTCATGTTTTGAAAAAAACGTTTTCAAAATCCCCATTTGAGAATGGAAAACAATGATAAAATTGTTGAAAAATTACAGATATTATCAAGATTTTTGCATGAATTTTTAATGCGTGACTTGTTAACTTTTTTGTAATTGTATTACTACCTAGATTGTATATGCAATAGAAATCATTTTCTACATTTCGTTAAGCAATTTATTCTTGAAAAATGAGAGCTAAATTTCTTATACAACACATCATATTTTTAGAAAGAAGAATGTAAGATGATTCAGTGAAACACTGTAATTCTTAGTTTAGCAAGTCACTTCATTTTCTGTGTTTGTTTGGCAACTTTGCCTGAACTGTATAAAATTAGACCCAAATTAATTAAAAAAAAAAATATTTTATAGGCTAAGAAATTGAACATTTAAACATGGTATAATACCTATAAATACCATATTTCCAGCATATAGTATTTACCAACAAAAGGACATGCTAGTTATTGATTAAATAGTGTAATAAATTCAAGCCTGTGTCTGATTGTTGGTTTCAGGTATTCAAAAGCTGACTCAGGTGTTCCCAAGTCATGATGTTCTCACATCAGCTAGTTTTACTTTTTCAAGAAAAAGGTCTCTGCAGGAGAAGACAGTAGTTATATTTATTAGCAAATATTTAAAAAAGTCATGAGACCTGAAGAGATGAGTTTTTACAATTTATCACCTGATGGCTGCATCTTCTGCATACTCTATAGTTACCTTTTCAATCCTTTTTCAAGAGATATGAGAATGACAAGTCACACGTTCAGGAATGAAAGCTTTAGGCAAAATACCAGACACTGCAAGACAAGAATAAAAAAGTTTGCAGCATTACTATGGGACATTAAAGAAATATATTACCACATTTCTAGAGAAATAAGAAAGTTAACATGACCCAAGTTAGTACAGAGATGTTAGCTTAGTTAAGTGCCCTGATGTAATAGTGAGCTGACATGCGCCAATTAACTCATCACACGACACATTGTCTTAGTTACATGAACACAGTTACACAGACCCACGAGCAGCCTTGGCTTCTAGTTTTTTTATCTGTACGTGACATTATGCGATAGCTGCAGACGTCAAATACTGGTTCTCTTCCTGCTGTCTGTGTGACTATTGTGCATATGACATTTGACTTCCCCCTTAGTTCATACGTTAACTGGACAGTTAATGGTATAATGTTCCCTCTTTTCTATTTTTAATTAGCCCTTTCACTTAAATGAAGGTGCAAAGGGCAAACCCATAGATTAAGCTGACTCAGCTGTTAAGTGCTACTCATGTTTACATGTGGCCCAGTTAAATAATTCTATGAATTTATCAACATGCAATTTATGTGTTGCTATGTACATAACTCTGACTGAGATCTGATGTATAAGGGTTGCAGAGTAATGCCCATGTGTCTGGATGGATCACAGTCTGGGTTATTTTCATTTTTGAGATAGGAGAAAACATCTTTGCTATTTACAGTTCAGCCTTTTCCCCTAAATGTAAAACTTACATTTTAATTACCATATCTTCTCCTATTAATTAGTGCCCAGGGTTTCTCTAAATTTACGTTCAGTTATTTTTCACATTTACCCAAACACTGTTAGAATAGAAAGAAGCATAGCCATCCACTTCTAGCCTCCATACAAGCAATTAACTGAGCTTGTTAGCAGCCAGACTCATTTTACCTTCTGTTAACACAGAGGGGAGCTGCCTGGCAACAATTCCAAATGTAATAATCATCATCAGTTAATTAGAATGATGCTTGCAGAGTATGTATTTAATACTTAATAGTGCTGCAAAGATGAGTATCTGAAGAGTGAAATCACAGTCCCAGTGTAAAACCAGCTTCAGCAGAGTCTGCAGAGCGTGTAGGGTATCTTGAGTTCATGATAAAAGTTTCTATTGTCTTTCTAGGAACAACGTGTTAACAGTTTTCCCAGTTTTCCACTGTTACACATTTATGTGAGATGTTTGAAATATATACTAATATTCTGTCAACCTACCACTAACAGAGTTAGATAACATGATCTGCAGTTGACAGCTTAGCCCCACTGAAGTCATCAATTTAGGTGAACCAAGATTTTATTACTAACAGTGGATGAAGACCTAATTATACTGGCATGTCAATTGGTGGAACTGACCCAACAGCAAGATGCAGGCAGTGGTCTGGCAGAGGCGCTGGGGAAAATAAACTTTTCCCAATGGAAAATTGAAAAGTCAACAAAAAATGCATAAATAGGCCAAGAGAAAGACAAATTAATTTTCTGGGTAATTATAACAATTTTAAAAGCAAATCTGAAGTTTTATTCACCAAGTTCTACTGGTATGTGACTACAAGAGTTACAGAGCACTTGCTGAAATATTTGGCCTGTATGTCAAAAACAACCCTTGAACTTCATCCATACAGATCCTATTAACTTCCCTGGATTTCAAGAAAAAGACCTAGAGTTATGGGACAAGATGGTCCTAAAACACCTCATCTCTCGTCTGACCTTTACTTCGTTGTTGGAACACAGCACGATTGTACTCCTACTTCATTATTATTATTATTATTATTATTATTATTATTATTATTATTATTATTATTATTATTATTGCTGTTTATTTCCATGAATGTAAATGCTGGGGAGATCATCAGGACCTAAACTGCACTAATCTATGTTCTGTACAAACCACACAGAAGACCATTAAACCCAAACAAAAATATTAAGTCATCCAATACATCAGTAAGGATTAATGATATAAAACAAAAATGAATTTGACTATTCAAATCAGTTTACACAAGTCTACATTTTCATATGCTTAGTAGCATGTATATAATAATATATACTTGCTCGTGAGTAAAAGGCAGGGTTCCCAGGCCAGGATATGCATAGTTTCATGCCATAGTAATACTGATCTGAATAGAAAGCTATAATCTAGGACCATGTGATAAGGGGCCACATTCTTGAGCAGAGAAGCCAAGGGTCTGATATAGGCATTGTTAGTTTGATAAGTGAGTTAATTTAAGATTTAAAGGACAGGCAGTAAATTCTAGCATGATCATTCATGTAGCCTCAGAGAGCAGGCACACAACCAAATAAATTGATGGATGGGATTGACAAATGCCATGGGAAGGAGAACACGGTTGGGGTCACCACAGATAGACAACTTGCATTCCTGGACTCAGGAGGTTCCTGTCATGAGCGATGCACTATACAGCATGTACTTTCTCTGCCTGACCTGTCAATGCTATACCATGCAACATGCACTTTCTTTGCTCATCTCTGTCCTTGTCCATCTGCAGAAGTGCCAAAAATGATTTGCGGGTTCTTGGCTGCCCTCACGTAGCCTATCCTCCTCATTCTGGCTGAAAGATCAGTATGTCCTGCTCCTACATGCATATCCTCATTCTTGATCTTCTTCTGTATCTCATCTTTCTTAAATATCTTTGGCCATTTGTATCGACTTGAGGGCTTGTCCTGTTTTTCCCATGGCGTAGGCATTGTTTCCTCTACCTCTCTATAGTTCTCCTTGTTGTTCTCCACATATTGTTCAACGTTAAGTGTTTTTAGGAAGCCCTGTTTTCCCAGCTTATATTTCCATGATACTTTAAAGCACATGATATTTAGCTGATAAAATGTATTTAATTCCATACCACCTATATACCACAATGAAAGAGAAAAGGAAAAAAATAAAAAAAAAAAAAACAAAACCACCTTCTAGTCATCAGTTGCTTCTAATGACAAGTTTAAAGAATTACCATATTGCCTCAGAAAACATGTGGTCCTTTCCAGATGGTTATATCGATCCTGTAGAAATTGCAGTAGATAATAATGGAGGAATGTTTTCCCCCAGGAAACTTACTTTGGTGGAAAACTTGTAAAACCAGCATGAATCATTATGCAGCTCATAGACACTGCAGTCTAAACCAGAATGGGATGCAGAGGCTCTGGTAACATCTTCCCCATTTTGGTAATAAACTTTTAAAACACTAATATGTCTCTCCAGCCTCTTATCACTGTATGCATGTGCGTATTTAGATTTTACACAGAAAATCATGTTCTGTGAATGAAAAAGGATAAACTTGAGAAACCACACAATCTACTGTCATTTAAAGATGCTTCTGTCTTTCCCATTGAAGAGGTTTTTCCTTCTGCATAATAAGAATTCAGTTTTAACTTTTTTGACAACATAATACTAGTGCTTCTGATATTAAAGAAGTATATTGAATTCCCATTCGCTTAGACCACATGGAATTTCAGACATCACTCAGCAAGCTTTGAGATTCCTTGTCTTTTCTTTCCTGACGTCTTTAGTTACATCAAGGCTGGTCTTACATTTTACTGAGCATACCTCCTTTGTATGGGAATAGCACTATCCTAGTTTCACAAATCCATTTTAAACAGAAATCAATCAGATTCAATCTGGTTTAAATCATCCCCAGAAGTACATGAATTACTCTTCTCATCAATTTCTAGTCATCTGAACATCCAGCAAAGCAACATTTTCAAGCAGGTGGTGATGCTGGCCATAACAGAGGTGTCTATTCTTTATTAATAATTTTGTATATTTTGAATGAGTAGACTCTAACATTTCACCACATCAAATTATTCTGCTTGCAAAGACATACAGGTAGATTAAGCAGTTTAATGCAATTATTTGGCTACAGCACATGTATTATTAGTTAGAATGCACACCTCGACCTCATAATAGTCCCTGAACAGTTTTCTTCACCCTCTAGCCTTAACACTTAGTGAGGAGGCAATTTGGAATATACCATGGGTGGTCAAGGTCATGGTCATAGCCACAACCCTTGATGGAGTTAACCACCAGCTACGCTCTGCAGCAAACAGATATGAGGCAGAGCAATAGGTACCTTTCCTTCAAGTAAGGTCATTGTTGCAGAGGGGAGCACCTGTTCCTGCATTGTTGTGAGTTTAAAAAATTTAATTTTGTCTTTTCTATGACTCTCATGAGGAGGGACTGGAAGCCCCCAGTTTGACTTCTTTTGCCATATCCTTCTTACAAGCTGTAAGTACAACTTCTGTAGACACTTTCTTATAAATTCATGATCTTACCTGACTAGGAATTAAATTAGGCTGAATTTGGCCACATTAACTTGAAACCTTGCCATTCTAACACTCCAAATGCACAAAAAGTCACAACATGTTCCCACAAAGTTTTAAGATTTCTCTTCGCTTGGCAAGCATACTACATCCTTTCAACTGGGCATCAAGGAATGTGAGACAGTGAGATAGTGAAAGTCAGTCACTTCCCATCATCCCAACCTTCATTAACCTTCATTACAATACTTTCATTGGCTTGCAGGTATTATCAACACACAGGAGTAGTTTCAAGAGCCTGAACATAATTTCCCAAGACTCTATCAGTGGTATTTAGCTGGAATTTTCATGTGGCACGGAACACATCACATAGCCCAGAGTAATACAGACACCAGAAATGTGTCTTCTGAAGACATGTACTTGAATGTATGTGAGACAAAAAATAAAAGTAGAAGTTTTTGCCCTAGCTACATCCTATTCTTCAGCATGCCAAATACTTTCGCCAGCTACTATAGGATTTTATGCTTCATTATTTACGCACATACTTCAGATAAATCATGTTTTGTCTTTTTAGACAGTATAAGAACACAAGGAAGCAGCATTGCCAATGTACGTGCATTTGGAGAAGCACATACACCAATAGAGCTATGGATTGGTATAATATAGTTCTTTATATGCAGAAAGAAACAGAGGAAATGTAATACACAATAAAATCAAGCTGACTATGCAGAGAATAAAACAATTTACTTTTTTTTTTTTTTTGTCTTTTCATAAATCAGTCTGTGTCTTGCTTACTGCTTTTTTTCCCTGAGGAAGGTAATTTACTTTTTTACATTAAAGCACCTAACACCCTCCCACAATCACTCCCATTTGTTTTGAACAAGAAAAATCTAGATGAAAAATGGACTTACCAAGGAATATAGAAAAATTGCAAAGCAGAGAGGAAGACCAGCCTTTCCCAGCTTAGTAAACTCTGGCTGAGGAAAATAAAAATAATTCCCCTCTCTAAAGGCTACTGCCCCTTCACTCCCATTTAAGGGCAGATGTAATGCTATATTTAGAACTAACCAAGTGATTCTCCCAAAACTGAGGTCAGCGTAATAGGCAATAAGGGTGTGACATAAAGGCAGACAAAAAGCCCTAGCCCATACACAGTTTTATACTCTATTTTAATAAAAGATAGACCTCATTCCTCAAAAAAGAGCAGTTGTTTATGTTAAAAGTGGGGTTTCTTTTCCCAGCAAAACCAAGCACATGGGAAACAGTTCGATGTCAGAAAACAGTTTCAGCTTTTTATTTAGAAATGATTGAAGTTTTAAAATGATCAGTAACTTAGAAGACTGGTGAGGACACATAAACTCCAGAATCTTATTAGTAGAGACATGAGATCCCCTTGGTGCCTCAGGCTGTAAAATGAGCCTCCCTGTTGCCTCCTTAAGAGCTCCCTGGATTTGAGAACATGGCTGCAGTATGTTAAGACATAGCAACTATATAAAAAGCATATTAACATGGATTTAAAGCAGGTCCAGTTCCCATTCTCTATTTCCATCTCCATAATATCACCAGTCAACCTGAGAGAGACTTCTCTGTGTCTTGTAGGTAAAGGAGGAGGAATTAATACACGTAGAGGCATATACACGCAGAGGAAAAACCACAGCCAAAGCACTCGATTCTATGACACCCTGATCATCCCTGATTACTACCAATGGAGGTTTGGTGCCTGTTGGGTCCCTAGATTTTTATCCAGAAGCTCCAAGGCACTGCTGTGGTGGCTCTGACATGTCCAGATGCGATGGGGTAGCAGCACTTGCCCTGCAGAGTTGGTGAGCGTGGGCTCAGTCACTCTGCCCCATTCTGGTGATGTGCAACCTCATAGGGATCTGTCCCGTGACGTGAGCTCATATGAGGGGAAGGGAAGGAAGAGTAGGAACTCTGACAAGACTTTGTGACAAGTGTGAAGAAATAATCACATTCCTCTTATTCTGCCTGGAAATAAGAACAACATGTCTGGGAAAACCTGGTTATACGGCAGATCTAATCACACCTCATGACTTGGCCCATAATGACTCAAATATCCAATGAGTCAGCAACACACAGTAAGCAGGGAATTCATTGATATTCAAAGTATTTGAAAATAACAAGATATATTTTCAATTTATTTATGTAGGAATGGGTCCAAGACCAAAGTCACTACGATCTTTCAGTGCTCAGTATGAGAAACTTTGATATACAAAGGATGCTCTTTTAAGTCATGCTTTATTCTTATGCATACACGTATGGGAAGCAGAGCAAGATGTGGAAAAGCCTTGAACGGATTGATTCTTATCACATTTGCAGGATTCATCCAAGTTTCCTAAATAGTCCTGGTAAGGATCTTCCCTACTTCCTTATCGTCTAGGACTTCCATTTGCCTGACACAGACTTCTCCCTTCCTCCCACCGATCTTAAATTATAACTCAGTCTGACAGAATTAGATCTACAGAGACAGACACAGGGGAATGAGCGCATATGGATTGAGCATAGATGTGGCTTCAGAAGCAGCTGTCAAAGTAATTAGCATCTAATAATCCAGTGCAAACCCACTTTACTAACACAGCTCCTCTTCTCTCCTATTGCATTTTCCTGTGGGAGGTAAGAGGTCAGTTTTCAAGAAAACTTTAAGTTCTTATTACACTCTCTACTTTTAATTTCTTGTTCTATATTTATTATCTTTAAAGAAATGGAGGAATGTACAGCCTGCTCTGCCTGCCTTTAAACTTGACCTCTCTTCTATTTCAGGGTGTGGTTGGATGTCAAAAAATGTGAAAGTGCATCCTGAGGACTGTGGGGAACATGTCATAGGCAAGAGCCAGCCATGCAGTGTGGCCAGTCCCAGGTTGCCTCCAGGTAAGCCAATAAATAAATTCTCCTTCTCTTCATAGCTATTCACAAAATATGATAGAAGGGAAAACTGCAATATTGTGTTATTAAGGGGTGTTGAAATTTACATAGCAGAGCACCAAAAATTATCCAGCATTTTAGTCGTAAAATAATTTACATTACATTCTCAAACAAACTTCCTCTCTGAGACACTGAAGGTGTCTTCCCCTGATCCCTCAGTTTCCCAAATAGATGTTCTTCTCTAAGAGGTGCTTTTTTAAAGCAGAGATTTAGCAGTGTGTCAAAAGGATTATTCAAGCACTTAAAACTGAGCATGTGCTAAAATCCTTTCATGAATGTGGTATTTTAGAATTACCTCTTATCTTATACCAGTCCCTTGATGTGGGTTGTTTAATTGATACAGGCTTAAGTAATGGCTCAACTACTCCTGTAAAGGGGAAGACAAAGACCTGAAATGGAGTTCAGAAGAAAAAAGATGCATTAGCTTTTTAGCTACTGGAGGAAACATCAAAACTGTAATAAAATGAAATGTAGTGGTGTTAGACGGGGTGTGTTTTTAGCCAGTAAGAGTGCCTTAATAGTGGCCTTGTGCTTTTAGCTCTCTCCAGCTCCGAGAAAACCAAATGCATCTTTGTATGGCAGCTTATGAAGTCCACCTTTATTATTATGCTAGCACTTTATTTCCTCAAATGCTTGTAGCACATTTATAGTTTCATATAAATGAAAAGATTGGTAACTAGCAATAAAGTTCCTCATCTCTGCAGCAATCCTAATTAAAAGCCCTAAGGTAAGGTTTCTAAAGCCATCCTAGAACAATGGATACTGTGCACGGGTGACCACAGAGCAGTCACTTGGATTTCCCTCACAGCTATCCAGGTCCTAGCATCTCCCTTGGCATTACAGATGTAAGACAAAATTCAATCACATGAAAAATAAATCACACTTTTTCCTCAGTTACCACCTTTGTTCAGAAGCTCAGGATTATCAAGTATGGAGATCCGTATACGTACCAAACAGAACGTGTCTTATTCAAAAGAGAATACCACCACCTGAAAGAATTAAAAAAAAAAATGGAGGCACTGCACCTGTTTATGAAGATTAGCTAACAAGAGAGCAGTAACAGACACACTTGGCTGCTGACAGCACTGTAAATGTGTTCACCCAGCTGAGCACAAAACACACCTGACTGGCTCTTTCAGGTGGGGAGAAAACAACCCCATCCCAGCTCCTAAGAGACTTGAAGACTTCTCTCTCTCTGCCTCCTGCTTTCTGCTTATTTTCATTTTTCTTTATGCAATTTCTCTTCTTTTACTAGAACTTCTTTGTTTTCTTTCTTGGCACCCAACTTGCAAGTATGTCAAGGCTGGCTATATGCAGCTGCACACTGCCAAAAGCTAAAACTACCCCTCCCAGAAATGAGGATAGGTTGTGTGGAGGTGAGACCATGAGAGAGCCAAGACGTTTGGAGGAGGAAAAGAAGAAGGCACTTGCAACCAAGGGAAGGCTGTGCAGCTCCCATGAGAGAGGAAAAAGGTGGCTGCAAAAAGACACATGCTAGAAACTGTTTTAAACAGTCGGACAGGGATTTTCAATCAGCAATTCAACAGAGCTAGACTGAACTGCATCCAGACCATCAGACACTTCTAGTACAAGCCTTTGAACAAATGCTAAAAATACCTGAAAATACCTGAATATACAAAATGTTGGGGTTTCTTTTCCCCACAACATAAGATAAAGTGAATCTCTTAGTATGTATCCTTGCCATTGAGTTACAGTGAGTCAATCATTTATAAGATATTTAAACAGCAATGTGTCACCCTGCTGTTCAAGGTCCCACTCAGGAAGACATCAGAGTCAGTGGTAAGGTTTTACTGACTCAGGAAAGCTCTGATTCATATCCTTCTTGATTTAATGCCCCTTTAAAAAGTTGACAGAGGGTTAGCTCAGCCACAAACCGAAAATACTGTGTTGCCTGGTGCAGCAGAATGTTTCAACTATTTATTCTGTGAGTTACTGCAAATGGCAACAAGAGTGTATTTTCCACTGCTTTGGACAGCATAAAATACTCTGGAGCTGGTAACAGGCTGACAGTGATACTTTAAGTAAAACTGGGGCTTCAGCCAGTGGGACTGCTCAGCTAAATATATTTTGCTAAATTTTAGGGTAAGCCGAGCAAATTACAGTCTCTCACCAGTGACGTGAAGTTACAGCTCAGGTTTCAAATGTTGTTTTGTTTTTTTTTAATTTAATCAAATCTTTTGGAAGTGTTTCTGATAAAGCTTACTGAAAACAACAGCACTTACTACAGTTTACTAACTGTAGTTAGTCAGACAAACCATACCATAGGAGACGCCACTAACAATTTATCAGCCCAGTGGCATCTCTTCATTTACCATTACAATGAGATTTATTTTTCAACCAAGTGCAAAGATAAGGACCGTAATGATTTTTGTCTTAAACTGGTATATTTACTCAAGTGTCACACAACACGCTCTGCAGATATCTGCTGTAACAACAGTTATCTCTATCAACTATTCTCAATGTCAGCAACATCAGATGAAATCTAGACAGAACTACAGGATGTAAGAGGGCAGAGACAGGAAAAATTTACACTGCAATCATGTGGCGCAGAGGTTGCACCACCCAGGGAAATGCAGGTGAAACAGCTACAGTCCCAAATCCACTGCTGGGTAGCACCATGCAAAGTCTATTTTAATGCATTCAGGCTTTAATAGCTGCCAGCTGTGGGAGTTACTGCTACGTTGACAGCACCTACATACAGGACCCACAGCAGAGATAAGCACAGACAGCCCAGTCACAGAATTGTTGAGGTTGGAAGGGACATCTGAAGGCCATCTTGCCCAGCCTGCCTGTTCAAGCAGGGCCACCTAGGACCATGTCCAAATGGCTTTTGAATATTTTCAAGGTTAGAGGCTACACAACCTCTCCGGGCAACCTGTGCCAGTACTTGGTCACCTTCACAGTAAAAAAAGGGTTTCCTGATGTTCAGAAACTCCTGTGTTTCAGTCTGTGTGCAACACCTCTGGTCCTGTCCCCTCCTCTTCTTGGGATGGCGGAGATGGAAGGTCACTAGTGCAGGCACATGCACAACACTCTCCAGCTTCACAAGCACACACACAAATTTGCTGTCTGGTCCCCTACTCTCTTTCTGGTCTAGGTCAGTGCTCGCCGCAAACAGATACACACACTCACACACTCAGCCCACAGGCACCCCACACCCACAGGGCTCCCCCAATACCTACATGTAGGTATGCAGGGGCACCTACACCCCTAGTCTCACTCCACTAGCTGGCACCCAGTCCACTCATGCCAGTTCGCCCAGTAGCTGGCACTCAATCCATGCAGCACTCACACAGGATGGAGAATGAGATTACAGAGACAGATAGTTAAGAAAGGATTTAAAAAAGACAGGACAGACTGCGATGATCAGGCACAGGGCTCAGTCAGACATGCACACTGACAGGCCCTGTTTTACACAAAACTCGCCCCTTTTATACCCCTTTCTGTCTGTTGCTCTCTTTGTTCCTCCCCAGTTCCCTTCTCCTAAACATTTCTTCACTGCACAGTTCTACCAGTCCCCACTCCTCTGGTCTCCACTCACCCGGTCCCAACCTTCCCACTTTACAGTCTTATGAGTTGCGAAGTCCAGATTAGTTTTCCTGGAATAGCTCATCAATTAGCGTGACTGACAAGGTTTGTTTCTTCTCATAGTCTCCACCATTGTTTGTCAGGTCTGTGTGCCTGTATGTTTGTTTGTTGCCTTCACCTTTTCTTATCGACCTGATTTTAGGTGCTCCTCAATCAGATCATCTTCCTGGAATAAACATTCTTACACTCCGCTATCCTTATCAATTAGTGCCACTAACCAGGTATGTTTCTGGTTATTGACTTTGTTATCACTAGTCAGTCAGGTTTTTTGTGTCTGTATGTTTGGCTCTCCCCTTTTCCTTATCATCTCATTTCAGAAGGTCCTTCGTCAGATAATCTTACAGAAAAAAACATTCTCACACTCCGCATATCCTCACGCAGATAACATGGAAATTATCTGCTCCTGTTTCACAGGGGGAAAGGAGAAGGAAAGAAGTACATAACAGATCACACAGCAGATGTGATTGCACGATGAGTCCAGTGTGAGAGCTGACAGGATAACATCAAACGGTATCAATTCAGGCACATCTCACTATTCAAGGCTATTGAACTTTGTGTGGTGTATCCATCAGTTCATGTCACTGAAAGCATGTAGCTATGCTGTGTATGGCCCATGCCACACATGACATATTATCTGACTTATATATGAATGTAAATGTGCTCTAGAGTAATGACCCTTTAGTATATTCCTGGAAGCAGGTAACTCTCATCAGAAAAGAATTATGTTGTTTGGTTTCAAGGCTAAATGACTCACATCCACAACAGCTTGAAGGAATGACATAGTGGACATCTGACCGGGTTTCACTGTAAACAGGCAAGAACTATTGGAAATGCATCCCAGGCACGATTTTCTTCAGGAATGATAGCAGCTGGCCCCCTTAATTCCTGCTCCTCACTACTGCTGGATTTCTTTCATTCTTTGATTCCTATAACCAAAAGGATTCAGCTCACCACAGCTACAATGAGAAGTGTGCTAAGACTGCCGGTCTTCACATTCAAACGCATATTAGACAAGTTATTCATATTTTGTTCTGTTTATTTTTCTTTGTAAGTCATCTAGCCTTGTCTTGTCTCACGTGCTGGGCTTGCTAAGTACTCCTCTGCAACTATATATTTATCACAAGGTAATATTTACATTGCTGACTGAAAAACTTTTACAGATATAAGTAAGTATATACATTTTGATTCCTACCTTACTGATATCTGAATCAAACACTTTTTCCATTATTCTTAATTTTAATCTGGGGAAGTCTGGGTTCCAGATACACAGATAGCTTGAGACAGCAGTAAATTTTTTTCTC
The DNA here is from genome assembly GCA_013398815.1 of Ibidorhyncha struthersii. NCBI lineage: Eukaryota > Metazoa > Chordata > Aves > Charadriiformes > Charadriidae > Ibidorhyncha > Ibidorhyncha struthersii. Next base: position 168,713 of record VZSZ01004271.1, read on the forward strand.
CACAGGGAATATAGAGCCTGTTTCTTTTATTCTGAATTTCTATTGCAATAAGGCAACATTAGGTACCGCTCTGGATTCCACTGTAACGTACCCTAAATGACAGGTAGGCAGATTCAGAGAGCTGCAAGACCAAAAAAGGCTTTCTTCCAGCTTAATAAATATCTGAGGCCTACGTCACATCAGAACAGCACAGAATGTAAAGCTTTGAATGCTTAGGACAGCTGTCCTCCCTCCCTGTCTCAGTGGCCTGTCTGGTTACACTTGTACCCAATCCCATCCACTGGCAGTGTTCCCCAAGTGACACAAATACTACAGCAGCACAGGAGAGGAAAAAATCTTGAGCTGAGTGCAGTCGTCAAGATGTCTAGGCATTTACAACAGGACAACAACAACAGCAACATCATAACATCACAGCAACCATTTGGATTACTGAGGACATCTCCAGGAGTGACAGATCATTGCTCCCTCCCTGACAAAGGGACTGAAATCAGCTGCTCGGAGTTTCCAATACGTGGGAACTCTTGAATGGAAACGTAAAGTCTGAGGCCAGAAGAATCATCATGATCGTCTTATTTATACCTCACAGTCTACTGAGTTATGTTTCTACTTTTGTGTGGTAACACCATGCAATTGATAAAATGTGTGGTCAAAACACCACCTGTCTGAAGTACTTGCTTTATAAAAGGAAATCTGTCTTAATTTGGACATATCCAGGGATTAATTCTTCCCTAAGGCTTGTACTTTCATCCAACTCTAAATCATATTTAGTGTAAAAAAAATTATGCCTTTTTCTCTCAAGTTGAAATTTGCCCAGCATTACCTTCCATCCAGTAGTTCTTGCTGAGTTCTCAGATTAAAAAAAAAAAACAAACGCACAGTATTTTCTTCCTCTGAAGGTGCTCACACTCTAACCCTCACACTTCACCTTCCCACTGCAATTGCTAGACAGAGTATCTGTTTCTGGCCATAAGATGCTGGTGCAGCTTGCTAGCACAAAGCAATCAGGACTTCTGTGAACAACAAGATAGAAAGAACTACAGAATTAAAACAAGTTTGGTTTTAAGATGTTTATAATTTTCATTTTCCAGACATGGGAGAAAAGAGAGTGATTGCTTTGAAAATATTAGAAGTAGGACATGAATGAACGGGAAAGCTGGCATTGTGTCTTGACCTTTGGAAAATCAGTCAGAGATGAGGGATAGACATAGGTCATGACAAACATTAAGCAATGGAATAAATACTTTTCAGTGGTACCTTACAAAAAATGATTCTTCCAGAAAAAGGAAGCTTGTAGAAAAAGGAACCTTGTCTAGAGGACACCTTGGGATTATGATTTTTTCAGAAGCTTTTGGGGAAATACTAAATGAGCAACCTGCATTGCATTCCTATACTGTAACAGAAAAGCTTCAACTTGGACTTCAGCCACGTACATATAGAAAGACAGTACACTATACTTTGCAGATGTTTTTTCCTGCTTAATTCTAGGTAGAATTAGTATAAAGGTGTAAAGAGTGTAACACTGATTGTGCTAGCTGCTGGTTGAGAGGCTGCCTAACAGCTTGGAAGGTCATGTCATCACAGGAATCAGGAAAGGAGCCAGCTAACAGAGGCACGTGGAAGGGAAAGTAAGAGCTTCTGGTCTTGGTGAGGTTAGACAGGCAGCAAAAAATGGTGGCTGGTTTTATGTGGATTTCTGATGAATGACACATTTTAATCTCATGCATGATACATCTGGAACAGAAATACTGCCTCCATTTCCAGTTTTTAAAAAATATGGCACCAAAACCAGAACAGACCACTACACATGCATCTCCTTACTAGCAGAAAGGACACACATGTGCAGTGTCACTCCCTTTCCAATGGAAGTACGGTTGCAATTCCCTAGTGTGTCACATGCCCTGGGATACAATTGTACCTCATGAAAACTACATGGAAATAGTCCATTAAAGTTCCAGTCTCAAGTAATACTATCCAGCTATCTCAATGTTTGGACTTCTGACTTTCTGTGTGCCGTGTTCATTATTACTTTTTGCTATTCCTCCTCCTCCCACCAACCCACCCCCATTAATAATATGCAAGAAAAGGGAGATGCCCAGGTGTCCCATTACTAGTGCTAGCACAGGGGACGAGAGACAGGTGAGGAAGACAATGCCACCATCTCTCACCACTCACAGAGACACAGAACAAGCAGGGTCACATGTGACTTACCAGCATAACTAATCATGCCATCCATCAGTCTTCTGATGGGCCTCTCTACAGGTGGTTGCGCTTCCTGCTGGTGGACCTCACAGGCACCTGGAACATGGTGGGCCAATGCTGGTCCTGAAAGCATGGCTCCACATCCAGACCTTCTGAACATACAGCTGCAAAGGTACTATATTTCTCTCATAGACCCTTTGACCTGAAATTGGGTAAGAGGATAGAAACAACTCCGGGGAGCAGCACAACACATACATTTGTTTGTTCCTTAAATCCTTCCTAGGGACCATCTATTTGCCATTGACAGGGAGAAGACACTAAATGTACCTCCAGGCCTGGTCTAATAAAGTCATTCTTATGTTAACACGACACTTAAAAAACATGCACCAGGGATCTTAGACAGGAAAAGGTCAAAGAATTGATTTGCATTCCAGAAGCTAATGAACATTTGCTTGGTGAATGTAATCTGTTGAAAGAAAAGACTAGGGAACAGCACCAAGTAGGAGGAAAGATAAATCAGAGTGTGTATAAAAGAGATCAGAAGAGGAGCCAAGTACAATGACGTCTTTCTAGGTAGATACATTACAGTTAAAGATCAACACTGAAGATCAACAACTCCCTCCAGGAAATAATTTAAATAGTAGCTGTCCAAAGATGGGACTGTCTATATAAGGTGTTTAAATTTAATAATATTCAGAATCACTTCAGATTTCTTTAAATATTCAAGGAAATTTCATTACTTGATAATTTTGGCCACCATCTACAAGACTACCAACGAGAATTTCATTTGCCATACTTGGATTAATTGTTATGTACATTATTAAAATTTGCATACATAAGCATTTACACTGAAATGCCACCATGATGATTAAGGGATTAGAGCAACTGACATACCAGGAGAAGATGAGAGAGCTTGACTGTTCAGCCTGGAGAAGAGAAATCTTGGGGGGATCATATGAATATGTATAAATACCTGAAGGGAGGGTGTGAAGAAGACAGAGCCAGGTGCTTCTCAGTGGTGTCCAGGGCTATGGGGAGCTGGAGATGGGTACTTTTGCAGCGTCACTGGGGCAGGGACTGATGGCCCGGGGCGGGGGCGGGGAGGGGAGGGGCTGAAACGGGCTGTAGCAGGGTAGGGGGAGGCTCTTATTAGCTCCAAAATTGCATTTGTGAAGGAAAGTTGGTAAAAGCCTCCTCCACACCTCTAACTTCTCTTCAGACACGCTGCATAGCGTTGGCCATCAATGAAACTGCATTGAGCAGGAGCTGTCTATTGCCTTACACAATATAGCTTTTTGTGAGTAAGGAGTACGAAATAACAGAGCAGGGTTTCTATGGTAGCGTGTATGCACTTAGACAATTGACCCGTTAACCTGGTCAATTTTCTTTTAAAGCCTTATTTAAGTTCTGCAATATATTATGACTCACAAAGTCCAGGTTCAAATAGGCACATTTCAATGAGCTATTATTTCAGTATTGCCAATTATTTAAACTTCATGCTGCAATATACTTGATAAATATCAAAGTTCATATTAAATATCATGTTTATAGTATATGAATATTAGCTTGCATTCAACAGGAATTACCTCCAGATAAGTACACCTGTGGATATGGAATTGCTAGGAAAGGTTTCTCGGGTCCAAGGAGGAGTTTCAGGCCACGCTGAAGATGTATTTACATTGTTTATGAATTCTCAACCTACACTTCTGCTTTCCCTTTCCCACAGGGAGAGCACAGGACAGCAGCTTGGCCCCAGGTGTAGGGCCCCATCTGTACCACGTAGTTTGAAGAAGAGGTGAGATGGCAGGCACGTAACCAGGCCAGCAGCTGGATGTGAGCCTGCTCCCACCGACCTGGTAGCTGTTACTACGACTGGCTCACCAAGCCCGAGCCCAAGGTCAGAAGACCTCCCTCAGCATGAAGGAAGCGTTAGACCATATTCCGAAGGTATCCTCAGAGACAGCCTGGTCTCTGAGCTGCGAGAGGAGACAGCCACGGCGCTCTGCCATGCAGCTGGACACTTCGCACTCTGCCCTGCCTCCATCTGTCCTCTCTCCTCAGCCCCGGTTGTTTGGAAGCACCTCTGCTCCTCCACTGCAGCTCCTCCTCTTTGGTGTTAAATTCTGCATGGATTAAAAAAAGGGATTAAATCATCCCTCTCCAAATGACTTGGTTTTGACACTGTGCTTAGTGTCTCTAAAATATCAAATGGAAATAGCTTAACTGGGAGGACATACAGCAGCCCAAGCCCAGGACTTGGCCCTCAATTACGGGCAAGAGAAGGACTTCCATTTGTCAGTCCATTAGCACTGTTTCGGTTCAAGAACTTTTTCTGAAACTCAGAAATCATAGTGAAAAAGACATTTTCTGTCTATTGTAGAGTGGGATATAGCTGGGACACAAAGGTTCTCTCACAAATAAGATCTATTTCCTGAAAACATTACCCACACTCACCTCTGTCAGCCCTTCACGCCTTTGCTGGGGAGCTGAGCTAGGACAATTGTTGGTCAGTGTAATGGGTCTTATGGGACTATTCCAGCTGCAGTAACTCCAGCACTGTGCTTCAGATCATTTATTCTGAAAGTAATTTTTTCCAGGATCATTTATTTCGGAAACTATTTTAGCCCCTACAGGCTGAGAAACACAGAAAAAAAAAAAAAAATGTAGAGCTTCTCCACTCCAGGAGAGAATTTAGAACTTCTTCAGGATTTGCACAGCTAAAGATCTGGCCCACTCTCTACAGGACTCCTGAGACAGTGTAAAACCAACCTGGGCTATCAAAAGAGAGAGCTGTAAGTGCGCTGCAAAAGGGATGCCAGTTAGAGAAGCCAAAAAAACACAATAAGAGAGGTTGAAAACCAGTAGAAAATAATATAAATGGATATGTCAGTAAGAAAAAAAGGAAAAATCATTTGTCAATCACTCTTTCACACAAAACCACACAGTCTCACATCTCTTCTTTAAAACTCTTCCTCCTTTAC